>CM069154.1:9245651-9275651 GCA_035221665.1 Okamejei kenojei
GTGTCCGACAAGGTTCTGCCATCGCTTTGCTGAGGACGTCTCTTTAGCAATATTGAGTTCAGTGCAGAAACTGGCCCTTCGTCTCACCGAGTCCGCGCCGACCAGCGATCCCCACACACTAACAACATCTCGCACACTCTCGGGACAATTTTTACATCTGTACGATTATACCAAGCCGATTAACCTACAAACCTGTATGTCTTCGGAGTGTGGGAGGAAACTGAAGATCTCGGCGAAAACTTACGGCAGGTCACGGGAGGGACCATGCAAACACCTGGTACAAAACGCGCTGTAATTAGGATGGCGTCCCGGTCTCTGGCGCCGTAAGGCAGTAGCTCTGCTGCTGTGCCACCGCGATTTAAAATAGAACGCCGGAAGATTTTCTTGGTTAGACACAAAATGCTGGAGTAACTCAGCGGGCCAGGCAGCATCTCTGGAGAGAGGAATGGGTCGAGACCCATCTTCAGACCTGAAACATCACCCACTCCTTCTCTCCAGAGATGCTGCCTGTCCCGCTGAGTTACTCCAGCATTTTGTGTCTATCTTTGGTGTAAACAGCATCTGCAGTCCCTTCCTACACAACATTTCTTTGGTGTAATGCTCAGTATTCATCTTCCAGCTAGCACGTTGTTTAATTATTATTACGTTTCCAAGAATGCCCACATTTCTGAAGTACGTCCTTGACTGTGGGACATTTTGGGAATATTGTGAGTCTACGAACCGTGCCACATAAGTAGCTCTTAATGTCGCCACATTATGAAAGGAATGTTCAGCTTATTGGCTTTGTGTTTATTTTGGAGAACAGATTTAAAAGAAAGCATCGGTTTAAGCATTTATTGGGTAGTTTTTGTTCCGTAGGTTCCTCAGTCCCATGCCTGCTTTCATCCTGGCGTCTGCTTGGGCTGGATCCAGAGGTACTGGGAAACCAGTTTAATGGAGAGGAGAGAGGAGGTCTTCTAGCAATTGGAGTACGCCCATTTCCCACCTCTGGTGCCTATGGGGGGCACGTGCGCAGCGGTAGATTGCTGCTCACAGCCCCAGAGACCTGGTTCGATCCTGACCACGGTGCCGTGCTACAGGACTGCACGTTCTCCTTTGACGCACATGGGTTTTTCCTCCGGATGCTCCGGTTTCCTCCCAGACACCAAAGACGTACAGGTTATTAGCTTTGGTAAAGTTGGAAGTTGTCCCGGGCGTGTGTAGGATGTGCCATGTACTGGGGGGGGGGGGGGGGGGGTCGCTGGTTGGCGGTGAACCAGTGGGCTGAATGGGCCTGTTTCCATGCTGTACCCTCTAAAATAAACTAAATGAAACTAAACTAATGAAATGAAACTGAACTGAACTGAACTAAACTAATCTAAACCTAACCTAACCTAAAACTTAAAGTAGACAAAAAAATGCGGGAGAAACGCAGCAGTAGGCAGCTTCTAGGAAAAAGGAATAGGCGACGTTTCGGGTCGAGACCCTTCTTCAACTTAACTTAAACGTAACTCCTCCCGCCTCGATTACTGCAACTCCCTCTACACTGGACATCAGCCAATCTTCCCTGTCCCGTCTGCAACTGGCCAAAACGCCACATTGAGACTCCTGACGGGCACCCGAAAAAGGCCCATTCACCCCAATTCTGGCTTCACCTCCACTAGCTCCCTGTGCGGTTCCGAATACATTTCAAGATCCTTCTCCATGTTTACCAAGCCCATAACGGGCTTGCCCCCCCTACATCAAAGTCTGCCTACCCACCACACCACCTCAGGTCCCTCAATTCGCCCACTAGGGGTTCCTGACATCCCGCGGTCTAGGCATAGCCAGGGGCGACCGTGCCTTTGCGGTTGGCAGCTCCTAACTGTGGAACAACATCCTCTTCCCATCAAACCGCCCCCTCCCATCGACTGCCTTTAAGTCGAGACTTAAAACTCATCTTTACTCTCAAGCCTTTCTTGACGTCCTCTGAGGGAGGGCTATATGTATATATAAGATGTACTTAATCTAAGAACCACTGTTTATAACGTTAGTTAACCTCCACCAATGTAAAGCACTTGGTCAACGAGAGTTGTTTTTTAAATGTGCTATAGAAATAAAAGTGACTTGACTTAACTTAACTAAACTAAACTAGACTCACAGTGTCCAAGAAGAAACTTAATGTCCACACTGTATCTCTAAACTACTGAAGATGTTTGTTGGTCCATACACTTGCTCATCTAATGCACCCCTCGGGTGCAGGAAAGTTTACCACGATAATCCCCTCACTGAAAATATTTACGAAAAAGATTTTGCGGTGTGGGTTTAGGAAGGATCGGCAATATAATTTGGCCAACAGCCCGTATTTTAATTTTAGATCCGGTTACCCCTATCCGCTGCGGAAGAAGACCCTGTGGGATTGACAGGAATTATGGTACACCACCTGAGCTGAGAGGAGGGAGAAGCAAATTCTGCTGGGCCCTGCTCTCCTGAATGTTAATACATGACTTGAAGTTTGAGAAGTGCAGTGTTGTTATGACTCCAGGCACCTAGTGACATAAGTAGGAAGTGGAGATGAGGAGGAAATTTCTTAGTGGTGAACCTGTGGAGTTTCATCTGCCATAGAAGGCGTTTGAGGCCAAGTCCAGAACAGCAAGGACTACAGAAAATGGAGAATTCCAAAGTTATGCTGCTAGGGTGCAGACTGCCCAAGCGGAATATGAGGTCCTGCTCCTCCAATTTTGGGTGTTGCTCACTCTGGCCTTGGAGGAGAGCCAGAGGCTTCCCCCCCAAGAGGTAGATACAGGTGAGGGAGGGGGTTTTGGATAGGCAGATGGTTGGACAAAGCCAGAGATGGAGACAAAAAGTGGAGAATCAGGATGGAAGTGTTGCGAATGTAAAGCCAAGAAGGAATGTAGGTGGAAGGAGAAGAAACGGGTGCAGATCCAGGACCTAGTATCTTACCCATTTGTCTTTCTGAAGCCTCCATTCTGTAATCAAGAACCAGTTTTTTACTGTACTAAGTTTCGCATAGTCTCAGATTAAGGATAAGGGGAAGTATTTAGGACCGAGATGAGAAGAACATTTTTCACATCAGACGTGGTGAATCGGTGGAATCCTCTGCCACAAAAGGTAGTTGAGGTCAGGTCATTGGCTATCATTGGCTCGCTAAAGAATATAGAGATTGAGGGGGATCTTATAGAAAATTACAAAATTCTTACGGCTGGACAAGCTAGATGCAGGAAATTGTTCCGATGTTGTGGAAGTCCAGGACAAGGGTCCACAGTTAAGGATAGGGGGGAAATATTTAGCCCGAGAATGAGAAAAACAGTTTTCACACAGGAGAGTGGTGAGTCTCCGGATTATCTTCCAAGAGGTAAAGTTTTTGAGGCCAGTGCAAGTGCGATATTTAAGAGGGAGTTAGATGTGGCCTTGTGGCTAAAGGGATCAGGGGGTATGGGAGAAAAGCAGGTTAAGGATACTGAGTTGAAGATCAGCCATGATCATATTGAATGGCGTGCAGGCTTGAAGGGCCTAATGGCCTACACCTGCACCTATTAGTCTAGTTTCTATGTTTTCTAATCTCACCAGCTGAGAATGTAAAAGCTGTACAAAAGACGCGCTCAGGAATCAGCTTTGGTGCGCACCGTTTTCAATAAATCGCCCGATACTTCGAACACCAACTCCGCGAGGTCTTTCCATTTTGCTCTGACAGGTTTGCGGTTCCTGCAGCTGACAGCCAACCGAGGTGTGGAGTCGAGCCAAGCCATTCAATCCTGGCTGATCTATCTCCCTCTCACCCCATTGAACTGTCCTCCTCCCCCGTACCCCCTGACACCCGTACTAATCAAAGTCTGTCTGTCTCTGCTTGAAGATATCCAACGATTCGGCCTCCCCACAGCCTGCCCAAGCCCAAATGGGCGATCGAACTCCTTCCACCCATCCGCCTGGACCTACGCGAACTCCCATTACTGAACACTTTAACTCTCCCTCCCATTCCCTACACTGACCTTTCTGTCCTGGGCCTCCTCCACTGTCAGAGTGAGGCCCCAGTGCAAATTGGAGGACAGCACCTCGTATTTCACTTGGGCAGCTTACAACCCAGCGTCAGTGTAATAGTGATTTTCTCTAACTCCAAATAACCCTTGATCATCCCCCCACCGCTCTCTCCCCCCCCACGTCCTAGACGTGGACTATTTTCACTGTCGTCCTGTTTAAGTTTTCACTGTTTGCATCTCTCATTATCAACCTACCCCACAGCCAACAATGGACCATGTAGGGCTCACCTTCCTTGATCATCGTTTGCTTTTTGCATATTCTTTTCATTCATTGTTTTTCCCACCTACCTTCCACATCTCTCTTTCCTCTCCCCTGACTCTCAGTCTGAAGAAAGGTCTGACCCGAACTCACCTATTCCTCTCTCCGGAGATGCTTTGCCGGGACCCGCTGACCAATCCAGCTTTTTTAGTTTTTTTGTGTCCCCATCACATCTGGGCATTGGTGAGCAGGTTATTAGAAAAAAAAGTTGTGGTGTGTATGTGCGGTTCGATAAAAGTAGGCCTGCAGGTGCAGCAGGCAGTGGAAGAAAGCGAAATGGTATGTTAGCATTCATAGCGAAAGGATTTGAGTATAGGAGCAGGGAGTTCTACTGCAGTTGTACGGGTTTTGGTGAGACCACACCGGAGTATTGCGTGCAGTTTTGGTCTCCAAATCTGAGAAATACATTCTGCCATAGAGGAGTACAGAAAGGTTACCAACTGACCTGGATTCAGGACATTCATATGAGGAAGAATGTTGGCCTTGTACTCGCTATATTTAGAAGATTTTTAGGGGGGATCTTATAAAACGTACAAAATTCTTAAGGTTTGGATAGGCCTAGATGCAGGAAGATTGTTCCCCGATGTTGGGGAGGTCCAGATCAAGGGGTCACAGTCTAAGGATAAGGGGAATTCCTTTAGGACCTAGATGAGGAAAACATTTATTCACACAGAGAGTGTGATCTCTGTGGAATTCTCATGCCACAGAAGGTAGTTGAGCCAGGTTCATTTGCTATATTAAAGGGAGTTAGATGTGTGCCCCTTGTGGCTAAGGGATCAGGGTTTATGGGAAGAGAAGGCGTATGGGATACTGAGTTGGGACTATCAGACCATGATCATATTGAATGGCGGTGCTGGCTCGAAGGGCCGAATGGCCTACTCCTGCACCTATTCTATAGTTTCTATGTTCTATGATAGCAGATTGATGACGCATCCACACAACTGGTTGCTATGAGGGAGGATCTGAGATAAGACGGCATAACAGCCAGATCAGAGATTGGCAAAAAGTAATGAAGTGTGAAATGGAACCAAAACTACAATTGGAAGCCAATTGTAAAACAAACCCCCTGCGTTGAGAGAGATGCAATTAGAGGCAAAGAAAAAATTTAAGGGGGTACTGATTTATGCTTTTAACCCTAAACCCTGGTACTGCGTACGTGGTTCAGAAGCAGACACAAGTGCTGGAGTACCTCAGCGGTCCATTCTGCTCTCTGGTGAACATAACATTCATATGCTATAGGACAGAATTAGGCCATTTCGGCCCGTCAAGAGCATACCGCCATTCAATCATGGGCTGATCTATCTTTCCCCCTCCCAACCCATTCTCCTACTTTCTCCCCATAAACCCAGCGACCCCTTACTAATCCAGAAATTTTCAAATCGGGACTGAAGAAGGGTCCTGACCCAAAATGTCCCTGTCCACTTCTCAGGAGATGCTGCCTGACTTGCTGAGTTACTCCAGCACTTTGCTTTAGTTTTTTTTTGTAAACCAGCATCTGCAGTTCCTTGTACTCAGAGTGCAACTCACCAGTAGGGTGTGCACCTTATTTCTGAAGGTATTAGATCTGTGGGGAAATAAGCTAAACATTGTGAGACCGCAAAGATGCCAGAGACTGGGGGGTGCAGAACGTTTACTTTTTCTCGTCAGGCCATAAGACATAAGTGATAGGAGAAGGCAGGAGAATGGGGTTAGAGGAGAGGTATATCACTAATCATTGAATGGTGGAGTAGGACTTGATGGGCTGAATGGCCTAACTCTAGAGAATTATAGAGCATTCGGCCCATCAAGTCCTACTCCACCATTCAATCATGGCTGATCTATCTCTCCTCTCCTCCTCCTAACCCCATTCTCCTGCACTCTCGCTCCCCATACACCCCTGACATCCGTACACCATCAAGAATCTATCTATCTTTGCCATAGAACATATCCAATGACTTGGCCTCCACAGCCTTCCGTTGCAAACCATTCCACGGATTCACCACCCTCTGACTAAAGAAATTCCTCCTCATCTCACCTTCCTAAAGAAACGTCCTTTAATCTGAGGCTGTGACCCCTATTCCTGACTCTCCCCCAGTGTAACATCCACTCCACATCCACTCTATCCAAGCCTTTCACTATTCATTATGTTTCATTGAGGTCCCCCCATTCTTCTAAACGCCAGCGAGTAGAGGCCCAGTGCTGACAAACGCTCATCATATGTTTAACCCCACTCATTCCTGGCATCATTCTTTACACAAACCTCCTCTGGACCCTCTCCAGAGCCAGCACATCCTTGTCTAGAAGATCTCAAGTAGAGTGTTGTCCCGGAAAGAACTGCAAATGCTGGTTTAACATCAAAGGTAGACACTAAAAATGCTGGGGAAGTAGCTCAGCGGAGACAGGCAGCGTCTCTGGAGAATAGGAATGGGTGACGTTTCGGGTCGAGACCCTCCTTCAGACTCTAAGTAGACATGATTGGGTGAGAAGGATAAAAAGGGGTTGGGGAAGAGAGGGCCACAATTAGAAATGCTAGCATTTATATCAATAGGGCTGGAATACAAAAACAGAGATGTAATGCTGAGGCTCTATAGGCGCCTGGTCAGGCCGCATTTGGAGTACTGTGAGAAAATTTGGCCCCTTATCTGAGGGAGGATGTACTGGCTCTGGAGAGGGTCCAGAGAAGGTTCACAAGAATGATTCCAGGAATGATGGGTTTGTTAGCTTTGTGTGACGGCCGTTTGACAGCACTGGGCCTGCACTCGCTGGAGTTTAGAGGTTGAGGGGAGACCTCAATGAAACTTCCAGAATAATGAAAGGCATAGATAGCGTGGAGACGTCGAAAGGATGTTTCCACTGGTGGGAGTATCTAGGATCAGAGGTCATAGCCTCAAATAACGGGTGCTCCTTTAGAAAGGAGCTGAGGGGCAACTTTCTTTAGTCAAGGCCAGTTAAACTGTCGAACAGAGGCCTGTGGAGGCCAAGTCAGTGGAATATTCTTAAAGGCAGGGATAGACAAATTCCTGATTAGAACGGATGGCAAGGGTGTCCTGAGTTGTGAGTCCTGTGAACCTCTGCCTCAGAGGGCGGTGGAGGCCGGTTCTCTGGATAGTTTCAAGAGAGAGCTAGATAGGGCTTTTAAAGATAGCGGAGTCGGGGGATATGGGGAGAAGGCAGGAACGGGGTACTGATTGGGGATGATCAGCCATGATCGCATTGAATGGCGGTGCTGGCTCGAAGTGCCGAATGGCCTACTCCGACACCTATTGTCTATTGTCTATTGTCTTATGGGGACAAGGCAGGAGAATGGGGTTGAGAGGGAAAGATAGATCAGCCTTGATTGAATGGCGGAGTAGACTCGATGGCCGAATGGCCTCATCAATTCTACTCCTATAAACTATGAACTTATGAACATGAAATGATAGTTAGTGCCTAATAAATCCCCAAAGAGGCATTGCAAAAGCCAGACTCCGCAGTAAAAAAAAAAAAAATCAGACAGTTGCCTAATCTAAACTTGTGAAAGATCGAGATAACTAACGTCCAATTGCCTGTTTATCATTAGTGCTGTCTGATTATTTTATTGTTGTCAAACACCAACTTGCCGCATTGTTAAACGCAAGGGATGATGACTCACTGACAGAACGTAAAAAACTCTCCCACCTGGCCCTGTGAGTCAGACACTGCCTATAGATGGGGCTTCTGCAGCTTTTTAAGTTCAAGGGAGAAGAAAGCTCTCTGAGTCCTATTGAGATAGCGGCACACAGTCGAGCGAGACAGAGCGAGCTGTAAGACTCACAGCTGCACATTGCCTGACTTTAAAGTTTGGTTGACAATTGTACGTTCATAAGGTCATAAGTGATAGGAAAGGAGCAGAATTGGGCCCATCGAGGACTGCTCCAACGTTCAATCATGGCCTAAACTGTCTCTCCCTCCCAACCCCATTCTCCTGCCTTCTCTCCATAAACCCCTGACACCCGCACAAATACTGATGTTGGATGATCACCCATGATCCTCAAATTGAATGGCGGTTGCAGGCTCCGAAGGGCTGAATGGCCTACTCCTGCACCCTAATTTCTATGTTTCTATGTTTCTAAATCAGAATCTATCTATCTCTGCCTTAAAAATATCCATTGACTTGGCCTCCGCAGCGTTCCGTGGCAACGAGTTCCACAGATTCACCACCCTCTGACCAAAGAAATTCCCCCTCATCTCCTTCCGAAAGGACGTCCTTTAATTCTGTGGAATCCAATCTAACCTCTGGTCCTGGACTCTCCCACTTATGGAAACTCCTCTCCACATACACATAGTTTCTGAATGTTTGGGACAGTGAGACATGCCTCTCTAGCTTGTCGGAGGAGGTACCATGCATGCACGATTAGGGGATGAGGCAACATATAGAGGAGCGCTGAAAGACATGTTTCCAGCCTGGTTTAGGGGTGCTCGTCGATGAAAGTTTGTTTTGACGAGGAGTTAAACCGAGGTATTCGTGCACCTGACGAGCAGCTTAACACTTTTCACACTGAAAACGATCAAACGACATAGTAGAGGAGAGACACAAAGTGCTGGAGTAACTCAAGCGGGACAAGCATCAACTTTGCGGAAAAAGGATGGGTGACGTTTTGGGTCGGAACCCTTCTTCTGACTGTGTGAGTTTGCATGTTCTCCCTGCGGACCACAATAGGTTTCCTCCAAGTAATCAGGATTGCTCCCACATCCAAAGACATAGGTTTGTAGGTTATTGGCCTCTGTTTATATTGCCATTGGTGTCATAAGGTCATAATGGGATAGTAGAATTGGCCATTCGGCCCATCAAGTCTGCTCCGCATCAATCCTGACTGATCTATCTCTCCCTCCTAACCCCATCTCCTGCCTTCTCTCCATAACCCCTGACGCCCGCACTAATCAAGAATCTAATCTATCTCTGCCTTAAAAAATACCCACTGACCTGGCACTCCACAGCCTCCACTGTGGCAATGATATTCCACATATTCACCACCCTCTGACTAAATACATTTCTCCTCATCTCCTTCCTAAGGAACGTGCCTTTAATTCCGAGGCTGGGGTGTGACCTCTAGTCCTGGTCTCTCCCAGTAGGTGTGCGGGAGAGAATGAGAAAGTGGGATAAACACAGAACTAGTGTGAATGGGCAGGCACAATCGATGGACAGTGTGGACTCTGTGGGCCATTTCGATTTAGACCCTTATTTTCCAACCCGAAAACGTCACCCATCCTTTCTCTCCAGAGATGCTGCCTGACCCCTATTTACTCCACACCTTGCCGTCAATCTTTCATGTAAGCCAGCATCTCAGTTTCCTTTCAAAAACAAAATTAGAATGGGATAGAATAATTGTGTGCTTGAAATATTTGTGTGCCAGCTTGCAATTACAGGCTTGTTGGGTGATAGACAAGCACTTATCTTTAATTGCATGGCACTGAAAATCTTGGCCAATGCTTCAATCTCTAACCAAGTCCGAGCAAGCATTTCCAGGTTGAGTTGTCCCAATTCACTTGTTATAGGGGAGGGGGGGGGGGGGGGGGGGGGGGGGGTGTTTTTTTTTTTTTTTTTTGGTTGTTGTTTATTTTTGTTAGAAGTAAGTAACAGTATCTGTACTGTAATAGTACAGTTATGTATTATGTATTGTTCTACCTAAATACATAATACATAAATACATTTTACATTCTTGTACAACTTCATATATTTGGTGCAAAATAAAAGAACAGTGAGAGAAAAGAGAATAAAAGAGTGTCGGAATAGATAGACACGCAATAAAACAAAAGTAAAATAAATAAAGGAACAGAGGTGAGAAGTTAAAGATTGAAATAAAAGGAAAAAGTAATAAGAAATGAAAGATGTAAGGAGAGATTCTACCTATCTCATATTTTTGCCCATTCGTCACCAGTTCTGAACCATTTAATTTCTAAGGTTATGGGGTTATGTTCACTATGCATGTATAAAGTTGAAAAACGGAGACCAAATCCTTTAAGAATTGTCCTACTTTGCCTAGTAATAGGAATCTCATTTCTTCTTCAAGATGTAGCGTTTCAGACATATTTGAGATCCACCTTTTGAATGTTTGCGTAGGTGCGTTTTTCCCAAAATTTAAGTAAAGTTTTTCGCTGTTATTAGACCATAATTAAGAAGGCTTCTTGGAATATAGTTAGTTTTTACTTCCCTCTTTCCATGATCCAAAGATAATCAATTCAGTATTGGGGTTCAATTTTTGTGTTACATAGTTTTGTAAAAATTCCAAAATTTCATTCCAAAATGTAATACAGTTTTGTACAAGAGACAAGGAAATGTGCTATATTGGCATTTTGAGTTAGACCATTTGTTCGCAGATGGGGGAAATATTTGGAAATATTTTATTCAGTCATGTTTCGAATAATATAATCTATGTAAAATTTTAAATTGAACTTAGTATGTCTTACTTCATTGAATCATTTGGTTACAATAATAAGATTTTATCCCATCAATCGTTCGGAATTTTTATCAATAACACTTGTTCCCATCTCTCTCTAATTGCTTTCTGTCGTTTGTGTTTCCTATATTAGTATAATATTATAAAGTAAGATATTAACATTGCTTGAATCTGCCTTTCTATTCATTCCTTCCTCCCATAGATCAGGGGTTAAAGTTTGATATCTTGTAAATACTTTTTCAAATCATCTTGAATTTGAAGTATATTGAATTGATTACTTTTCAAAATTATATTTTAGTGTAATTGTTGGAATGATAAAAAGTTTTCCCATTTCATACATATCTCCCATCATTTTAATTCTATTCTTTCCCAATGGTAAACTTTTATCAATAATGGATGGTTTGATATCTTCAAGCCACAACAATCAATCGTGGACGCGATCTCGCTGGCCCTCCACCTCCGCTCTGGACCCACTTGGACAACAAAAACTCATATGTCAGGCTGTTATTCATGATACAGCTCGGCATTTTTAACACTATCCATCCCCTCCAAGCTGGTTACCAAACTCTCAGATCTGGTCTCTGCGCATCCCTCTGCAATTCGATCCTTCGAGTTCCTCATTCACAGACACAGTCTGTCTGCATTGGTGGAGAATGTGTCATCCTCGCTAACAATTAGTACGGAGCACCTCAAGGCTGCGTGCTCACCGCCTGCTGTAACTCTCTCTATACTCATGACTGCCGTAGCGGTCACACAGTGCGAACTCCATCAATCAAGTTTTGCCGACGACACCACTGCTGTGGGACGTATCACTGATGGGGATGAGTCGGAGTACAGAAGAGAGATCGAGCATGCACTGTCCATATGGTGCCAAGCACAATAACCTGGCCCTCAACACCAGCAAAACCAAGGAACTGATTGTGGACTTCGGAAGGGTAGGATGGGTGTCCCCACAGTCCCCGTTTATATCAACGGGTCGATAGTGGAGTAAAGGGTCAAGAACTTCAAATTCCTGGCGTGCATTTTTCCGAAGAAATCTCCTGGACCCAGAAACATCTAATGCAATCATAAGGAGAGCTCATCAGCGCCTCAACTTCCTGAGAATATTACGGAGAGTCGGTCTGTCAAGGAGGACTCTCTCGAACTTCTACAGGCGCACCAGTAGAGAGCCATGCTGTCATCGTGGCCTGGTTCGGCAACTTGATCGCCCAGGACGGAAAATGCTGCAAAAAGTTGTGAACACTGCCCAGTCCCAACATCGGCTCTGACCTCTCCCACCATCGAAGGGATCTATCGCAGTCGCTGCCTCAAAAAGGCTGCCAACATCATCAAGGACCCACACCATCCTGGCCACACACTCATCTCTCCGCTGCCATCAGGTAGAAGGTACAGGAGCCTGAAATCGTACCGGACCTGAAAATCCCTGAAGTACAGGAGCTTCTTTTGACACAGCCATCAGGCTATTAAACACAACTTCAAACAAACTATGAACTATAACAACCTATTGCACTTTATCTGTTTGCTGATGTGTGTGTATATATATATTCTATGGTATACGGACACACTGATCTGATCTGTATTTATGACTACAATATCCTGTTGTGCTGCAGCAAGCAAAAATGCCATTGTCCTATCTGGGACACACGACAATAAACTCTCTTGACTTGGCTTTGATGTGTAGTCCTGAGGCAACTTGTTCTACTCCGTATTTTCCATTGCAAAGATTGCTACAACAGTGCGCAGGAGGATGAGGGGTGATCTTATTGAGGTGTATAAACTCATGAGAGGAATAGATCGGGTAGATGCACAGAGTCACTTGACTACAGTGGGTGAATCAAGGAGCAGAGGACATAGGGGAAAATATTTAGTAGGAATCTGAGGGGTTAACCTTTTCAGGCAAAGGTAGTGGATTTATGGAACCCGGGGGAGGTAGTTGATGCTGGGACTGTCCCAACGTTTAAGAAACAATTAGACAGGTACATGGATAGGACAGGTTTGGTGGGATATGGACCAAACGCGGGCAGGTGAGACTGGTGTAGCTGGGACATGTTGGCCGGTTAGGTAAAGGGCCTGTTTCTACGCTGTATCACTCTATGACTTTAGTTTCCCTTTAGTTTTAGAGATACAGCGTGGAAACAGGCCCTTCGGCCCACCCAGTCTGTGCCGACCAGCAATCCCCGCACATTAACACAAGCCTACACACACTGGGGCCAATTTACTCTTATACCAAGTATGCAAACCCAAGCCAATTAACCTACAAACCTGTACGTCTTTGGTGTGTGGGAGGAAACCGAAGATCTCGGAGTAAACCCACGCAGGTCACGGGGGGAGAAGGTACAAACCCGGTTTATACACAGCACCTGTAGTCGGGATCGAACCCGGGTCTCCGGCGCTGCAAGCCCTGTAAGGCAGAAACTCTACCGCTGCGCCACCGTGCCGACTCTTTGACTATGACTCCATGACTCTAACATAGATTAGTACAGCACAGAACAGGCCCTTCTGCCCACAATGTTTGTGCCAAACATGATGCTAAAATAAACTAATCTTATCTTCACATGATCCATTAGCCCTCTAGTTCGTGTATATCCGTGTGCCTAAATGCGCCAACCTAAAAGCCTCTTAAATGCCACTATTCCATCTGCCTCCACCACCAACCTTGGCACTGGGTTGCGGGCACTCACCATCCTCTGTGTAAAAAAACCTGCGCCGCACATTCTCTTTCAACGTTGCACAGCGCGTTGCTGAAGAACGCCTCCGTGGATTGTCAGCTTGTCTCGGTGGAGAAGCCTGTGTGGTCCTGAGATCCTGAGAGTGATGCCGCCTGGAGCTAGGCTCCTGGTAGGGCCATCCATGGCGGTAAGGTCGAGGGGGAGGTCTCTGACAAAGAGCAATCCAACCAAGACCTCAGCGGTGGAACAGGCAGAGGACGATGGCTGACCTTAGTGGAGCGTCACAACGGCTGGGAAGGCGGATGGATGAAGGCTGCAGCAGAAAAGGGTCTCCGGTCGTCTTGGACTCCATGCCACTGGATCCTGACCCAGATCTGTCAAGGACCGTGTGGTGGCTGTCCGCGCACCAGTCTCCCCACGTTAAACAAAGTCACGCACAGGCGTTCCTCCATGAGAGGACAGTGATACACGTTTCGAGTGACCGCGGATGATGATGAAGGATGCAGAAGCCCTGGCGAGGGGGCAGAAGAGGTTCCCCAAAATGGAGTCAGGACTAGGGGGGTTTTACCCTCAAGGAGAGGTTGGACAGACTTGGAAGACAGATACAAAATAGCTGGAGGAACTCAATGGGTCAGGCAGCATCTTTGGAGAAAGAATATCGGTGACGTTTCGGGTCGAGAATTTCTTTTTTGGATTCCGACTTGAATTGTTTTCTCAAGAGCGCTGGGGGTGTAGGGATGAGCTGGTAGAAGTATATAAAGTTGTGAAAGGCATAGATAGGGTGGTCAACAATTCCCAGGGTGGAATGTCAAAGACAAGTGAGCATATGTTTAGGTAAGAAGGGAAAAGGTTAAAGGAGAAGTCAAGTCTTTTACACAGAGGGTGTGAGGTGCCTGGAACACACTGCCAGAGGTGGTTTAATTTAGTTTTGTTTAGCTTAGAGATACAGAGCGGAAACACAGCTCTACGGCCCACCGAGTCCGCACCAACCTCGGGCATAGGCTCAAATTGAAGGGGAAAAGATTGAATAGGAATCTGAGGGGTAGTTTTTTCACACAAAGGGTGGTGGGAGTATGGAACAAGCTGGAACGTTTAAGAAACTGTTAGACAGGTACATGGATAGGACAGGTTTGGAGGGATATGGACCAAGCGCAGGCAGGTGGGACTAGTGTAGCTGGGACATGTTGGCCGGTGTGGGCAAGTTGGGCCGAAGGGCCTGTTTCCACTCTGTATCACTCTATGACTATGATTCTATGACCAGCGATCGCCCCATGCACTAACACTATCCTCTACACACTGGGGACAATATACAATCTTTTCTAAAGCCAATCAACCTGCAAACCTGTACGTCTTTGGAGCGCTGGAGGAAACCGGAGCATCCGGAGAAAAACCCCTGCGGTCGTGGGGAGAACGTACAAACTCCGTACGGACAGCGCCCTGTAGTCAGAATCGAACCCGGGCCTCTGGCTCTGTTAGGAGGCAACGCTACCGCTGCGCCACCGCGCCGGGTGGTGGTGAGGGCAGATACGAGAGTTTTGGATAGGCAAATGGAACGAGGAATGGAACGATATGGATTATGCACAGGCAGGTAAGAGTTGGTTGTGGCATTGTGTCCGGCATGGACATTGTGGGCTGAAGAGTCCGTTCCGTCGCTGTACTTTCTCCATGGCCTTCCTTTCTTGGGCATTTCTCAAGGGCAGAATCCTGGACTTCCCATTGCACCTCACCACCATAGGATCTGCAGTGGGTTCCATCGGAAGACCTACCTTCATAAGGGCGGACTGGAGATGGGGTGTTGCCAACCCTGTAAGAAGTCCAAGAACAAATGTTAAAAATGGAGATCGACACTAAATGCTGGAGTAACTCAGCGGGACAGGCAGCATCTCTGGAGAGAGGGAATGGGTGACGTTCTGGGTCGAGACCCTTCTTCTTTAGACTGATGTCAGGGGAGTGGGTGGTGCAGAGGTAAAATGTAATCGGAGACAGTTGGAGAACTGGGGAGGGGGAGGGGGCGGAGGGAGAGAAGGAAAGCAAGGGCCACTTGAACTTAGAAATTGAGTATTGGCAAAGCTAATCCACAGCTTAAAGTGAAGTGTCAAGGTTCCAAAGTGCTAATAATTCAAAATTGACAGTAATTATACGCCTATGACATTCGAAAATAAGTAGTTACTGTAGTTTTGCAATTTAAGTAGTAGGTACACCCAACATTCTTTCACTCAGATAGGATCGGAATAAAACAATAAGGATATAAAAGCCTGAAGGTGAAATCAAAAGTATTAAAAGCACAAGTCTTAAGGGGTTGGACAGGCTAGATGCAGGAAGATTGTTCCCGATGTTGTGGAAGTCCAGGACAAGGGGTCACAGCTTAAGGATAAGGGGGAAATGCTTTAAGGCCGAGATGAGAAAGACTTTTTTCACACAGAGAGTGGTGAGTCTCTGGAACTCTCTGCCACAGAGGGTAGTTGAGGCCAGTTCATTGGCTATATTTAAGAGGGAGTTAGATGTGGCCCTTGCGGCTAAGGGGATCAGAGGGTACAGAGAGAAGGTAGGTACAGGATACTGAGTTGGATGATCAGCCATGATCATATTGAATGGCGGTGCAGGCTCGAAGGGCCGAATGGCCTACTCCTGCACCTAATTTCTATGTTTCTCTGTTTCTAAGTCCATAATGTACTGGGTTTATTGAGAGGGAGGGGTGAGGACTGGGGTTACATTGGCAATGCTCGGATTTATATAAACAGGATCAGCAATAAATGGTGATTTTGGATTAATTTAAAACTTGGCAATATACAGAATGCACTGTTATTATTATTATAAGAAAATGGAAATGTCAAAAGGGGCAGCAAAGTTTAAGGGAGATATACGGGGCAAACCTTTTAGACAGAGGGTGGTGGGTGCCTGGAACGCACTGCCATTGACGGCAGATATGATAGTGGCACTGAAGGTGCTTTTGGATAGGCACATGGATATGCAGTGAATGGAGGGATATGGGATGTGTGCAGGCAGAGGGGATTTGTTTATCTTTGCTTCATGCGTTTAGTTTAGAGATACAGTGCGGGAACAGGCCCTTCGGCCCACCCAGTCGGTGCCGACCAGCGATCCCCGCACATTAACCTGCACACACCAGGGACAATTCGCAACTATACCAAGCCAATTAACCTACAAACCTGCACGTCTTTGGAGCGTGGGGGGAAACCGAAGATCTCGGAGAAAACCTGCGCAGGTCGCGGGGAGAACGTATAAACCTCATACAGACAGAGCCCGCGGTAATGGGTCTCTGGCGCTGTAAGGCAGGAACTCTACTGCTGTGCCACCGTGTCACACAATTCATGTGCCGAATTCATGTCCAACGTAGACATTGTGGGCCCAATGGCCTGTTTCTTTGCTGCACTTTCCTATGTCTACGTTCTACATCTGCCTCCGCCACCATCCCTGACCACCACTGTCCCTGACAGTGCCTGCGAGGTACGTGGGCTTGCAGGGAATGGAGGGATCGCGGGCAGGCAGAGGAGATTAGCTGAACTTGGCATCATGGAGAGCACAGACATTGTGGGCCAGAGGGGCCTATCCCTGTGTGTAGGAAGGAACTACAGACGCAGGTTTACACCGAAGATAGACACAAAAAGCTGGAGAAGCTCAGCGGGACAGACAGCACCTTTGGACAGAAGGAATGAATGGCATTTTGGGTTGAGACTGAAGTCTGAAGAAAGATCTCGACCTGGAACGCCACCCATTCCTTCTATCCAGAGATGTTGTCTGTCCCGTTGAGTTGCTCTACCACTTTGAGCCTATTTCTGTGCTGTGCTGTTCTATGTGAAAAGATGTTTAAAATGTCAATAAACTCACTACTGGTCCACCTGCGACTTTCCAGGAACTGGTGGTCCGGCACCTCCTTTAATCCGGACAAAATCACGAGAGCCCTCTTGACATCCACCCAGCAGTTCCCGACAACGAGGCATGCAGACCGGGTGAGGCGGCCGACCTCGACCTCATTGGGAGTTCCGCAGCCGGTCGGCGGGCCGAACTTGCCCCCTGCGGCCGGGGCTATGGAACTCCGGCCCGGCCCGAGCCGGCAGATCCGTTCCCATCGCCTTGACCTGCCCAGGTGGACAGTCCTGGTGCCGTTGGATTCCTTCCGACCTCTTTTAGTCCAGCAAAATTGATAAATCCTAAAAGGCTTTGGAACTAAGACAATAGACAATAAATAATAGACAATAGGTGCAGGAGTAGGCCATTCCGCCCTTCGAGCCAGCACCGCCATTCAATGTGATCATGGCTGATCATCCCCAATCAGTACCCCGTTCCTGCCTTCTCCCCATGTCCCCCTCTTATCTTTAAGAGCCCTATCTAGCTCTCTATTGAAAGTATCCAGAGAACCGGCCTCCACCGCCCTCTGAGGCAGAGAATTCCACACTCACAACTCTCTGTGTGAAAAGGTGTTTCCTCATTTCTGTTCTAAGTGGGTTACCCTTTATTCCTAAACTGTGGCCCCTGGTTCTGGACTCCCCCCACATCGGGAACATGTTTCCTGCCTCTAGTGTGTCCAAACCCTTAATAATCTTATATGTTTCAATAAGATCCCCTCTCATTCTTCTAAACTCCAGAGTGTACAAGCCCAGCCGCTCCATTCTCTCAACATATGACTGTCCCGCCATCCCGGGAATTAAGCTTGTAAACCTACGCTGCACTCCCTCAATAGCAAGAATGTCCTTCCTCAAATTAGGGGACCAAAACTGTACACAATACTCCAGGTGTGGTCTCGCTAGGGCTCTGTACAACTGCAGAAGGACCTCTTTGCTCCTATATTCGATTCCTCTTGTTATAAAGGCCGGCATGCCATTTGCTTTCTTCACTGCCTGCTGTACCTGCATGTTTACTTTCATAGACTTATGTACAAGGACCCCCAGATCCCGTTGTACTTTCCCTTTTCCCAACTTGACGCCATTTAGATAGTAATCTGCCTTCCTGTTTTTGCTACCAAAGTGGATAACCTCACATTTATCCGCGTTAAACTTCATCTGCCATGCATCGGCCCACTCCCCCAACCTGTCCAAGTCACCCTGCATTCTCATAGCATCCTCCTCACAGTTCACACTGCCACCCAGCTTGGTGTCATCAGCAAATTTGCTAATGTTACTTTGAAGGGTGCCAGAAATCTGGCGGTTGATCTGTAGATCATCGCTTCCTTAGAATTTACCACATTGTTCATTCTCCTTGGAATGCTGCCTGCAGCAAGCAATCTGCGTACCTTCGGGACAATAATCCTCATCCAATGCTCTACACTTTCCAAGACACGATCTCTATTAATTGTGACATTTTAATCAGAACTCCATGGCTAGACCATTGCATAAATTAGGTTTTGATTCGCTAGATAACTGAAGACCAAGGCATAAGTTGATGGAAAGTTTTAAGATTATGAGAGGAATTAATTTGGTCGATTTAAAAAAAAAAAATTCTAACTGAAAGAGAGTCCAAGGCAAGTTGAATTGAATGGAAAACGTTATTGTCCCATGTGACAAGTCGTAGTGAAATTCTTTGCTTGCTTACCCAAGGTGTGCAAATAGTTGCCTGTAAACGGTGTGTATATAGTTACGGAGTACCCCCACTCCAGGTGCCCCTTTGTATTCCCCCCCTACCCCTCCCTCTCACGGGGGTCCCTTTCATTCCCCCCCCTCCCTCATAGTGGTCCCCCCACAGCCCACCTTTGTTCCTTTAAATGGACATTAAAATCTAAACTAGGCTTTACGAGGAAGAGAGTGCGGTAGAGTTGCTGCCTCGCAGCGCCAGAGACCTGGGTTTGATCCCCACTACGGGCGCTGTCCGTAGGGAGTTTGTACGTTCTCCCCGTCACCGCGTGGGTTTTCTCCGGTTTCTCTGGCTTCCTCCCCAATTCCAAGGACGTGCGGCTTTGCAGGTTAATTGGCTCCTGTAATTTGCCCCCAGTGTGTAGGGTAGTGCTGGTGTATGGGTGATCATCGGCCATCGTGGACTCTGTGGTCTGATGCGCGCTGTATCTCCAAACTAATCTAAATAGGGAACGAGCTGCCAGAGGAGGGAGTTGAGACAGTTTAAGCGATGTTGGTTTAGTTTGGTTTAGTTGAGATACAGCACGGAAACAGGCCCTTCGGCCCACAACGCCAACCAGCGTTCACCCCGTACGCCAAACCAAACTTAACAAACCAAACTAAACTAAACTAAACTAAATGTCCATGCCCAACATGATGCTGTTAAACTAATCTCCTGATCACCCGCACATGAATAATCCGTGTACTTTTATTGCTTGATTTTTGATCAAAATTGATAAATGCCTGAAAGGATATGGAACCAAGGCATGCAAATGCACTTCTGTGGACAAGCGGATGGAGTTCAGGACTGAGCTACAGGGAGTGGTTGGGCAGGCTAAGACTTGATTCCTTGGAGCCTAGGAGGATGAGGGATGATCATGTAGAAAGTATAAGATTATGAAGGGTCTAGATAAAGTAGGTGCACAGAGTCTTTTACCCAGAATAGGGGAATCAAGAACCGCAAGTCAAAGGTTTAAGGTGACAGGGGAAAGATTTAGTAGGAACCCGAGGGACAATATTTTTCACACATGGGGTGGAATGAGCCAGAGGAGGTATTTGAGGCAGGTACTATAACAAGACTTAATAGGCGATGTTTTGGGTCGAGACTGTTTGGGGCTGAAGAAGAGTCCCGAACCTAAATGTCCCCTGTCAATGTCTCTCCACAAAATAGACACGAAAAGCTGGAGTAGCTCGATGGGTCAGGCAGCATCTCTGGAGAAAAGGAATGCAGGTGACGTTTCAGCCCGAGGCCTTTCTTCAGACTGAGAGTTACGGGAGAGAGGGGAAAGCGAGAGATATGAAAATGTACATAGAACAAATGAAAGAAAGATAAGCAGAAGGACGAGTCCAAGCCAGCAAAGATGATCAAGGAAAGTGGAGCCCACAGTGAAATTGCTATCGAGGGAGTGCAGCGTAGGTTCACAAGGTTAATTCCCTGGATGGCGGGACTGTCATATGCTGAGAGAATGGAGCGGCTGGGCTTGTACACTCTGGAGTTTAGAAGAATGAGAGGGGATCTTATTGAAACATGTAAGATTATTAAGGGTTTGGACACGCTAGTGGCAGGAAACATGTTCCCGATGTTGGGGGAGTCCAGAACCAAGGGCCCCAGTTTAAGAATAAGGGGTAAACCATTTAGAATGGAGATGAGGAAACACTTTTTCTCACAGAGAGTTGTGAGTGTGTGGAATTCTCTGCCTCAGAGGGTGGTGGAGGCCGGTTTTCTGGATACTTTCAAGAGAGAGCTAGATAGAGGAGTCAGGGGACATGGGGAGAAGGCAGGAACGGGGTACTGATTGTGGATGATCAGCCACGATCGCATTGAATGGCGGTGCTGGCTCGAAGGGCCGAATGGCCTACTCCTTCACCTATTGTCTATTGTCTATTGTCACATCTCCTTTGAGTCGACCAGCATCTGCAGTTCCTTGTTTCTACATTTGCCCTGCCAGTAAACGCGATCGGACTTTGTGATAAGCGTGAGAGACAATGACTTAGAAGTTTTGTGGAAAATACCACCCTCAGATATCCCACAGGAATTTCTCAAGGTGCTTACCGTTTTGTGTACTTTGAATTAAATTTGCAATATAATGACTGATTTACGTATGTAGGTTATTGCCCAAGGCTTATTGAGCTATGCTCATCGCCTGAAATGGTAATCTGATTTCTCCTCCACTGAATTCTGATGGACTGGTTTTTCTTTGGCAAGTGTCTTTTCTTGTTGAGGGAGGTAGATTTCAGTCAGAAGGTGAATACAACGCGGGGATGGGCCGAGGCAGCAATTTCAACATTTGCCTTTGATCTTCGAAACACAGGTTCAAACCCCAACCACGACACCTGAATGTAAAAGGAATGGAGAAGAAAAGAGTTTGCTCTGGATTAAACACCTTTCATCACCTCAGGTCATCCCCAAATGCATTCTAGACAATTAAATGCTTTTGAAGTGCTCTTCCCTTTATGCTCCCACAAGGAGCAATGAGATAATGGCCGGATAATCTGATTTTGAGTGCCTTGCTGAGGGATAGGTATTAGGCGGAAGATCAGTGAGAGATTCCTTGCTCTGGAAAGACACAAAATGCCGGAGTAACTCAGCGGACCAGGCAGCATCTCTGGAGAACATTCTGATCAAAGATCCTACAGCGGAGCAAGATAGACCACTCCTGCTAAATGCAACGGGCTGATGTGTAGTACGCAACGGAACGGAACGTGGGCCTCTTTTTCATCCATTTCCGTAACCGGACATGACCCGACCCGACCCGACTTGCAGTGTAATCAACGTTTGCGGGCGAACAGTTTGTGTTAATAAATTAAAATTCTGAAAACGAGGAGAAGATTTTTACCAAATAACTTTTATTTTTACAAGGATGGTTCCGTAACCGGCTGCCGTCTCCGCACTAGTATCCTACGGGATCTTTGGTGCGGAGACGGAAGCCGGTTACGGAAATGGGGCCGGAAATTACCCGTGAATCTGCCCTTGACCGTACTATGTCTTTTTGGTGGAGTGGACTACCTTGCTCGCTGTAGGATCTTTGATTCTGAGTGTTAGGTTAGGTTACAGGACAATGGTTCAATTCAATGATTCAATGAAACATTTTTGGCGCATGTACCTGGGTGCTGTGAAATGCTTTATTTATTTTTTTAGTTTGGTTTAGTTTAAAGATACAGCGTGGAAACAGGCCCTTCGGCCCACCGAGTGCGTGCCGTCCAGCGATCCCCGCACATTACACCTATCCTACCACACACGCTAGGGACAATTTACAATGTTTCCGAAGCCAGTTAACCTACAAACCTGCACATCTTTGGAGTGCGGGAGGAAACGGAGCACCCGGGGGAAACCCACGCAGGTCCCGGGGAGAAACGTACAAACTCCGTACAGACAGCACCCGTGGTCAGGATCGAACTGGCGTCTCTGGCGCTGTGAGGCAGCAACTCTACCGCTGCCGCCCTTTTTAGATCCTCGTCAAGCTCCCCACAATCACTTCCCTTGCTTCCCTCTATCGCCTGGAAGTTATCAGCCTGCTTGGCTGTTCTATTCAGTATAAGGCTCTGCTTCATCAGTCTACAAGCCTCAGATACAAGCTCGGAAGAGAATTCGGAAGTCCACTCTGCTATTTCCCACAAGGGCTCTTTGGTACTAAAATGCCAAATTAGTCCGATACTATCGGTAGGACCCACATACCTCAAGACACAAGTTCATGAACCACCCCACTGTGACACTAATGCCCCTGTCCCACTTAGGAAACCTGAACGGAAACCTCTGGAGACTTTGCGCCCCACCCAAGGTTTCCGTGCGGTTCCCGGAGTTTCCTAGAAGTTTTTGTCAGTCTCCCTAATGGTCGAAAGTGGTTGCCGTTTTAAAAATCGGTAATTTTTTAGACGAAGCCGGTTGCGATGCTAGTTGAAGGTGGTTGCCGGAGGACAAAAACCCCCGGGAACCGCACAGAAACCTTGGGTGGGGCGCAAAGTCTCCAGAGGTTTCCGTTCGGGTTTCCTAAGTGGGACAGGGGCATAAATGTGTTCTTCATTGTTGGAGACAATGTCAAAACAGAGCAAGGAGTGGCAAGAGGCTGAAGGGGGATGCAGTGGGGTGGGGGGGTAGGGAGGGGGGGGGGGGGGACACAGTGGGGTGTGGAGGGGTGGGCTCGCCAAGTACAGAGGGTG
Source organism: Okamejei kenojei (assembly GCA_035221665.1). Lineage (NCBI taxonomy): Eukaryota > Metazoa > Chordata > Chondrichthyes > Rajiformes > Rajidae > Okamejei > Okamejei kenojei. Next base: position 9,268,713 of record CM069154.1, read on the forward strand.
ACCCAGGAAGCGGGATGCAGCTGAGAACATTAGTATGGTGGCGCAATGGTAGAGTTGCTGCCGTACAGCACCAGGGACCCAGGTTCGATCCCGACTACGGGTGCTGTCTGTCTGTACGTTCTCCCGGTGACCTGCGTGGGTTTTCCTTGAGATCTCGGTTTCCTCCCACACTCCAAAGACGTACAGGTTTGTAGGTTGATTGTCTTGGTGCTAAAAAAAATGAATTGTCCCTATTGTGTGTAGGATAGTGTTAATGTGCGGGGATTGCTGGTCGGCCTGGACTCGGTGGGCCGAAGGGCCTGTTTCTGTTTTGCATTGGACTGCACTGCGGATCCTGGTTGAAACCGAAGATAGACACAAAACGCTGGAGTAACTCAGCGAGCCAGACAGCATCTCCGGAGAAAAGGAATAGGTGACGTTTTGGATCTGAAGAAGGGTCTCGGCCCGAAAGTTATTCCAGTTTTTAGTGTCCACACACCAGGATTTGTTCCACCCTCATCTATTTTCCAGAGCTCACCACCCACTAACATCAGTGTGCAGGAAGGTTCCCAAATGACACCCATCCATGTTCTCCAGAGGTGCAGCCTCACCCGCTGAGTTACTACTACGGCACTTTTTGTTTTGTAAGCCAGCATCTGCAGTTCCTCATGTTTAATTTAGTTTGGAGATACAGTGCCGAAACTGGCCCTTCGGCCCATCGGGCCCACGCCGACCAGCGCACACCTGTACCCTGGTTCTGTCCTAGCACTGAAGACAATTTACAGAAGCCAATTAACCTGCAAACCTGCGCGTCTTTGGAGTGTGGGAGGAAGCCGGAGCGCCCGGAGGCAACCCACGCAGGTCACGGGGAGAACGTACTGAACAACACCCCCGTGGTCAGGATAGAACCCGAGTCCCTGGCGCTGTAAGGCAGCGACTCTCCCTCTGCGCCACCACACCGCTACGCCCTTGCCCACAAAGTGCTTTGGCATGGTCTGTGGGCACCAGGATGTTGTGGACATACTGGATTTTGTTTCCTACATTAGCTCAAGGCTTGTTTGATGTCGACAGGATGTTTGAAGAGAGTGGTGCAAGTCGCGGTATTAACGCCCATGAGGCAAACAGCAATTAAATCCTGAGTGCACGATGACCTGTGAATCTGACTCATTATCTTTTAATGTTAACTTGTTTTCATTGGAAGAGAAAAAAAAAAATTTGTAATGCGACCTTTTGATCCGAATTTCCTGTTCGAACGAAGATGACTTCAGGACGTAACAATGAAAGATGGAGGAGGCACGGCATTACAGCGCCTGGGGCCCGGGTTCGATCCTGACCACGGGCGATGTCCGAATGGGGTTTGTACCTTCTCCTCGTGACCGGGTGGGTTTTCTCCGGGTGCTCCAGTTTCCTCCCAAAAGTTGTAAATTGTCCCGTGTGTGCGTGGGGCTGACCGCTGGTCGGCGCCCACTCTGCGCAAAACCAAACCTAAACAAAACCAAACTAAACTGGTTGCTTCCGTTAGAAACTGCAGCACTTCCCAATTAATCAAAGAATTTTGGATTTGCATCAAACATTGCCTTTTTATTTTGAATATCTTATCAGCGCTACCCGGCGGAACACTGCTTACAAGATGTGGTGCAAACTGAAAGTGTTTGGTCAGCCAGCAACAGCGGAGGGGACAGCTGAACTAACATTGCTCCTGATAACCTCACCAGCTTCTGTTTTGTTATCCTTGCCTTGTGCAATGCTGGGGCATGCAGCGTGGGACCAGGCAAGCTGGTTCCATTGTGGGAACAAGAAACTGCAGGTGTTAACGAAGAAACTGCAGATGCTGGAGAATCGAGGGTTACACAAAAAGCTGGAGAAACTCAGCGGGTGCAGCAGCATCTAAGGAGCGAAGGAGATAGGCGACGTTTCGGGTCGAGACCCTTCTTCAGACTGGTCAGGGATCAGGGAAACGAGAGATATAGACGGTGATGTGAAGAGATAAAGAACAATGAATGAAAGATATGCAAAAAAGTATCGATGATAAAGGGAACAAGCCATTGTAAGCTGCTTGTGGTGTGAAAATGAGAAGCTAGTGCGACTAGGGTGGGGGAGGGAGATAGAGATAGAGGGAATGCCAGGGCCCGAGGGCTGAGGGAGAGGTGGGAAGGGGAGGAGACAGCAAGGGTTAACAGAATTGAGAAAATTCAATGTTCAAGCCCAAAGGATGCAGACTCCCCAAGCGGAATATGAGGTGCTGTTCCTCCAACTTGCGGTGTTGCTCACTCTGGCCGTGGAGGAGGCCCAGGACCGAGAGGTCGGATACGGAATGGGAGGGGGAGTTGAAGTGCTGAGCCACCGGGAGGTCGGGTTGTTTTTTGCGGACCGAGCGACTGCAGGTGCCGTTTTACAGGAAAGGACGTAAAGTGCTGGAGTAACTCAGCGGGTCAGGCAGCATCTCTGGAGGACATAGATGGGTGGTTTTTCGGGTGGGACCCTCTCCAGTCTGAAGAAGGGTCTCGACCCAATCCATGTTCTCCTGAGATGCCGCCTGACCCCTGAGTTACTCCAGCATTTGGTGTCTTTTTTTAATAGACCATAGGTGCAGGTATAGGCCATTCGGCCCCTCGAGCCAGCTCGACAGTTTACGCACAACATGCACTGTCCGCTCTCATCCAACCGTTTCCGATGATCTGAGGCATTTAAAGACAATTGAAGTACATTCAAATAGTTTTTATAAATTGTTGGAAAATAGTTTTAAATAATAAACTCGGTTTATTCATCATCGTTGAAAACGTCAGCGAGGCAGTGGTGCTGGTATCCAACGGTAACGGTGACGGACGCACCACACATCTCTGTCCTCCAGTTCCTGCGGACCTCCGCCGCTGGAAGTCTAGGATTTTGGTGTGTGTGTGCGTTTTATCATCGTTCCTTACAATGCCGTGTACGACCGTGATCGCAACGTCTACTGAAGTGTGGATGGCCGTTGGCTCGCTAGGAGCTCATCCGCCCTTTGACAGGTCTTGTTTTTGGTCCTGCTGGGGGTCCACAGCCCCCACCTCACCCGGCAAACCGGGTGGGGGAGACGGTTTAGTCGCCGACTATCCGACCCTGGAGCAGGTAGCACGGGATTACATGGTACCCGTGGCGGGGGGAAACTCCCCCCGACCTGAACTCTGTTTAGAACTCAGTTAACTGTGACAAACGACATGCGACAATAAAGTACATATTTGGGGGTGGCAAGGTGGCGCAGCGGTAGAGTTGCTGCCTCACAGCGCCAGAGACCTGGTTCCGATCCTGACTACGGGTGCTGTCTGTACGGAGTTTGCACGTTCTCCCCGTGACCCCGTGGGTTTTCACCGGGTGCTCCGGTTTCCTCCAACACTCCAAAGACGTACAGGTTTGTAGGTTCATTGGTTCGGTAAAAAAATTGTAAATTGTCCGTAGTGTGTGTAGGATAGCGCTCGTGCGTGGAGATCGCTGGTCGATGCAGACTCGGTAGGCCGAAGGGCCTGTTTCCTAAGTAGGCCGAAGGGCTGAATCCCTAAGACTGAAACTAAGTACGTCTGAACGATTGAACCATTGAACGGTGAGCGACTGGATACAAAATATCACACAGAGGGATTAAGACCAGAAGATCTGGCCTAGAAGCCTGGTACAGATGGAACCCATCCACTATCTCTCATGAGATTGCTGCATAGTTATCTGTGCTTTCTGGATTCCATGCATTATTGATGGCTTTTATTTTTAGGCTTCCCACATTTTGTCCTGCCTCCCCACCTCCCTTTCCCAGTGTCCTCCCCCCTCTTCTGCACTCTATCTGAAGCAGGATCCCGACTCGAAACATTGCCTGTCCATTCCTTCCACAGATGCTGCCTGACCCATTGAGCTCTTCCAGTACTTTGTGTTTCCCTCCACGCCCATCCCACCAAATCCTTTCAAACATTTTTGTGGGAACGAACTGCAGATGCTGGTTAACACCGAAGATAGACATAAAATGCTGGAGTAACTCAGCGGGTCAGGCAGCATCTCTGGAGAAAAGGAATAGGTGACGTTTCAGGTCGGGACTTCTTCAGAGTCTGAAGAAAGGTCCCGACCCGAGACGTCACTTATTACCTTTCTTATTATCATGGTTCCCTTTTCACATAGATTTAATATCTCCTTTGAAAACACCACCTTCTAGTAGTGCAACACTCTTTGGAAGATTTGTAAGTGTATTTGGTTTTAGTGGAAGCCTAGATGCCCAAGTCACACGAGAAAAATATGAGATCATCAAGATTTGACTCAAAGGCTAAAAAAGTGAGGCGCAGATATCCGACGTATCCAGTTCCCTTTTGATAGTTCGTATGAAATCTACTTTCATCATTATTCAATCAAACTGTTTCAGTATAAGTTAGAATTCGCCCTGGAGAGATTTGCGAATGAATACAAAAATCTCGGGCAATGCAGTGGCGCAGTGGTAGATTTGCTGCCTTACAGGTAGGTAGACTTTTAGACAGGCAGACGAACATTTAGACAGGTACATGGATAAGACAGGGTTAGAAGGATATGGGCCAAACGCAGGCAGGTGGGACTGGTGTAGATGGGACATGTTGGTCGGTGTGAGCTGGTTGTCAAAGGGTCTATTTCTATGCTGTATGTCTATGCCTTACAGCGCTAGAGACCCGGGGATTGATCCCAACTGCAGGTGCTGTCTGTACGGAGTTTGTACGTTCCCCCTGTGGGTTTTCTCCGGATGCTCCGGTTTCCTCCCACACTCCAAAGACGTGCCGGTTTGTAGGTTAATTGGTTTCTGTAAATTGTAACTTGACTCTAGTGTGTCGGATAGTGCTGGTATACAGGGGGAACACTGGTCGGCGCGGACTCAGTGGGCCGAAGGGTCTGTCTCCGTGTTCGTATCTCTAAAGTCTAAGGTCTAAATTAAATCTGGAAGCAAAGTATTAAGAGTTTTGGCAATGGCAGCTGGTGGCGGCATGTGACCTGGTAAAGGGTTGCATGAGGACAGCGTTCGTGGGCAGCATTGTGCCGCAGTGATCGAGCCGCTGCCTCACAGCGCCAGACACCCGGGTCCAATCCTGATCCCGGGTGCTATCTGTGTGGAGTTTGCGCGTCCTCCCCGTGACCACGTGCCCCCAGTTTCTTCCCACATCCCAAAGACGTAGAGATTTGCCTGTTTAATTGGCCCTAGCGTGCAGGGCGTGGATGCAAAAGTGGGGATAGCATAGAACTTGGAACTTGTGTGAACAGGCGACCGATGGTGGGTGTGGAGTCGGTGGGCCATGGGGCCTGATGCCACGATGCATCTTTAAACCAAGCTAAGCTAAACATTGCTGAGCCAGGTACTGTAATCTCAACATAATGTTAGAACACGACAAATGAGATCACTGAAAGGCATGAGGAACTGCAGGCGCTGGAATCTTAGGCAAAACACAAAGTGCTGGAGTAACTCGGCAGGTCAGGCAGCATCTGTGGAGGAAATAGATAGGCAACGTTTCAGGGCAGGACCCTCCTGCGGACAAATTATACCACTGGGTTGTCAAGTGTTAACTGAGGGACTGATTTTTCTTTTTGATTCTGAAATATGGTTGGGAGGCAAGGGGTCAAACGAAGTCATGAGTACTTCATTGTAAGGGGAACAAAGACCAGACACTGTCTTGGTCATCCCCAATGGACTGATGCCAGGAGCAAACACAGACGTCTGTCATTGAGACATTTCTTTGTGAAGTGACCACATTCACAAGTTTGGCAAGCAGCGACATTGGATTTAGTTCAGTTTAGTTTAATTTAATTTAGTTTAGTTTAGTTTAGTTTAGTTTAGTTTAGTTTAGTTTAGTTGAGAGATACAGCGTGGAAACAGGCCCTTCGGCCTACCGAGTCTGCCCACACCGACACATTTAACACTACCCGACACACACTAGGGACAATTATTTTTTACATTCACACCAAGCTAATTAACCTGCAATCCTGTGCGTCTTTGGGGCATGGGAGGAACACGAAGATCTTGGAGACAAGAGTCAAGAGTCAAGAGTCAAGTCCAGAGAGTTTTATTGTCACGCATTGTCAAAACCCCTGCAGGTCACGGGGAGAACGGACAAACTCAGTACAGAGGAGCACCCGTGGTCAGGATCGACCGTGGGTCTCGGGCGCTGTACGGCAGCAGCTCTACCGCTGCGCCACAGTGCCACGCTTTATTGAGCATTTCCTTCGGGGAGAGACGCAATTCCTTTAAAACGAATGAATTCCCACTGTGGGTGCCAGAGGTCGGTCGAGGATTCTTCATCGAGGGGACCGGCATGGGGGGGGGGGGTGACAAGAACAAAGAGGGACACATCGTGGTGGGGGGGGGGGGAGGGGGGGGGGGGCGTTGAGAGAACAAAGTGGGACCTTTGGGAACAACATTGAACACTTTGCAACGTTGTTGCCGCCCTTTAGATAGCGACCCTTTGCATACCTTGTGTACGGGACGCGAAAAAAAAGAATTTCGCCGTGGCATGTCACACGTGATAATAATGAAGTATCGTCGAGTATCAGAACTCATGATTCTAGCTGCATACGCAACGCCGGAACATAACCCGTGAAGTAGTTTTTAGCGGGGAGAGGGAAATGAAAAGGGTTAAGTGCTCCAGCCCTTCACATGCGGTGGCCATTTCCTTTCCTAATCCGCCCTTCATTCACCAAAGAAATGGCTCACATGACACTAAGTCCCAGAGCAGTAAGTGGCTGTAATACTTTGATTGTGATCAACATTCCTTTCCAGCTCCTGGCGCATACCAAGAATGGAAGGAATGTGTAGAAAGGAACTGTAGATGCTGGTTCAAACCGAAGATAGACGCAAGGAGCTGGGGTAACTCAGCGGGACAGGCAGCATCTCTGGAAAGAAGGAATGGGCGACGTTTCGGGTCGAGACCCTCCTTCAGACTCAGGGGTCTCGACCCGAAACGCCACCCATTCCTTCTCTCCAGAGATGCTGCCTGT
>CM069154.1:9280651-9333151 GCA_035221665.1 Okamejei kenojei
TGAGGTCATTTGGTTTCAATGTATGGTGATTCATCAAATGCGGAGGGGTTGTGTGCTCATTTTTGTTGCTTTTCTAATCTAGCGTCATAGAGTCATGGAGTCAAGTAGTATAGCCCTTCTGTTCGGGTTCAATCCTAGCCTGGGATGTCATCTGTGTAGAGTTTGCACATTCTCCCTGTTTTTGTTTAGTTTAGTTTAGTATAGTTTAGTTTAGAGATAGAGCAAGAGATGAGGCCCTTCGGCCCACCGTGTCCATGCCAACCATTGCCTTTTTTCTTCCACGTTTTCCCGCTTTTCCATCCACTCCTTCCACGCTGGGGGTGATTTTACCGAGGGCCGGTTAGCCGGCAACCCCGCACGTCTATTTGGGACGCGGCAGGAAACCGGAGCACCCGGAGGAAACCCACGCGGCCACAGGGAGAACGTGCAAACTCCACCCAGGCTGCACCCGAGGCCAGGATCGAACCCGGGTCTTTGGCGTGGTTCTCCCGACTGCGCCACTGTGCCGCCCCATGACCCTGTCCGTTTCCTCCGGGTTTCCTCCTACATCCCAAAGACGCGCAGGTTTGTAGGGTAATTGGTCTTTGCAATTTGCCCCCGGCTCCCATTGCACCTAAGATATCGTTACCTACTCTTATTTCTTTTGTCCTTGTGTAACCTGCAGATAAGCTACCCTAACTGCCCACAGACTGCTGCGTCACCATACCTGTCTAATTCTCTTTCACGGCCTAATGAGCGTGGAATAAATATCACAGGGTTCGTACGTTATGGGGAAAACATTCATATCTTCAATGGAATTTCACAGCTTAAAGGCTCTGTCCAAGAAGGAGGCCTGTGGTTACGGCGTTTTACAGCAAACCTCTTCCCTTTGGCTATTGATAGCAAGGGGTTTTCAAGTCTCTTGAACATCAACACCTGCATTAGTTCATAATTTCATGTTATAGAAGCAGAACTAGGCCATTCAGCCCATCAAGTCTATTCCGCCATTCAATCATGGCTGATCTATCTTTCTCTCTCAACCCCATTCTCCTGCCTTCTCCCCATAGCCCCTGACACCCTGTACTAATCAACAATCTATCAATCTCCACCTTAAATATATCCATTGACTTGGCCTCCACAGCCTTCTGTAGCAATGAATCCCACCGATTCACCAGCCTCTGACTGAAGAAATTTCTCCTCATCTCCTTTCTAAATGTACGCCCTTTTATTCTGAGGATATAGCCTCTGGTCCTAGACTCTCTCGCTCGTGGAAACATCCTTTCCACATACACTCTATCCAAGCCTTTCACTATCCGGAAAGTTTCGATGAGGTCGCCCTCCATTGGAACTTGCATCCAAAACAAAGGCCTCACTTTGTTAGAAAATAAAATCACTTTTCTCTGTAAATGCTATTGGGATTTCCACGAGACACTAAGGCGTGTGCAATCCTTTCTGTGTCTGAATGGGTTGGAAAGAGAAGGGGAAGAAAGACTTGCTTCAAGCGAAAGCTTGCGTTTTTCTGCCAATGGATTTGTTTCCGGAGCTTATCTCAATCCACGCTGTGAAGTATTATGTCAGATCCAACGTGACTGCTGCTCCTGGCATTCATGCATCGTAGGGCGGCAGGTTGGCGCAGCGGCAGAGTTGCTGCCTTACAGCGCCAGAGACCCGGGTTCGATCCTGACCACGGGTGCTGCCAGTACAGAGTTTGCACGTTCTCCCCGTGGCTGCATGAGTTTTCCCCGCACACTCCAAGGACATGCGTAGGAAGGACCTGCAGATGCTGGTTCACACCGAAAATAGACATAAAATGTGGAGTAACTCAGCGGGTCAGGCTGCATCTCTGGAGAGAAGGAATAGGTTTACGTTACGGGGTCATGGCCCATCTTCAGACCGTCACCGGATCTGAATAAGGGCCTCGACTCGAAGCGCCACCTATTCCTTTCCACAAGGTTTGTAGGTTAATTGGCTTTGGTAGAGATTGTAAATTGTCCCTAGTGTGTGGGATGGTGCTAGTGTACGGTGGGATCGCTGGTCGGAGCAGACTCGCTAGGCCGAAGGGCCTGTTTCCACGCTGTATCTCTAAACTAAACCAAACTAAACACTAAATTAAACACCAATACCTCCAATTGGTATATCATAACTTTGGATATATTGACTGGAGATACTGGAGTAGCATTTGGACAGTGATCAGACTCTCACAGATAGAGTCATCTTATAGATTTATAGAGAGTCATGGAGTCATACAGCGTGGAAACAGATCCACGCCGACCAACATGCCCCATCTATTTGTCCCACCTGCCTGCTTTCACCCATACTCCTCTAAACCCATACTATCCCTTCACCTGTCTGAATGTTTCTTAAATGTTGTGATAGTACCTTGTCCCATATAATTGTTTATTATTCCTCTTCCTCTTTTATAGTCTTTAGGTATCACACTTGAAGATTACCTTCAGTCGAACATAGAATAGGACAGCACAGGAACAGACCCTTCAGCCCACAATGTCTATGCTATGTACACAATGCAAGGACAAACTCTTATCTGCCTGTATATAAACTATATCCCTCCATTCCCTGCGTATATATATGCCTATCCAAAAGCCACTTAAACACCACTATCTTATCTGCCTCCACTGCCACTCCTGGCTGTCCGTTCCAGGCACCCACCACCTTCTGTGTAAAAAGACCTGCCCCGCACATCTCCTTTGGGCCGGCCGATTGCCTCCGGGGAGGGCCGACTGAGGGTGGGGGAAAGGAGAGGAAGGGAGAGGTGAGGGAGGGAGTGGGGGAGGAGAGGAGAGGAGGAGAAATGTTATTTCAACTTTGTGTTTAGTGGAGGAGTGGGGGAGCAGGGAGATAGATGGAGTGGAGGGGGGTCGGGAGGGGAGAGGGGTTATGGAGGGTGTGACTCAGGGTAGGGGAAAGAAGAGGGAGTGAGTGGGGGAGGAGAGGAGGAGAGGGGAAAGAAGAGGGAGGGTGAAGAGAAGGAGGGGGAGGGGGTGCTGGGGTATGAGGGTGTCTGCACAATTGGAGGCTATGGGTGTGTGGTGGAATATTGTGTTGGGGGAACAGGTTGCGTTGGGGGAACGGGTTGCGTTGGGGGACCAGGCCTCCCATGTAACAGAGACCCAATGGGTCCCACTTAGTCTTGTCTCCCTTAAACTTTGCCCCTCTCACCTTAAAGCTATGCCCCCTAGTATTTGATATTTTCACCCTGGAAAAACATCTGGACAGTCTACCCTATCGATGCCTCTCATAACTTAGATTAGTTTAGTTTAGTTTAGTTTAGGCTTGGAGGTACAGCAGGGAAACAGGCCCTTCGTTAATTGTAAATTGTCCCCCCAGTACTTTTTCTAATAAACCAGCATCTGACGCTTTAAGCCATATAGCATGGAAACAGCACAACTTTCCCCATGCCAACCTACATGCCCCCATCGACACTAGTCCCACTTGCCTGCGTTTGGCCCATATTCCCCTAAACCTATCCGTATACCTGTCTAAATGTTACATAGAAACATAGAAAATAGGTGCAGGAGTAGGCCATTCGGCCCTTCGAGCTTGCACCGCCATTCAATATGATCATGGCTGATCATCCAACTCAGTATCCTGTACCTGCCTTCTCTCCATACCCCTGATCCCTTTAGCCACAAGGGATCACATCTAACTCCCTCTTAAATATAGCCAATGAACTGGCCTCAACTACCTTCTGTGGCAGAGAATTCCAGAGAATCACCACTCTCCGTGTGAAAAACGTTTTCCTCATCTCGGTCCTAAAGGAATTCCCCCTTATCCTTAAACTGTGACCCCTTGTTCTGGACCTCCCCAACATCCGGAACAATCTTCCTGCATCTAGCCTGTCCAACCCCTTAAGAATTGTTTCCTAAACGTTTCAATAGTATCTGCCTCAACTGGCAGCTCGATCCGTACACCCACCACCCTTTGTGTAAAAATGGTACCTCTCATGTTCCTATTAAATAATTCCCCCCCTCATCTTAAACCTATGCCCTCTGGTTCTCGATTCCCCCACTCTGAGTGAAAGACGGTGCATTCATGCGATCTATTCCTCTCATGATTTTGTACACCTCTATAAGATCGCCCCTCATCCTCCTTCGTTCCAAGGAAGTTCTTTGTGTCTCCAGACTTCGGAAGGGCGTTGGATACTATTTGACAAAATAGCGTTGCAGAAATAGGGCGGCACGGTGGTGGAGTGGTAGAGTTGCTGCCTTGTGGGTCTGTCCCACTTACGCGACCTAATTCACGACCTCTGCCGAGTTTGCCCTTGACTCATACTCGCAGCATGGTCGTCACGAGGTCGTAGGAGGTCGTAGGTAGGTCGTGATGCTAGTCGTAGGTACTCGTGGCATCATGCATTTTACTAGCATGATGAAACATATCCGCGATTAAAAAAGGTTGTGAATTAGGTCCTGAAAATGGGACAGGCCCTTTACAGTAACTGCGACCGGGGTTCAATTTTCACCACCATTCCATCCTGATGCTGTTTGTCTCCCCGTGACCACGTGGGTTTCCTGCGGGATCTCTGGCTTCCTCCCACACTCCAAAGATGTACAGGTTTGCAGACTAATTGGCTTGGTATAATTGTAAATTGTCCCTAGCGTGTGTAGGATAGTGCTAATGTGCGGGGATCTCTGGTCGGCATAGACTCGGTGGGCCGAAGGGCCTGTTTCTGCGCTGCATCTGTCAACTAAACTAAACTAAACTAAATATAGTGAATGTTCAGGTGGGTGGAATGAAGACCTGACCAGATGACCTTCTACAACGTGTTCTAGAATAACATAGTTAACAAAAGTAAAAAAATCCCAGAATTTCCCCAGTTTCTCATTCCAGTCGCCTACTTTCTCATCATGAGAGGAATAGATCGGGTAGATGCACAGAGTCTCTTGTCCAGAGTAGGGGAATCGAGGACCAGAGGACATGGGTTTAAGGTGAATGGGAAAAAATTAAATAGTTATCCGAGGGGTAACTTTTTCACGCAAAAGGTGGTGGGTGCATGGAACAAGCTTCCAGAGGAGGTGGTTGAGGCTGGGACTATCCCAATGTTTAAGAAACAGCTGGATAGGTACATGGATAGGACCGGTTTGGAGGGATATGGACCAAACGCAGGCAGGTGGGACTAACGTAGATGGGACATGTTGGCCGGTGTGGGCAAGTTGGGCTGAAGGGCCTGTTTCCATACTATATCACTATAACTCTAATATCCTTGGTCAGACTGTGCTGGCTTTACCTTGCACTAAATGCTATGCCCTCATCATATATCTATACACTGTCAGGGGCTCAATTGTAACCGTGCATTCCTTTTGCTGACTGGACAGCGAGCGACAAAAGCTTTTCACTGTACCTCGGTACACGTGACACTAAACTGAACTGATAAACAAAACTGAAATACAGGAAGCAAAATTTGCATCTTAGCCTCCTACAGAAAAAAAAACCAAAAAGGTGTAAAAACACAAAATATTGTTTTAATTACTGCCTTTGGCACGGGAAAGTATCCACATGACAAATTGTTGGGTAACGGGCCGAAGGGCCTGTTTCTACACTCTATAAACTCTGTTACCCATTTTGATCCAACGCCGAGCTCCTGAAGGCACTGAGCCACCTAGTCATACAATTATTTGAGATGCAACAGCCTTTCAATACCGCATTTCAGACGATTGTCTCGACACCTCCACCGTTCTGGTCGATTTCCCAGGTGAGCCGCTTCGAAGCACATGTTATCGGTCTGTGGCGTCACCGGATGCCAACTCCGCCCGTCAGGAGTAGCGCACAAGGACCCCAAACACATATTTCTACCCCTCTAAGGAGGAGAAGTTTAGTTTAGTTTAGAGATACAGCGTGGAAACAGGCCCTTCGGCCCACCGAGACTGCACCGACCTGCCTTCCCCGGCCCAGGCGACACATTTTCGGGGGGGGGGGGGGGATTTCAAATGTGATCCCATAAAGGAGGTGCCGGACCACCAATCTGAAGGCACTGGGAGTTTAGAAGGATGAGTGGAAAACCTCATTGAAACGTACAGAATAGTGAAAGGCTTGGATAGAGTGGATGTTTCCACTAGTGGGAGAGTCTAGGGCTGGAGGTCATAGTCTCAGAATTAAAGGACGCTCTTTTAGGAAGGCGATGAGGAGAACTTATTTAGTTAGAGGGTGGTGAATCAGGAATTCTTTGGCATAGAAGGCTGTGAGGGCCAAGTCAATGGATATATTTAAGGCAGAGATAGATAGATTCTTAACTTGTACAGGTGTCAGAGGTTATGGGGAGAAGGCAGGAGAATGGGGTTAGGAGGGAGAGATTGATCAGCCATGATTGAATGGTGGAGTAGACTTGATGGGCCGAATGGCCTAATTCTGCTCTTATCACTTGTGGCCTTATTACCAGTTGCAAGAAAATTTCAAGGAAAAGTTAGGTTTAGTTTAGAGATACAGCACGGAAACAGGCCCTGCACCGACCAGCGATCCTCACACACTAACACTACCCTACACACACTTGGAGCAATTTACTATTATACCAAACCGATTAACCTACAAACCTGTAAATCTTTGTAGTGGAGAAGTGGTGATATAATTTGAAATGCTACAGCAGAGCGATGATGATAAGAGATGTAGGAGAGAAAAGGGATTAGGATGTGGACCTGGTTGCTTGATACAGGCGGTACGGTGGCGCAGCGGTAGAGTTGCTGCCTTACAGTGCCAGAGTCCCGGGTTCGATCCTGACCACGGGTGTCGTTAGTACAGAGTTGCTATCTTTTCCCCGTGACCGCATGGGTTTTCCCCGGGTGCTCCGGTTTTCTCCCACACTCCAAAGACGTACAGGTTTGTAGGTTAATCGGTAAAGATTGTAAATCGTCCCTCCGGAGGATAGCGCTAGTGTGCCTGTTTTTTGCGCTGTATCTCTAAACTAAACTAAACTAAAACTAAACAGAGGCTTCATTTTAGTCTTGAAACTCCCAAGCAATGCTACTATCCAAGTTGATGAAATTCCACTCAACACAGACCAGGAGACTTTGTAAGAGTGCAGCGCATTAACGCAGAACGCTGCCTAAAGGTCAGGTCTCCCCCTGTAATAAATTGTACGTTTTGATACACGATATCATGCATTCTGCAGTGGTCTCTGAGATGATGGATGGCCTAACGTAGAATAGGAAATTGCATCCTAATTCAACTTTGGGTAAATTTACTTAGCATTCTGCTAAAAGCGAATGATAAATGGTATCGCAACCTCTCGGTTACGCAATGTTTCGCTAAACACGTTATTCAGATGTGCAATGCCACGTCAGTATTATTATTGTGTGTTTTATGGAGGCGGCCAATAAACCTACATGTTGCAAGTACTGTGCTTCTAGGACATAAACCCTACCATTAAATAGCCATCTTGGACAACCATGGTTCAGTGGCAAGTCAACGTTATGTGTCACATACACATACGAGCTGTACAGTGAAATGAAAGTGGCAATACCTGCGGGATTGTGCAAAACGACAGAACAGAACAGGACCAGTATATTAGTAGATGAGTCCCTGGTGAGATAAGGGTTTACGGTCCTGATGGCCTGTGGGAAGATACTCCGTCTCATCCTCTCTGTTTTCGCAGCCTGACAGCGGAGGTGCTTGCCTGACCGTAGCAGCTGGAACAGTCCGTTGCTGGGGTGGTAGGGGTCCCCCATAATGTTGCTGCCTCTGGATCTGCACCTCCTGGTGTATGGGTCCTGCAGGGGGGGGCGAGTGTAGTTTCCATGGTGCGTTCGGCCGAAGGCACTACTCTCTGCAGAGCCTTCCTGTCCTGGGCAGAGCAGCTTTCAAACAAGACCGAGATGTTACCAGACAGGATGCTCTCTACAGCCCCAGAGTACAAAGCATCCTGCCCGGAAACATCTCGATCTGGTTTGGAAACGGCTCTGCCCAGGCTCTGGCAAGACCCTTCTGTGCCCACAGCTCAACGGTTAGACATAGACATAGAAAATTGGTGCAGGAGGAGGTAATTCGGCCCTTTGAGCCAGCACCGACATTCAATGTGATCATGGCTGATCGTCCCCAATCAATAACCCGTGCCTGCCTTCTCCCCATATCCCTTGATTCCACTAGCCCCTAGAGCTCTATCTAACTCTCTCTTAAATCCATCCAGTGATTTGGCCTCCATTGCCCTCTGTGGCAGGGAATTCCACAAATTCACAAAGTTATTTTCTCACCTCAGTCTTAAATGACCTCCCCTTTATTCTCAGACTGTGACCCCTGGTTCTGGAGGTTCAAGTCCTGTTTAACATAGTTGAGTTAAGAAATACACCGTGGACACAGGCCCTTCGGCCCTTCGGCCCACCGTCCTGCCCACCAACGCTCACCCGTACACTAGTTCTATGCTATCCCAGTTTCGCATCTTGTACACCAAGGGCAACTTACAGAAGCCAATTAATCTACAAACCTGCACGTCTTTGGAATGTGGGAGGAAACCGGAGCACCCGGGGAAAACCCACGCGGTCACAGGGAAAACGTACAAACTCCACACAGACAGCACCTGGAGTCACTGCGCTGAATAATACGGGGTGAACTTGCATTGCAGCACTGAGCTAGGTACTTAAGCATCTTTCATTGATTGAAA
Organism: Okamejei kenojei; assembly: GCA_035221665.1. NCBI lineage: Eukaryota > Metazoa > Chordata > Chondrichthyes > Rajiformes > Rajidae > Okamejei > Okamejei kenojei. The sequence goes on from CM069154.1 coordinate 9,289,233, forward strand.
GCAGCAGCATGGAAACAGGCCATTCGGCCCACAACGCCCGTGCCAGCCATCGATCACCCATTCACACTATGGTATCTCACTTTCTCATCCACTCCCTACACAAGGGGGATAACTTACAGAGGCCAATTAACTGACATCTTTGGATTGTGGGAGGATACCTGAGCACCTTGGATAGAGTAGATGTGGAGAGGATGTTTTCACTAGTGGGAGAGTCGAGGACTAGAGGTCACAGCCTCAGAATTAAAGGACATCCTTTAAGTAAGGAGATGAGGAGACATTTCTTTAGTCAGAGGGTGGTGAATCTGTGGAATTCTTTGCCACAGAAGGCAGTGGAGGCCAAGTCAATGGATATTTTTAAGGCAGAGATAGTTAGATCTTGATTAGTACAGGTGTCAGAGGTTATGGGGAGAAGGCAGGTGAATGGGGGTTAGGAGGGAGAGATGGATCAGCCATGATTGAATGGTGGAGCGGACTTGATGGGCCAAATGGCCTAATTCTAATCCTATTCCTTACGACCTTACGACCCAGAAGAAACCCACGCGGTCACAGGGAGAATGTGCAAACTCCACACAGACAGCACCCGAGGTCAGGATCGAACCGGGATCCCTGGCGCTGCGAGGCAGTGGCTGTACCAGCTGCTCCACCATGCATGCCGTGTTGTGGACGCTGAATACGCTGTTTTATTCATGGCTAGGTCTGTGCCTTTGGATTTACATTCCCCATCAATTTTTCTGCTATTTGCAACATTGTCTGTCTCTAGCTTTTGGCCAGAATTTCCTCCTTGGTGATTTCATTTCTGGATTGCAATTCCTGTGGGAGTTAATCTCAATAAACATAGGGCACGCCGGCCAAGAACTATTATTGTTGGACAAGGTCATTGTTGTTACTAATTCCAGTTAAAAATACCCAACTAATAAAATGTCACTTCACAACCGACCCACTTATCACCCATTCAGCATCTCAATCTAAACTAAACTATACTTTTCAGTGAATAACTTTTTAAAATGTTGTTTTGAGGATGATACATGCATCAACAGGATGGCACAGTGGTGGAGCTGCTGCCTTACAGCGCCGGAGACCCGGGTTCGATCCTGACTACGGGCGCTGTCTGTACGGAATTCGCACGTTCTCTCCGTGGGTTTTCTCCGAGATCTTCTGTTTCCTCCCGCACTCCAAAGACGTACGAGTTTGTAGGTTAATTGGCTTGGTATAAATGTTAAAATAAAATTCGCGCTGTATCTCTGAACTAAACTAAACTACATCAAATAACAATTTGTTCTCAATCAGGGATCTTGTATAGTGGTATACAGCATGGAAGCAGGCTCTTCAGCCCAAGTTATCCATGTTGACCAAGATGCCCCATCTAACCTAGTCCCATTCGCCATGTTTGGCCCAAACCTTTCCTATCCATGTACCAGCATAAATGTCTTTTAAATATTTATATTATACTTGCCTCAACTACTTCCTCTCCCACCACCCTGTGTGTGAAAAAGATGCCCTTCAGGTGCCTATTAAATCTTGCCCCTCATACCTTAAACCTGTGGCCTGTTGTTCTTGATTCCCCGACCCTGCATTCACCCCATGTATTCCCCTCACGATTTTCTACACATCCATAAGATCTCCCCTCAGCCTCCTCCTACCCAATCTCTGCCCCTAGCTCACGACCCCGAGTCCTGGCAACATCCTCGTAAATCTTCTCCGCACGCATTGGGGTGTTATAAAATTTGCCCAGGGTAGGGGAATCGAGAACCAGAGGACATAGGCTTAAAGTGAGGGGGGGGGAATATAGATTTAATAGAAACCCGAGGAGTGATTTTTTTTTTTCACAGGTTGTTTATTGTCACATGTTTTTCACAGTTTAGTTTATTGTCACGTGTACTGTGAAAAGCTTTACTCAAAGGGTGGTGAGTGCATGGAACGAGCTGCCAGAAGGGGTAATTGAGGCTGGTACTATAGCAGCGTTTAAGAAGGAATTTAGAAAAGTACATGGACAAGTTAGGTTTAGAGGGATATGGGCCAAACACAGGCAGGTGGGACTATTGTAGATGGGATGTGCTGGTCAGCATGGGGCAAGTTGGGCCGAAGGGCCTGTTTCCACGTTGTATGACTCTTATGCATCGCCTTCACAGGCTGAACGAGAAAACAAAGAGTCTTGTTGGCCTGAATGGAAGGATTCTTGACCAGCAACCAATCTGCCTTTATTGTCCCAATCTCCAGCACAAAAAACATCTTTGCATTACCCTGGATTTAGATGGCGTAGTGGGCTTTAATTTTTAATTCCAAGTCAATACGCAGAATTGGCAACCCATTGCAATTGCATGCAATGGTGGAGGTATTAAATATTTAATGAGATATTGAAAGTAGAACAAAAATGTTTTCACAGAAAGCTTCTGTTTGTTTTGGCACGCTCAAGATGGTTTATTTGCATACAATTTCAATCCACACCCAAGCCAATATTTCGAGAATATTGTGAGGCAACAACCAGGGCTAGATAAATGAATATTATTAATTGCATTGCAGCTTCTATTTATAGACATAATCTAAACCAGCTCATAATAAGGACACAAAGTGCTGGAGTAACTCCAGCAGGCCTGAAGAATATGCCATGCTCCACTACAACGTCGCTCAGCCTCCTGCGCTCCGAGGAATAAAGTCCTAGCCTGCCTAGCCTCTCCCTAAAGAGTCCTGGCAACATCCTCGTAAATTTTCCCCAGAGTAAGGGAAACATAGAAACATAGAAAATAGGTGCAGGAGTAGGCCATTCAGCTCTTCGAACCTGCAACGCTATTCAATATGATCATGGCTGATCATCCAACTCGGTATCCTGTACCTGCCTTCTCTCCATACCCCCTGATCCATTTAGCCACAAGGGCCACATCTAACTCCCTCTTAAATATAGCCAACGAACTGGCCTCAACTACCTTCTGTGGCAGAGAATTCCACAGATTCACCACTCTCTGTGTGAAAAAATATTTTCACATCTCGGTCCTAAAAGACTTCTCCCTTATCCTTAAACTGTGACCCCTTGTCCTGGACTTCCCCAACATTGGGAACAATCTTCCTGCATCTAGCCTGTCCAACCCCGTAAGAATTTTGTAAGTCTCTATGAGATCCCCCCTCAATCTTCAAAATTCCAGCGAGTACAAGCTGAGTCTATCCAGCTTCATATGCAAGTCCTGCCATCCCAGGAATCAGTCTGGTGAACCTTCTCTGTCCTCCCTCTATGGCAAGAATGTCTTTCCTCAGTTTATGAGACCAAAACTGCACGCAATACTCCAGGAAGTTAAGAACCAGCTGACTTGGGTTTAAGATACTTCCTCAAAGTATGCTCACTTTGAAGAGGCTCTCTCCCTCTCACCGATGGAGTTCTGCGAGACCCTCTCGCACTCTTCCCCCTCTGTATTCCATGTTCTCCAGGGATGCTGCCTGACTCGCCGAGTTCTTAAGACTATTAGCTATAGGAGTAGAGTTAGGCAATTAAATCACGGCTGATCTATCCTTCCCTCTCAACCCCATTCTCCTGCCTTCTCCCCTAAACCCGTACTAATCATGAATCTATCAAACTCCACCTTAAAAATATCAATTGACTTGACCTCCACAACCCTCTGTGGCAATGAATTCCACAGCTTCACCACTAAAGAAATTCCTCCTCATCTCCTTTCTAAAGGTACATCTTTTTATTCTGAAGCTGTGCCCTCTGGTCCTAGACTCTCCCATGAGAGGAAACATCCTCTCCACATCCACTCTATCCAGGCCTTTCGCTATTCGGTAAGTTTCAATGAGGTCCCACCTCACTCACATCCTTCTAAACTCCAGCGAGTACAGGCCCAGTGCCGTCACGAGTTACTCCAGCACTTTGCATCCTGTTTTGTAAACCAGCATCTGCAGTTCCTTGTTTCTACATGATGAATAAGGAGTTGTTTCAGAAGGGACATAAGGAAATTGCATTTTATATGTATATCTAAACAAAAACAGGCATACCAATTGGTATCATTCAATCTGTATTCAAAATTGTAGTTACCTGCCTGAGATTTGCGCTCCTTTATACACCTGCTTATGGACCATTTACAATGTTTAAATCAGACAAAATGTTTAATTAACATCCAGCCTTCTTATTAAATGGAAAAGTGTTCTAGATTCCCATTACCATTTGCATTCAGAAAAGTTTCTTTATATTAAGCAAGAGACCAACTCTAATTTTCTGGGTACGCCACCTGCATTTTTATGAAAACTCTCTCATTCTATTCATCCTTGGGGAATCCAAATCTAGAGGGCATAAAGGCAGTCAAGGCCAAGAAAGATACAATCAAAAAGACACAACGGAGGATGCACTTCCTGCGGCAGCTGAGGAAGCACAATCTGCCACAGGCAATGATGGTCCAATACTACACGGCCATTGTAGAGTCTGTCCTCACCTTCTCCATCATGGTCTGGTTTGGCTCAGCCACCAAGCACGACACCCGGAGGCTGCAGCGAGTCATCCGATCCCCTGAGAAGGTTGTCGTCTGCAACCTTCCCCCCATTGATGAACTGTACACTGCAAGGGCCAGGAAGCGAGCGGGTAAGATCATCTCTGACCCCTCTCACCCTGGCCACAAACTCTTTGAATCACTTCCCTCTGGAAGGCGACTCCGGACTGTCAAAGCTGCCACAGCCAGACATAAAAACAGCTTTTTTTCCCCCCATGAGTAGTCGCTCTACTCAATAACCAAAAATCTGTAGCCTCCTTTTGCTCTGGCATTTTATTTAATTCACATGTTTAATCAATAATGTTTTATTATTAATGTTTAATGTTTTATGTGTCATTCCTAACTGTCACTGTATGTCCTTGCCACTTGCGGGTGGAGCACCAAGGCAAATTCCTTGTATGTGAATACTTGGCTAAACATTAAAAAAAAAATTTTTTTTTAAACAATTGTTTGGTTTTCTTTAACTTTTCTTTTCTTTGTATTTGTTTGTTTTTGTAATTTTAAATTTATAAAAATGCTTCAATTTTAACTTTTGACTATAGTCGGAAGAAAAGAAAGGAGAAAAAGCAAAGAGGAGAAAAAGTGAGATGTGCAAAGATAGAACCACCTAGACTACCAAAGTGGTGCGGCCAAAGAGTGAGTAAATGAAAGAAAGAAAAAAGGAATAGAAAAATTAAGAAAAATAAAAGGACAAAAAGAGAAAGGAGGAAACAAAGAGACGATATACCTGGCTCGCATCTCTCCCCACCCACCTCACCCAAATCCAGTGTTGCGTTGTACCATACGATCCTTGCAATAAATCGATAAATGGTGTCCTTGTCTTCGAAAAATGATCTGGTTTTTCTGCCAAGACAAGTCGAATATTTTCAAGATGTAGCATCTCGGACACGTTTATAATCCACATCTTAAGAGTAGGGACAGATGTATGTTGCCAAAATTTGAGCATTAACCTTTTTGCCGTTATCAGGCCATAATTAAGCAAACGTCTTTGAAATAATGATAGCTCAGAGCAGGCTTCTGACGTACACTGCAAGGGCCAGGAAGCCAGCGGGCAGGATAATCTCTGACCCCTCTCACCCTGGCCACAAACTCTTTGAATCACTTCCCTCTGGAAGGCGACTCCGGACTGTCAAAGCTGCCACAGCCAGACATAAAAACAGCTTTTTTTTCCCCATGAGTAGTCGCTCTACTCAATAACCAAAAATCTGTAGCCTCCTTTTGCTCTGGCATTTTATTTAATTCACATGTTTAATCAATAATGTTTTATTATTAATGTTTAATGTTTTATGTGTCATTCCTAACTGTCACTGTATGTCCTTGCCACTTGTGGGTGGCGCACCAAGGCAAATTCGTATCAGTTCCGTATCGGTATCCAATTTGATTTTTAGTGTTGTGGCCAATAAACGTATTAATTCATTCATTCATTAGGTCTAAGATGAGAGGGGCAAGATCTAAAAGCGGACCTACGTGGCAACTGGTTTTTCCACACAGAGGGTGTTTACATGGCATGAGCTGCCGATAAGAAATTATAAGAGGCAGAGACGAAGATGACATCTGGGTACATGGCTGCAGATGTTCTACCAATCGGTGGTGGCCAGCGCCGCCATCTTCTTCGCTGCCGTGTGCCGGGGCAGCGGGGCGAAGGTCACGGACGCCAACAGGATCAACAAGCTCATCAGGTAGGCTGGCTCCATCCTGGGGGCGGAGTTGGATTTGTGGGATGTGGTCTTGGAGGGGTGGATGGATGCTCCTCAAACTGCGGAGCATCTTGGACAACACAGCTCACCCCCTTCCATGACACACTGGTCAACCTGAGGAACACCTTCAGCCCAGCCTGTGAATGCGGAGCAGAACAACAGACAGCCAACCATGTCATCTCAGGGTGCCCGCTCTACCACCCACCAAATGGAGCTCAGGGCCTGGCCGACATCGTCGCAGTGACGACAACCTGGCTGCCCAACACCCGGCTTGAGATCCAATGATTCCTTTGGTTTATGTTTCAGTAGCAAGAAGCAGCAACAGTAGGTTCCACCAAGATAAAGTACGGAAAGCCACAGGAGATTCTTTATCCTGTTGGCTATCAAACTGTACAACTCCCCCTTCTGTTCGTGGGGTAGACCGAGACTGACTACCTCCCACCCTCAAATCTTTGCACACCCCCAATCTTTTCCACGTCACTTTAATTTTGTGTATCTTGTCTTTTATGGCTGTTGGCAGATCAATTTCCCATCTGGGATAAATAAAGTTCTATCGTATCGTATGGATAACAAAGATTCGGAGGGATATGAACCAGGCTCAGGCAAAGGGGGACTCATGATGTGAAGCCATTTGGTCAACGTGAACAAGTTGGGCCAAAGAGCCCGTTTCTGTGCTGTGTAGGTAGGTCTATGACTCTTAAATACGTTAACCATCAGAAAGACTTTGATTGTATCATCCAAAGTCTTCCAGACACAAGTGAATAAGGGGCAGGCCATTTAGAACGGAGATGAGGAAACACTTCTTCACACAGAGTTGTGAGTCTGCCTCAGAGGGCAGTGGAGACCGGTTCTCTGGATACTTTCAAAGAGAGAGCTTATTAAAATTGCAGAGCCGGGGGATATGGGGAGAAGGCAGGAACGGGGTGCTGATTGGGGATGATCAGCCATGATCACATTGAATGGGGGTGCTGGCTCAAAGGGCCGAATGGCCTCCTCCTGCACCTCTTGTCTATTGAATACAAGACACATCTATGCAATGTGATCTGGGGCTGTAAACCTTTGGTTTGGTATTATGTTGCTGAATAGGCACTCCATCCATTCCAAGGTTAAACTATTGAGTGGGAGGCTAGTGGACATTTCTTGTAATTTACACAGTAAATAAACGTACTCTGGTTTCATCCCACATTGCAGGTTAATTGGCTTCTGTAAATGTGCCGCCAATGTGTAAGATACATCTATTGTATGGGCGATTGTTGGTCGGGGCGGACACAGTGAACCGAGGGGTTTGCTTCAACGCCATGTGTCTAAACTAAACTCGCCTGTATCCTCTGCACACACGGTTTAGGTTACTGAAATACCCAGTTTAATAAAAAGAAAGAGAGAGAAAAAAGAAGAATCAGATTTAAGGCAATTTCTTTTATTGTGGCAAATGGAATTTAACCATCTAAAAAAAATAAATTAGCGTTATACAACAAAAACAAATCACAGATTCTTCAGTCTTGACATTCTGTTTGATACAAATTACTCAGTAATTCAAGGAACACATGTACAAAGCATGTAGTCCACAGCAAGTAGGCAACAAGGCAATATATCACATTGCCCCAGTTTCTGTACCTGGGGCATAAGCAAGTCTGAGACTCATGCTGGCCAAGAAACATGATCGCACTCATCTCCCATCTATTTCTAAATGGTCCCTGCTCTTTGCTTGAGGAACATACTCCAGCAATAGATCAATGCCACAAGGCACCATGTTGGTTGGCATCAACCTCTGGCTGTGGGACAATAGTCCAGGTGGATGTTGCTACATTGTCCCACGGCAAAGGCACCCAACCCTCCCCCACACCTACACCTCCCAGGAAGCGCAAGCAACTGGCGTTAGGCGATGGACCCATTAGAAACTTTCCCCCTTTCCAGTTCATGGCAACCAAAATCACTGCCTCAATCTGAGCCAAGATGACACGGCAGTAAACCATCAGATTCTGGCCTCGTGTGGCAATGGTCTGTTTGAACGAGGAGATGGTTGAGGATTGAAAAGGAACAGGTAATTTCTTTGCATCTCCCCTACTTCCTCCACTATGTCCAGAGCAGGGAGAAGAAGAATGTGAAAGTGGGGGTTGGACCGCTCAGAGTGATGTGGGAATGCAATATCCAATAGAACATTTCAAACACCGACTACCAAAGATGAATGAAATATCTCGCTCTGTAAGGATGTTGAAGGTTAGAGAGCAAAGATGATAAAATGAAGTTACGCTAGAGGAGTACTCTTGAGGAGTGAGGTTTGAGGGACCGGACAGATCGCCCTTGTGCTCATGTGCCCTTGCCCATTGAGATTTTACAAACTTTAGCTAATCCTCTTCTTCAAATCTCCTCAGCATCTTACATCTCCCGTCAAGGGGCCAAAACGAGCTGCTATTTTAAGCACAAGGGTGCAAAAGTGTTGAAGAGCAAGCTACTAGGAGGGCCTGGTAAAGTAGTGGATGACCTTACAATGCAATGGAAAGACTAAGAACCAATTTAAACCCCGACCAATATCTCCCTCTTGCACAACTCAAAAATTAAACTGACCGTTATTGGAACATCACAGCATCAATCAAATCTATTGTAATGATTAATTCACATATCAGAGTTTTTTGACTTTTTCCCCCTCTATAAATTCCATACCAGTCTAGCAGAATGACAATTAACTTAAGACACAAAATGCTGGAGTAACTCAGCGGGTCCGGCAGCATCTCTGGATAGAAGGAATGGGTGACGTTTTCAGGTCGAGACCCTTCTCCTGATCAGAGACGTCACCCATCCCATCTCTCCGGAGATGCTGCCTGTCCCTCCGAGTTACTCCAGCATTTTGTATCTACCTTTGTCGTAAACCAGCATCTGCAGTTCCTTCCTACACAATGACAATAGGTTGTTGCCTTCACCATAAGGTTAAAGAGTCAACTGTATAAACATTTAATGGGTTTGTGATAAAATTTCTGCCCGTTTTTATTCTCCTCCGCTACTTCCTCACACAGACGACCCTGTTTTAATCAGCACACGTGACAGAGTTGGAATTGGGCACAGCAAGAGTGTCCCAGATAAACTCAGTTGCCTCACGTAAAAAAAACACATCGAAAACATTCACAAGAGAACGGAAAGAAAACCATCACATCGCCAGGCTGACTTTGCGATCCTCAACTCAGAATGCGATATTTCATTCCATATTTTGAACACCTAACTTTTTCTTTTGAAAAAGCTGCATCGATACAAATAGGAAAATGAGGGGGGGAAAAAAGGGGCGAGGAGGGAAGGTAGATTCAAGTAGGATTCAAATACTCGCTCAGAAAACAAGTCCACCAGTCGGAATGACATTCATCCAGTTGCAATGGCATGCAACATCACAGCGTACGAATACAAATCAAATACAGTAACATAGACACACACACACACACACACACACACACAAAGTGTTGGAGTAACTCAGCGGTACAGGCAGCATCTCTGGAGAGAAGGAATGGGTGACATTTCAGGTCGAGACCCTTCTTCAGTCTGAAGGAGGTTTTGAAAGAGACCAGTCCGAAGGACAGTCTCGACCCGAAACGTCACCCATCCCCTTTCTCCAGAGACGCTGCCTGTCCCGCTCAGTTACTCCTGCAGTTTGTGTCCATCTTCGGTGTAGATCAGGCTTCTGCAGTTCCTTCCGACACATGTACAGTAACATAGCCCTAGGCAGCAACGCTGAGGAGATGCCAGATTTTCCCCTCCTCCACACTCTATCCCCTCCAAAAAATACAAAACTCAACATCCAAAATCCAGAACATATCCGAACATTCAAAATATGACCATGTCCCAATGCCAGACCTTTCCCAGTAACAGGAAGGCAGTCAAATAATGCGTGTCACGCGTTAAATCTACCCCCCCCCCAGGAGGGGACAACGCAAACACAATTTCCTTGCTGTAATCAATTGCTATTTGAAGATAATATTCATTTTTATTACAATTAACTAGTAGAAAAAGAATCTACTTCATTACAATAGTAAACATCTTCGGACTTGCTCTTTTATTTACACACAGCCAATAGTCTGAAACTAGTGGGTGGGGGGGGTGGGGGGGGGGGGGAGTGGAAGGGAAAACAATAAATTAACTTGCAAAATATATACATGTCTGACACATAAATAATAAACTCATTTTTCTCCATGGTGCAACTGTTCAGTTTCCCTGTACCTCCCATTTATTTATTTTTTTTGGCAGACACAAGGTACCCATTTGCTGACCAGCGACTCGAGTATTTTTTAGCGGCCAAATGCATCGCTGGAATGCATGGATTCTTGTTTTAAATGGTGGTTTAACACCACAGAAATTCTCAGCCACATCCCCTTCAAACCCTACATGGTTTTTTTTTTTTGTTAAATAAAAGTCACAAATACGTAGGGAAGTTAGAAGGGAAGCCTCTCCTCCTTCTGACTTTTCCCAAACCTTATCCCTTTGTTTAAATTCACAACCATCGACCATCTTTACACAACTTCTCCGCCTTCCCACTTTCACCACTCGGTCATCATCGTGCAAGGGTTGTACAGGTCTCTTCCCAATTTAGGGCTTTCCCCAAATACCTTGCATTAGCAAGATGTCCAACTGGATTAACAGGGGAAGATATGTCCCCTTGCACAATGCCTTGAATCTCCAACATCCCCCAACCTTATATCACTTCCAAAAGCCTCCGTCTTCCTATCGCCACTTTCTCTTCCTCTCAGCTAACTTTTTCTTTGTGACTTCAAGTGTTCATCTGGTCTGTAACCCTCCCCCGCTCACGTCACCCAAAGAGATGTAGTTAGGGCTTTGTGGGGAGGGGACGACAAGGCCACCGAGATTGTCCCACTCAGATCAGCTTGTTGCAGATGGCCACCGCCTTCTTGTAGACCTCGGTCACGTTGTCCAGGTCGGTCAGGGAGAAGTTGCTGTCGGCCAGGTGGTCGGCGAAGCACTTCATCTTGCAGAGGCGGGGCCTGCAGTCCGTCTCCGCGGCGCCCAGGTGCAGCAGGTCCTCGGCCGAGACGCAGGTGCGCATGGGCCGGCGCCGCTCCTGCCGGCTCTCGGGCAGGTCGAGGCGGTCGAAGGACTCGGAGGACAGGATGCTGTCCTCGCTCACCGCGCTGGACGGGTAGCCCCGGTGGGACGAGAGGCGGATGTCGGAGAAGGCCAGCTCGTTGAAGGAGCCCAAACTCTTCAGGGCGGCGCAGGCGGAGGCGGCGGCGTCCCCCGCAGAGCCGGCACTGCCGGAGGAGAACTTGCCGTTCCTCTTGAGGATCCCCTTGCGCCGGGAGGTCTGGTCTTTGGAGTCGTCGTAGGAGTCACTGTTGGCTTCGCACATGGCCGCCTCGAAGACGGAGTTGTCATAGTCCAGCACGTCTGCCGACTCGCTCTGCTCCGGTGAGGAATAATACCCAGACTCTCTCTTTGCCGGCTTCTTCAGTATACCCTTCTTTGGGAGGGGGGCGGAGGGGCAGTCGCGTTGCCCGCTGGTTACCGCCGAGGGAGCGCTGGCGTCCATGCGGGTGAAGACGTCGTCCTCCAAGGCCGCCGCGTGGCTGACGTTGCCCGCGCTGTGCGACCGATGCTCGTGGTTGTTCCTCTTCTTCAGTATCCCCTTGGGCCTCTTCAGCAGCGACTTGCCCGGGCTCTCCGACGGCGCCCCTTCCTGCAACGAGTGCGAGATGTCGTTCTCCTTCTTCGACTTCTTCAGCGACCTCTGGCGCTCCAGCGGGGAGCTGTGCTGCTTGAAGAAGCAACGCACCTTGGAGCCGCTCTCGAAGACGATGCGGGACGAGCGCTGCATCCAGTCCAGGGCAACGGCGGCGGCCGGCGGCTCATAGTCGCACTCCCGCACCGACTCCATTTCGCAGATCTGGGTCTTGTAGCCCCAGTTAACCCACCAGTGCGTGGCGACATCTTCAATGGTGGCCCGGCGGTCTGGGTTGACCATCAATAACCACCGGATCAGCCCGCAAGCATCTGCAAAAACATGGCACCAAAACCACGTCAGTCACCGCGATATAGCCAGCCAGTTGGTACAGTAAACCCTCCTTTTATTGAACCATGGGGGCAAGTAGGGATGGGGTCGGTTATAGCCGATTCTCCGCTATAACCGAGCAAGGGGGTACAGGTCCACCACCGATTGCCCGGCACCGGTGGTTGCAAAGCCTTGCCGGATTATCTGTTTTGCCGGATCGACAGAGGTCAAGGCTTTTTCAGGTGCCGAGAAACCAATAAAGTTGGCCATGGAAGTCGGCTATGGGAACTGGCCGCTGGGGGCAAATTCGACACACTGATCGGGCGTGTAGGTGCAGGTGCAGGTTTGTAGGTTAATTGGCTTCTGTAAATTGCCCCCAGTGTGTAAGATGCGAATGTGGGAGAACATAGAACTAGTGTGTGGGCGATCAATGGTCAGCGTGGACTTGATGGGCCGAACGGCCTGTTTTAATGCTATATCTCAAAACTCAACAAATATCCATCAGTGGCAATGCATTAACTTTTCTATTCCCCTTACTTATCTAACCTTGCCCTCTCCAAATGTATAACCATCTACTCACTTTACAACAATGGACCTTTTCTTTCCTCCAGTCCCCCCCCCCCCCCCCCCCACCCCACCACTTTCAGTCTGAAGTAGGGTCACGACCCAAAACGTCACCCATCCTTTTTCTCCAGAGATGCTGCCCGACCCGCGGAGTTGCTCCAGCACTTTGTGTCTATCTTCGGTGTAAACACACATTGTAGAAAAGAACTATCTATAAAAACGGAACCAGTGATCGCCATTTCGAGATCTGCATCCCACCTACACTAATTTTCCAAAATTACATCCATGGCGACAGTATTTCAATGAGAAATCTTGGAACAAACGATAGAAACATAGAGAATAGGTGCAGGAGTAGGCCATTCGGCCCTTCGAGCCTGCACCACCATTCAATATGATCATGGCCGATCATCCAACTTAGTATCCCGTACCTGCCTTCTCTCCATACCCCCGATCCCTTTAGCCATAAGGGCCACATCTAACTCCCGTTTAAATATAGCCAATGAACTGGCCTCAACTACCCTCTGTCGCAGAGAATTCCACAGATTCACCACTCTCTGTGTGAAAAATGTTTTCCTCATCTCGGTCCTAAAAGACTTCCCCCTTATCCTTAAACTGTGACCCCTTGTCCTGGACTTCCCCAACATCGGGAACAATCTTCCTGCATCTAGCCTGTCCAACCCCGTAAGAATTGTGTAAGTTTCTACAAGGATACTCGGTGAATCTGAGCGTCTTTGTTTACCTGAAGGTTTGGTCGGTTCTCGATATTCACCGTTGGTGATCTGTTTGACCAGGTTTTTGTAATCGTGCCCATCGAACGGCATTGTGCCGTGGACCAGTGCGTAGAGCAGGACGCCCAAGGACCAGCTGTCAACCTGCCAGAGACAGTCACATTATCGTCAACTTGGAAGCCAAATTAAAGCAGCACGAAGAATAAAAGAAAAACTCCTCCCAATGGGAGGCTCGTTGGCAGGAGTAGAGTTGAGGTAGAGTTGCTGCGGGTGGACTCTACATTCAGTCAATAAATTAGTCGCCCTCATAACACCTCCCAGTTCAAACCCTCCAAATACTACTGGCCAACAATGTGGAATAGACGACAGCGATCTGCAGTACAAACCATGCATAAAGAAACTAGCTGGCCCTTGATCAGACGTGACATTACGGACGGTTTGTCCAGTGAGGCTATATGGGCAGAGCTGAGGAACAAGAAAGGGATGATCAAACCTACACAGTAAATAGTAGGCCTCTGGTTTGTCTTGTAGAGCTGAGGGATCTAGGAGTTCAGGTGCATAGCTCCTCGAAGATCGAGTCGCAGGTAGATAAGGTGGTCAAAAAGGCTTTTGGTACTTTGTCCTTCATCAGTTAGAGTACTGAGTACAGACGTTGGGAGGTCATGTTGCAGTTGTATGAGACGTTGGTGAGACCACATTTAGAATATTGTGTGCAGTTCCGGGCACCGTGTTATAGGAAAATATATTGTCAAGCTTGAAAGGGTTCAGAGAAGATTTACGAGGATGTTGCCAGGACTAGAGGGTGTGAGCTATAGGGAGAGGTTGAGTAGGCTGGGTCTCTATTCCATGGAGCGCAGGAGGATGAGGGGAGATCATATAGAGGTTTACAAAATCATGAGAGGAATAGATCGGGTAGACACACAGTCTCTTGCCCAGAGTAGGGGAATCGAGGACCAGAGGACATAGGTTCAAGGTGAGGGGGAAAGATTGAATAGGAATCCTAGGGGTAACTTTTCCACACATAGGGTGGTGGGTGTATGGAACAAGCTGCCAGAGGAGGTAGTCGAGGCTGGGACTATCCCATCTTTTAAGAAACAGTTAGACAGGTACATGTGTGGGACAGGTTTGGAAGGATATGGACCAAGCGCAGGCAGGGGGGGACTAGTGTAGCTGGGACATGTTGGCCAGTGTGGGCGAGTTGGGCTGAAGAGCCCGTTTCCACACTGTATCACTCGATGACTCTTGTGTAAGGACATTTCAGTGTTATTGTGGCTGCACCTATGGAGTGTTATTATCGTTGTGTGAAATTGGATGAATAGAATTGTTGGTAGTTTGCTTAAAGCCAACACAATAAAATAAAATGTCAATATTCATCTTATAAAGGAAAGGCCCCATGGGTTTATTTGCAAACACGCTATAATCTGACCTAATATATTGATATATATTCAGCTAAGATTGCCCTTTATATAATATGAATGGATTCCAACCCCAGATCAACTTGCATAATGCAACACAGTTGCATGGAATTTCCAATACATAAGCAGGCTAGTTAAATGAAGTTTGGATCAGGTACATGGATAGGACCGGTTTAGAGGGATGAAGGCCAAATAAAGGCAGGGTGGGACTTGTGTAGATGGAACACGTTGGTCAGCGCGAGCATGTTGGGTTGAATGGTCAACTTCCATGCTATATGACGATGACTCTTTGTCTCAACAAATCTATACCAAAGGTAGACTCAAAGTTCTGGATTAACGCAGTGGGTCAGTCAGTATCCCTGGAGAAAAAGGATGGGTAATATTGCGGGTCAGGATCCATCATCTGTTGCTACCCGAAACATCACCCATCTGTTTTGTCCAGAGGTGCTTGCCTGATATACCCAGTTACTCCAGCACATTGTGTTTACCTTTGGTGTAAACCAGCATCTGCAGTTCTTTGTTCCTATATCTGTGCCGAAGATGTTTCAAAGTTTATACTGAAGAGGGAAAGATAGATCAGCCATGATTGAGTGGCAGAGAAGGCCTGATGGGCCGAATGGCCTAATTCTGCACCAAGAATTGAGGAACTGTTGGTATCATCACATCCCAATGGCCTCCTGCCATGATTTATTCCCAGTAATCATTAAAGAGAAGGAATCTCACCTCAGGACCCCTGTAAGGCCGCCCATTGACTATCTCCGGAGAAGCATACAAGGGGCTGCCGCAGAATGTCTGTAAGAATCGGTCGTGGTGGTATAAATTGGACAACCCAAAGTCAGCGATCTGGAAAGGAAAACATTAGAAGGTTAGCAATCCCCAAGTGGCCACGGCTCGAGTTTGAAGAAGGGTTCCAACCCGAAACATCACCTATTCCTTCCCTCCAGAGATGCTGCGTGACTCGCAGAGTTACTCCAACATTCTGTGTCTATCTTTGGTGTAAACCAGCATCGGCAGTTGCTTCCTACACATCACAATTCAATCTTCATTAATTCACCCCTTGCAAAGACTTGCCACTGTTGACTCCACCTCCACTCGACACCGCCTCGGAAAAACAGCCAACATTATCAAAGACTTGTCCTACTCCAGCCATTCCTTCTTCTCCCTGCTCCTATCTGGCAGAAGGTACAGAAGCTTTCAGGGCCTGTCCCACTGCGGTGATTTCTTCAGCGACAGTCACAGTCGTAGCAGCTCGCCGATAAAACGGCGACTGGACCCCCCCCCCCCCCCCACGACAATGTCTACGACAACCTACCACCTTGTCGATGTCAGGCTACGGCAAGCTGCCGCCAACCGGCGACCCATTAAGGCGTCCACCTACGACCACACCTAGGACAACCTACGACCATACAGGCGACAACCAAAGTCAACCTACGCCCACTCGCGACAAGCTACGACCCCGTCGGTGACAACTGAAGACACTTCAGTCGCCGGTACCCGTCGCCGGTTGACGTGGGTAGTCAGCAATGGAATTCACCCGGCGATAACCTATGTCATCCTGGCGACAACCTACGACAGCACCTGCGCCAAGTTACGTCAAGTCCACAGTCGCCGATAGGTTTTGAACATTTCAAAATCCAACGGCAAGAAAAAAAAAAATTTACGACTCTTTAGGCGACTTGAGGAGACTGCTCACGACCATAAAGGTGTCACCCCGTGACCAAGTGGCGACAGCCTAGTCGCCTGTAGTTGCCAAAAAAATTGCCTATGTGGGACAGGCCCTTTACAGCATGCACCAGCAGACTTAGACAGCTTCTTCCCGTCCTTTAATCACAATACTGAACTATCCTTCCACAAGCTCGGGTAATGTCCAATTCACCTCCAACCCATTGCGGACTTTGGACTTTGTCTATGGAACTGGTGCGCTACAATGTGCAAAAAACTGCAGATGCTGGTTTATACCGAAGATAGACACAGAGTGCTGGAGTAACTCAGCGGGTCTGGCAGCATCTCTGTAGGAAAAGGGACGGGTGCCATTCCGGGTCGAGACCCTTCTTCAGACTCGAGAAGCAGTCTGATGAAGGGTCCCGACCCGAAACGTCACTCATCCCTTTTCTCCAGTGCAGCTGCCTGACCCACTGAGTTACTCCAGCACTTTGTGCTACAATGCTGAGAACGATATTCTGCAGTCTGTATCTTCAAGTTTTCATGGTGAGTTTATTGTCACATGTACCAATTAAGGTACAGTGAAATTTGAGTTGCCACACAGCCAAACAAAGTGAATAGCAACAAGACACACAACCACATAAAATAAAAATTAACATAAACATCCATTCCCCTTTGCTCTACCTATTGTACTTGGTATATCTTGCTATTGAGGGTGTGCAGTGTAGGTTCACGAGGTTAATTCCCGGGGTGGCGGGACTGTCATATGTTGATAGTATGGGGACGGCTGGGCTTGTATACTCTGGAATTTAGAAGGATGAGAGGCGATCTTATTGAAACATATAAGATTATTAAGGGATTTAAGAGGCAGGAAACGTGTTACTGATGTGGGGGGAGTCCAGAATCAGGGGCCACAGTTTAAGAATAATGGGTAAGCCATTTAGAACGGAGACGAGGAAACACTTTTTCACCCAGAGGGTTGTGAATCTGTGGAATTCTCTGCCTCAGAAGGTAGTGGAGGCCAGTTCTCTGGATGCTTTCAAGTGAGAGTTAGATAGGGCTCTTGAAGATAGCGGAGTCAGGGGATATGGGGAGAAGGCAGGAACGGGATACCGATTGGGGATGATCAGCCATGATCATAATGAATGGTGGCGCTGGCTCGAAGGGCCGAATGGCCTACTCCTGCGCCTACTGTCTATCAGATCTGATTGTATAGCGTGCAAAACAAGGATGTTCGCTGTGACTTGGTCGGGCGACAACAATAAACTCAAGTCAAATCTTAGTCACAATGAAAGGACAATTCTGAGTTGGTGAGAAGTTACACGTAACACGTGTGCAGGGTTACTAAAGGACTCTAAACTCAAACAGTGCAAGTTGTGCGATGTTTACTTAGGAGGAGGGCGATGTGCTTGGAACAGCTCAAGTCAAGGGGAACTGACAGGTGGTATGCTCCTAATTACATTTTTTATATATCAGGGCAAGTGAAAGTAGAGGAGACTAGATCCTGGTCTGAACTCCGCACGCTCCCAGAGGATCTTGCTGGCTCAGATTCCAACATACCAGCCAGGAACAAGGCCAAAAATAGTTCTCTTTCACTTTCCACAAAAGTGCCGAGACTGGGTTAACCGGGCGGTGGATGGCGAGGTGGGGAATGGGTCATCCATTTGTTCAGTTTAGCTTACTGTCACGTGTTCCGAGGTACAGCGAAGAGCTTCTGTTGCGTGCTGCTAACCAGTCGGCAAAAAGACGATACAGGATCACAATCGAGCCGCCCACACGGTGCACGGACACATGTTAACGGGAATAACGGTTAGTGCGAGGTAAAGCCAGTAAGGTCCGATCAAGGATAGTCCGAGGGTCACCAATGAGGTGGATAGTAGTTCAGGACTGCTCTCTAGCTGTGGTAGGATGGTTCAGTTGCCTGATAACAGCTGGGAAAAAACTGTCTATGAATCTGGAGGTGTGTGCGTTTTCACACTTCTGTACCTTTCGCCAGATGGCAGAGGGGAGAAGAGGGAGTGGCCGGGGTGTGACTTGCCCTTGATTGTGCTGCTGGCCTTGTCGAGGCAGCGTGAGGTGTCAATGGAAGGGAGGTTGGTTTGTGCGATGGTCTGGGCTGCGTCCACAATTCACTGCAATTTCTTGCGGTCTTGGATGGAGCTGCTCCCAAACCGTTGCTACGATGCATCCCGATAAATGCTTTCTGTGGTGAGAGTTGTTGGGGACATGCCGGACTTCCTAACCCTTCTAAGGAAGTTGCTACGGTTCTACCACCAACTCTACCCACCCTTAATGAACATGCCCTTGACATTGCCGATCAACTGGGCTCCGACAATTTGCATTCGTTTTCCCGACACACTTTATCTACGTACACAAGGCCAGCAGCACAGTCCCAGTTGCCGTACTGCTCCGAAATTCTACTCTGAACGGTCAGCTTTTATATAGATGTTGACCATTGAAATTGCATGCACTCTCTAATTTAGCTTAGTTAGGTTAGAGAGACAGCGCAGAAACAGGCCCTTGTCCACACCGACCAGCGACCCCCGCACACTAGCACTATCCGACACACAATGGGGACAATTTACATTTATACCAAACCAATTAACCCACACACCTGTGTGTCTTTGGAGTGTGGGAGGAAACCAAAGATCTGGGAGAAAACCCACGCAGGGGAGAACATAAATACAAACTCCGTACAGACAGGATTGAACGCGAGCCTCTGGCGCTGCAAGGCAGCAACTCTACCGCTGCGCCACCGTGACGCCCAACTGACACTATTAAATACTAACACTAGTACCTCGGTACACGTGACAATAAACTAAACTCAAAACTCAAGCCCAAAGTAGTTCGGCAGCGGAGACCAGGGATGAAATCTTGGACCTCTGATGCGTGTGTGTGTGTGGCTCAGTAACACCTAGCAGCTGTTTTTAGTCAGTAAGGCATTCGAACTTCCCAAACCTCAAAACCGGACATCAAACAATTCCTGGAGTCACACTGCACTGAAGCAGGCTCTGTGGATTCAAATGATATTCTGGCACCAAACTCATACTGTAAACATCATAAAATGAAACTGAAAACATTTCCTACAAATGACCGCTTTAAGATTGTGTCTTCTGAAGGGAGCTAGAAACAGGAATTACCCCGTGAGTTGGGACCTTATCTGTTCTGTCCGCTCTGGCAGGGACCTCAAAGTTCAATATTTTTTTTTTTACATTTCAAGTCGTTTAAAACAAAACGAACCTGAAAGGCAAACTAGCGGAGAGGGCAAAGGTCATGGGGAGTCGAGATTATGGACATCAAATATAAACGGCGTTGGAACGTGGGTAGATCAGGCGGTCAAATGCAGGGAAAAATTACAACTGTCGCAAACATTGTTTCAGTAAGAACTGCAGATGCTGGAAAAATCGAAGGTAGACAAAACATGCTGGAGAAACTCAGCGGGTGAGGCAGCATCTATGGAGAGAAGGAATGGGCGAGTTTCTCCAGCATTTTTGTCTGCTAACGCAAACATTGGTACTTTCGTGGGGATTTCTACTCGAAGGGGAAAAGTACACAAAAACAGATGGAACAGGCTATTGAACTGTTCACACTTACTCTCAATTGTAATCGTGTATTGTCTTCCCGCTGGCTGGTTAGCACGCGACAAAAGCTTCTCACTGCACATGTGACAATAAACTAACCTAACGCTCTGAATCAGTGATCACAGGGGATCCTTTACCTAAATGCCATAGTATCTCACAATTCTATGTTAATTCTCAATTGCAGAATATCCCCAAATCTAATGTTCTCTTTTCAGAGTCATAGAGCTTTACAGCATGGAAATAGACCCTTCGGCCCAACTTGCCCATGCTACCCAAGATACTCCATCTACTCTGATCCCACATGCCCATATTTAGCACATATCCCTCTAAACCTTTCCAATCCATGTATCCAAGGGAGTGGGGGGGGGGGGGGGGGGGGGGATGGAGAGAGGAGGGGGGGAAAAAATCTCGCACATCGAAATTGGCGCAACGATACAGTTGCTGCCTTACGGCGCCAGAGACCCGGGTTCGATCCTGACCACGGATGCGGTCTGCACAGAGTTTGCACGTTCTCCCCGTGACCTGCGTGGGTTTTCTCCGGGCACTCCCGCTTCCTCCCACGTTCCAGAGACGGGCAGGTTAATTGGCTTCTGTAGAACTGTCCCTGTGCGTGTAGGATAGTGCTAGTGTGCGGGCGATCGATAGTTGGCACGGACCCCGGTGGGTCGAAGGGCCTCGTTTCCACGCTGTATCTCCACACTAAGCAGGCAAGCCAAATTAATCGCTCTAAAGGAAACCAGAGCACTCAGCTGTAGGGTGAGAATGTTGGGTGGTCCCTAACAATAGGTAGCTCTTGATAACAGGCAGTTGTGACCACAGCTTGCATTCCAATAGGCCCAGGCTAGGTGGACTCTGATGATGAATCTATACAGAGGATGATTTAGTAGTTTGGAGGGGGTGTAGAAGAGAGGGAGAGAGATTGCCACGACATTGAAGAGGCTTTTTGCAGACAAAAGGTCAAATGAATAGAGAGATTGGGTAAGTGATCAGAATGGTTGGGTTCGGGAGTGTTTGCTCAGTTGCTAGGAGACTGTGTGTTTGTTATACTGACCTTTATGGATCCCATCACAAAACAATTTCATTATTGCCTTACCCGGTGCCACAAGGAGTTGCTATTTTAACCAGTTCTGCCGGGTAAATAGAATGTAGTCCACAATGATGCGAAGGGCAATAGGGAACAGCATTCTGCACACGCGAGCCGTGTTTAGTTTTTAGTTTAGTTTTGGAGATACAGTTTTAGAGATTCGTTTCTGTTCAGTTTAGTTTAGATTAGAGACCCGAGCCAGCGTGGAAACGTGCCCTTCTGCCCACCGATCAATGGTCACCCGTACACTAGCACTAACTCTCCTACACACAAGGGAACATTTACAGAGGACAATCAGCCTACTTCTCTGTGGAATGCGGGAGGAAACCAGAGCACCTGGAGAAAACCCACGCGGTCACGGAGGGGGGAACGTACAAACTCCGTACAGACAGCAGTCAGGATTGTACCCGGGTCCCTGAGGCTGTGAGGCAACAACTTTACACGTGTGTGTGTGTGTGCGTGTGCGTGTGCGTGTGCGCGCACACAGTTCTTGGAGGTTTTTCGGGATTATTCATGTTCCATTGTACAATCAGGAGTGCGATATTCTCTTTAGATACAAGGCCGCGAGATGCTGGTTAATACACAAAAGAACTCAATGTGCTGGAGTAACTCAGCAGGTCGGGCCGCATCTCCAGAGAACGCGGGTAGGTGACGTTCCAGACTGAGGAAGGGTCTCGACCCGAGACGTCATCTATCCAAGTTCTCCCGAGAAGCTGCCCGGCCTGCTGAGTTACTCCAGCACTTTGTGTTCCCTTGAGATACAGCTTCCCCCCCCCCGTGTGTGAAGTCAGAAATATTGAATTCCGTTATTCTGCCAGTGTTCACCCCAGTATCTGCGATTTCGGGAACATGGTGAAGTGGGCCCTTCTCACCTTCACATTGCCAGCGGTGTCCAACAAGATGTTCTCCAATTTCAAATCCCGATGCACAATCCCATTCTGAAAAACAGGAAGATTGAAGAGTGCTTTAGTCTCCTAATACCCGAAACAGAACAGTAAAATTCTCGCTAGCAGCAGCACAGCAGATGTGCAAACACAGAAGTCTGAGGAAAGGTCCCGACCCGAAACATCACCCATCCTTTTCCTCCAGAGATGCTGCCCGACCCGCTGAGATACTCCAGCGCTTTGTGTCCATCTTATGCAAACACAGTAAGCAGCAAACACCATAATAAACAAAAAATAGATAAGACACAAAGAGTGCTGGAGTAACGCAGCGGGTCAGGCAGCATCTCTGGAGAAAAGGGCAAGGTGGTGCTTCAAGTCGAGACCCTTCATCAAAAATGTTCAGTTTATTAAAACGAAAACAATAATAGACAATAGATGCAAGAGTAGGCCATCCGGCCCTTCGAGGCAGCACCAACATTCACTGTGATCATGGTGCGAAGACAAGATCACTGCCCCCGTGTCGACACAGCTAGGAGCATAGTTGGAGCTTGCAGTGTGTAATAGGCTGATGGCTTTAGGGAAGAAGCCGTTCCTGAACCTGGATGTTAGTTTTCAGGCTCCTGTACCTTCCAGCTGATGGCAGGGGTGAAAGGAGAGCGTGGCCAGGGTGGACTGGGTCCCTGGCGACGTTGGCTGCCTTTGAGACAGCGCCTCCTGTAGATCCCGTCGATGATGGGGAGGTCGGCACGCGCGATGGACCGTGGATTTGGCCGAACCAAGAACGTGAATTTTCAGCTAAACTCCATTAAACCCGTTCAGAGAATACCGGATGCAATCCGGCACTCACCCTGGCTTGCCTTTAGAGATACTGCGCGGAAACCAGGCCCCCTCAGCCCATTGGGTCCACGTCGACCAGCGATCGCCCCGTACACTAGCACTACCCTGCACACACTAGGGACACGATTTACAATTTTTTTACCGAAGCCAATTAACCTACTTCTTTAGACTGTGGGAGGAGAGCGGAGCTCCCGAGGGGAAAAACCCACACAGGTGAGAACCCACGGGGAGAACGTGCAAACTCCGTACAGACAGAACCCGTAGTCAGGATCGGACCTGGGTGTCCGACGCCGTAAAGGGCCTGTCCCACTTGGCGACTGCCGACATCATTGACTGACGAAAAAGTTGCGGGCGTGACGAGGTAGCGACGTGCGGCGTTTTTTTTCAAGTGTCGCAACATTTTTTTTTGTCGCCGCCGGATTTTGAAATGTTCAAAATCTTTTGGCGACACTGATATGACGCCGGCAGGCGCCGAGAACAATCGCCCCAAGTGGGACGGGCCCTTAAAGCGGCAACTCCACCTCTGTGCCACCATGCCGCCCTTTACTGCAGCCAGTGGAAGCACAAATTGCTAGTTCCCTCTGGCGAGGCATCGAGGTGCAGTTCTAATTTGGGACGGTCTCTGGGCTGCATCAGAGGCACCAGTATCGTCACTGTCCAACCCTTCTCACGTCTGCATCTGGCACGTGCCCTCTCCATAGTGCTCGTCTCGCTGGATACAAGGGAGCAGACAGACGGGAAGACGCGGACCTCCCTCAAAGTTCAGGATATCTACAGGCGGAACCAGGGGAAGGGATCTGCTGCCCGCTGCCTGTCGGGGGGGGGAGCCCAGCCAAAAAAACACTTGGCTCCCTACCCAGCTGTGGCCCCAGCGCAAACTTTTCAGCATCTTGGAGGCTCATCGGCCGGCCTGTATGTGGCGAGCCACCTCTTCCCCTTCAGTCCTAAAGACACTGCTTCCTAGTCACTCCGTCTCCCGTCAGGTGGGCGTCACGGTGGCGCAGCGGTAGAGTTGCCGCCTCACAGCGCCAGAGACACGGGTTCGATCCCGACTGCGGGTGCTGTCGGTACGGAGTTTGTACCTTCTCCCTGTGTGGGTTCTCTCCGAGATCTTTGGTTTCCCCCCCCCACACTCCAAAGACATACACGTCAATTGGCATGGTATAAATTTAAGTTGCCCCCCAGTGTGCGTGGGATAGTGCTATCGTGCGGGGATCGCTGGTCGGCGCAGACTCTCCCCGTGACCTGCGTGGGTTCTCTCTGGGACCTCGGGTTTCCTCTCACACTCCAAAGACGTGCAGGTTTTTAGGTCAATTGCCTTCAAGTTGTCTCCAGCGTGTGAGGGATGGTGCTGGGGTACGGGGAGCGCTGGTCGCGTGGACTCAATGGGCCAAAGGGCCCGTTACCACGCAAAACGTCTAAACAAAACCAAACTAGGCTAAACTAATCTAAATGTCAATTCATTTCCCCCCCTCAATATGCAGCAGCTCTAAACTAAACTATTGATCATGGTCTGAAAAACTTAAAGAGTTCTCCAACACTAGTCTTCCTGGGAAGTGGACTTCTGATTTACTATCCAGTCTGAAAATATCCTCTATCCTTAACAATTTGGTCCTTAGAATACCGTAGGAAGGAACTGCAGATGCCGGTCTAAGGTTCTTCAGTCTGAAGGGTCTCGACCTGAAACACCACATGTTCCTTTTCTCCAGAGATGCTGTCTGACCCGCTGAGCTGCTCCAGCTTTTTGTGTCTATCTTTGAAATTCCTGATTCCACCCCGAAAGGAAAAAAAAAAAGAGGAAATGGTTTCCTTGCATGCACCCGACCAAATCCTGTTAACATTTATGCAATCTACTCCCTTGGGTCACCCAGTGGGTGGGCTATGTGGTGATGGTGGTGGTGGGGAGGGGGAGGGGGGGTGGGGGGAAGTGGAGGGGTGGGGAGGGGAGGGAACCCATAGGGACATCTGCCAAAAGGCTGCGATCCAGATGACTACTTTGTCACCTTCGCAGGGAAACATGCGGTGAAGGGGGTGGGGAGGGGGTTGCTGTTAGACTCTGGGGATACACTCTTCCAATTATGGGGAACCCTGCCAATACAAACTCTGTTAGATCGCACAGGATGGAAACCCAGAGCAGACCACACCTGACGTGGGCGGGAGCGGAGGGGGCAGAAAATACTGTAATGCTTTTTAATTAGAAGTAAAAACATTTCTCGATCTCGGATATTCTCAGCTCGGGTTTCAATAGACGCGCACACACACACGCACAAAATCAGTTCTCCCACGCATTCCTAAGCTTTATATTCAGCTTGACAATTAACTTGGCTGCGTTCTTGCTAGTCTAATTATCCCAAAAAGGATAGGGCTTGGGTTACACATGAAAAAAGAGTGAAGGGCTGGGGGGAGGGGGCTGGGTGGGTGGGGGGGGGGGGGGGGGCATGAGAAAAGAATACTTTGCTACGCTTGGTCTCGTTTGGAACAGACACACATTACTTTGACAACACTGTGACCTCGTAACAAAAGGGCTGCGTCTCGTGGGATTTTGGACACTGGAGCAGTCAAGGGCTTCACTCCTCGACTCGTACTGTTCACCCATCTCTCCACAGCACCCGGGTTTCTCAAACCTAACAGCAGGGTGTGTGTCTGTGTGTCTGTCTGTGTGTCTGTCTGCGCGTCTGTCTGCGCGTCTGTCTGCGCGTCTGTCTGCGCGTCTGTCTGCGCGTCTGTCTGCGCGTCTGTCTGCGTCTGTCTGCGCGTCTGCCTGTGCGTCTGCCTGTGCGTCTGCCTGTGCGTCTGCCTGTGCGTCGGTCTGTGCGTCGGTCTGTCTGTCGGTCTGTCTGTCGGTCTGTCTGTCGGTCTGTCTGTCGGTCTGTCTGTCGGTCTGTCTGTCGGTCTGTCTGTCGGTCTGTGTGTCGGAACTGCAGATGCAGCTTTAAACCGAAGACAGACACAAAACGCCGAGTAACTCAGCGGGACGGCCGGCATCTCTGGAGAGGGGGAATGGGTTGCATTTGGGGTCAGGGCCTGCAGAAGGGTCTCGAGCCGAGACGTCACCCATTCCTTCCCTCCAGAGGTGCTGCCTGCCCCGCTGAGCTACTCGGGCTTTTTGAGTCCAGCAGGACGTATGGTTTCCAGCAGGATCAAGTCACGCTAGCCAGAGGCAAGGGCCTGTGTCTGGGAATTCACACACGCCTGCATCTCACTTGTTAGCAAGCCAAGAGCCCGTGTTCTATTTTAAAACAGAATATTATCAGTCAAACCAGTGACTCGATCCACAAGGAATGTGGTTACACCTAAGAGGACTGTTTGAAAACAACCTGGTTGCCATTAGATTTTCATTAGAATGCACTGCACGCCAGTTAAAGGCTGGATTTTTGTTTTTGGTTTTGTTTTGTTATGTCCTCCTCTCCCGGGCTCCGCGCCCCAACCGGAGAGCAGCCCACGTCTCTGCAATTTAGCTCAACGCTGCTGGGCCAAATCTGCAAATGAACCGTGACAGGGTCAGGGTCAGGGTCAGGGCGGAGCGAGAGAGAGCGAGAGAGAGAGAGAGAGAGAGAGAGAGAGAGAAAGTGAAAGGAAAAAGAGGAGGGGGGTGAAAGGGAGCCAGGACAAGTGAGAATGAAAGTGCATTGTGAGCACATATGTGCGGGGTTTACGTTCAGCTGCTGGGAGCTGCAGAGTGATAACAACCCAGATGACTGAGACACCATTCTCAGTCACCCATCCACCCACCCACCCACCCACCCACACACACACACACACACACACACCCACACACACACCCACACACACACCCACACAGCCAGCCAGCCAAGCTGCCCCAAGGACATACACACCTTGTGACAATAATAAATAGCAGACACAATCTGCCGGAAGAAATGTCGGGCTTCTTGCTCTGTCAGGCTTTGCTTCTCGTTGATGAAATCGTAAAGGTCGCCTTTGCTCGCATACTCCATGATGATGACAATCTTATCCTTGTTCTCGAAAACTGGGGGGGGGGGGAGAGAAAAAAAAAATCGAAAGTCAGAATAACCGAAACCTTGCCCGTCCCGCCGAGATCCTCCAGCATTTTTGTGTCTATTGTAATTTAAAGAAACCCTTGTTCATAGAAAGTTCTGCCGTTCTGCGGAAACAGGAATTGGGGGGGGGTGCTGGGACAGTGGGTCGGGGGGGGGGTGGGGGGGGGGGGAAGTATCGTAGGTTGCTCTGAGTAGATCTCAGCAGATTTGAGGAGCACCTTGCACTTTGCTTCAAAGATGACAATCCCAAACGCCGGCAGGAGGGACTAGTGTAGCTGGGACATGTTGGGACATGTGGGCAAGTTGGGCCGAAGGGCCTGTTTCCACACTGTAAGACTCTATGACCCTGTAACCCAGGTGGCGCAGAGCCAGAGTTGCTGCCTGACAGCGCCAGAGACCCGGGTTCGATCCTGACTACGGGTGCTCAGTGTCTTTACGGAGTTTGTGCGTTCTCCCCGTGACCGCGTGGGTTTTCTCCAGGTGCTCCGGTTTCCTCCCACAGCCCAAATACCTGCAGGTTTGTCAGTGAATTGGCCGGGTAAAATTGTAAATTGTCCCACGTGTGTGTGTGTGTGTGCGTGTAGGATAGCGTTGGCGTGCGGGGATCGCTGCTCGGCGCGGACCTGCAACTCTACCACTGCGCCACCGTGGAATGATGGTGAATCCTGCCGGCGTTTGGTCCATCTCCCTCCAAGCCTGTCCTGTCCATGTACCTGTCCAACTGGTTTCTTAAACGTTGGGATAGTCCCAACGTTTGGGATTGTCATCTTGGAAGCAAAGTGCAAGGTGCTCCTCAAATCTGCTGAGATCCGACTCAGAGCAACCTACGATACTTTCCCCCCGCCCACCTTCCATGTCACTAGGAGGCCGCGAGAGGTAAATGACAGCCTCCACCCCTGTCACTGACGGGAACCCGAAATAAAAACATTCCAGTACACGACAATATAATCAGATAAAAGTTCAGAACGTTGTCCCAGCATCGTAGAGCAAAGGGCCCAGGAAACGCCCTCTTCTCCACACATAAGAGAGAAGAATGTGGATACATTTTTCCCATTGAGGGTAGGGAAGATTCAAACAAGAGGGCATGACATGAGAATTAAGGGACAGAAGTTTAGGGGTAACGTGAGGGGGAACTTCTTTACTCAGAGGGTGGTGGCTGTGTGGAATGAGCTTCCAGCAGAAGTGGTGGAGGCAGGATCGATTTTAACATTTAAAAGTAAAGTGGATAGGTATATGGACGGGAAGGGAATGGAGGGGTATGGTCTGAGTGCAGTTAGATGGGACTAGCGGAAAACAAATGGTCGGCACGGACTGGAAGGGCCGAGAGGACCTGTTTCCGTGCTGTAATTGTTATATGGTTATATGGTTATATGGTTAAGAATGCATTTCCCAACTTCATTCCAAGGCAGGCCACTAATTTTAGCTCAACAGTCAAGAAGCATTGCACCCAAACAATTCCACATGCAAGGTTCAGCTCCCACAATGCGAGGCCAGCGGTATGCATGCGCCATGTGTTTGGCATCCACCGGCTCAAATCAATTAGAAGATTATTAGATTAGAACTTGCAATCTTGCAATGCTTTCTAACGTAGCAGGACATACCAAGGAGCTCTGCGCTGCATTCCAGCAGGCAAATCTAACGCCGGAGGTTTTGGGGAAAGGGTGCGGGAGGCTTTAAGAGCATCTTAAAAGTGAAGAGGCAAGGATGTTTACCGGACTGAAGCCGCAACGGGCCAAAGAGAGAGACATCCACAAAATGCTGGAGTAATTCAGTGGGTCAGGCAGCAAATCTGGAGGAAAGGGAATAGGTGACGTTTTGTGTATCGAGATCCAAAACGTGGCCTATCCCTCTTCTCCAGAGATGCCGCCTTGACCCGTTGAGTTACTCCAGCGTTTTGTCTTCCAGCATCCAGTTCCTTCCTGCCCCTCAAATGGCCAAGACACAGGGGTAGAATACAAATGGGGGCGGCACGTGGCACAGCGGGTAGAGTCGCTGCCTTACAACGCCAGGGATCCCGGCTTCGATCCCGACAACGGGTGCTGTCCGTTTGTACCGTGACCGCGTGGGTTTTCTCCGGTTTCCTCCCACACTCCAAAGGCGTACGGGTTTGTAGGTCAATTGGCCTTGGTAAAGATTATACGTTTGTCCCGAGTGTGTGCTAGTGTGGCAGAGATCGCTTGTTGGCATAGAGGCATTTCTGTTCCTGTATTGTAGAACACCACGGCAATAATCTACTCGAGATGTCACAAAAAGTCGCCCAAACCATGGACTTCGCTTCTTATATAATGAACAGGTCATATGTGATAGGAGTAGAATAAGGCCATTCGCCCATCAAGTCTATCCTGCTGTTCCATCATGGCTGATCTATCTCTCCTTCCGAACCCCATTCTCCTGCCTTCTCCCCAGAACCTCTGACAGCGGGTTCATCCATTGGCGATCTGGCGGTTCAGGAGAGCCGTCAGCATCAGAAGGAATATCCCCAACAGCAATGGATGGAGCTTTGAGATTAGCGGAGCCAGGTCAAGAGAGCAATAAAACCCCCCACCAAAGAAGCAACAGGGGTCTATAAGGCACACAGATCAGAACACATTTGGAGTATTGTGAGCAATGTCTGAGGAAGGATGTGTTGGCGCTGGAGAGGGTCCAGAGGAGGTTTACAAGAACGATCGCATGAGTGAGTGGGTTCACATACGTTGAGCGTTTGACAGCACTGGGCCTGTACTCGCTGGAGTTTAGAAGGATGAGGGAAGGACTCATGGAGAGCTACAGAATAGGAAAGAACTGGATTGTGGGATTTGGACAGCATGTTTCCATAGTGGGAGAGACTAGGACCAGGAGGCCAGCCCAGAATTAAGACGTTTCCTTTAGGGAGGAGTGAGGGGAATTTCTATAGTCAGTGGGTGGTGATCTGTGGGATTCAAGCCACAGTACGGTGTGGAGGCAAGTCCCCATAAGATAATTTTTTAAGGCAGAGATTGACAGATGTTTGATGAGCACGGGTGTCGGGGGTTATGGGGAGGTGGCAGGTGGATGGGGGTGTTAGAGGGGGGGAGGATCAGCCATGATTGAATGGCGGAGTAGATTGGACAGGGCCGCAATGGCCTATGTTTTCTGACTCCTATCACGTGAACAAGTGCCGAAGTGGGGGCTTGTTTACAACATGGAGAGACGGTGGGAAGGGACGTCAGCCAAACAGTGCAAGATGTCCCTCTTTTACAACCAATGGGGTTCAGGGCAGTAGTGGGAGGTCGGCCCTGTGCTTGGAGGTGAGAACGTAACAATGGATATGCAAAGTAGCGAGAAAAGAATGTGAAAATCTACATAAAATTCTCCAACCCTGGAGGAGGTCAGCAGCAATTTCCTCTTGGAAGGCCCTTAGTTAAAAACACCCAACATCATCGGTTTGTGGGATCTCCCATTACACAGAGGGGGGAAAGGTGGGATGGGGAGAGGGGGGAGGGGGGGGGAGGGGAGAGAGGGGGGAGGGGAGAGGGGTGAGGGGAGAGGAAGGGGTGGGAAGGGATAGGGTAGGAGGGGGAGAGGGATGGGGAAGAGGGGGGGGGGAGGTAGAGGGGGGGGAGGAGAGGGGGAGGGAGGAGAGGGGGGGGAGGAGAGGGGGGGCGGATGAGGGGGTGGAGGAGAGGGGGGGGGAGGGGAGAGGGGTGGAGGAGAGGGGGGGGGGAGAGGGGGGGGGGAGATGTGGTGGGAGGAGTGGGGGGGGAGAGAGGGGCGGGAGGAGAGGGGGGAGGAGAGGGGGGGGCGGATGACGAGGGGGCGGGGGGGGAGGAGAGGGGGAGAGGAGAGGGGGGGAGGAGAGGGGGGGGAGGAGAGGGGGGGGAGGAGAGGAGAGGGGGGGGATGGGAGGGGGGGTTGGAGGGGGGGGAGGAGGGGGGGGTGAGGAGAGGGGGGGTGAGGGAGGGGGGGTGAGGAGGAGGGGGGGGAGGAGAGGGGGGGGAGGAAGAGGGGGGGGAGGAGAGGGGGGGGAGGAGAGAGGGGGGGAGGAGCGGGGGGGAGGTGGGGGGGGAGGAGAGGGGGGGTGGAGAGGGGGGGGGGAGGAGAGGGGGGGGAGGAGAGGGGGGGGAGGAGAGGGGGGGGAGGAGAGGGGGGTGGTGATGGAGAGGGGGGGGGGAGGGGGGGGGGGGGGGGGGGGGGGGGGGTGGGGGGGAGGTGAGGGGGGGGAGGATTTCGTCCATCTACTACTGTCAG
Organism: Okamejei kenojei; assembly: GCA_035221665.1. Lineage (NCBI taxonomy): Eukaryota > Metazoa > Chordata > Chondrichthyes > Rajiformes > Rajidae > Okamejei > Okamejei kenojei. The sequence continues at coordinate 9,320,362 of CM069154.1, forward strand.
CTAACGAGGGCGCGGGTGGAGGGGGGGAGGAGAGGCGGGCGGAGTGGGGGGGCGGTCGGAGGGAGTTGGGGGGGAGGGAGGCCGGGTGGAGGGGGGGGGGGGAGGGGGAGGAGAGGAGGGTGGGAGGAGAGGGGGCGGAGGAGAGGGGGGGGAGGAGAGGGGGGGGAGGAGGGGGGGGAGGGAGGGGGGGGGAGAGAGGGGGGGGGTGGTGTGGGGGGGGTGAGGAGAGGGGGGTGAGGAGGAGGGGGGTGAGGAGTGGGGGTGTGGTTGAGGAGAGGGGGTGAGGAGAGGGAGGGGGGAGGAAGAGGGGGGGAGGAGGGGGGGGGAGGTGAGGGGGGGGAGGAGAGGGGGGGGGGAGGAGAGGGGGGGGAGGGGCGAGGGGGGGAGGGAGTCTGGGGAGGAAGAAGGGGGAGGTGGGAGAGGCGAGGGGGGGGAGGTGAGGGGGGGGGAGAGGGGGGGGGAGGAGAGGGGGTGGGGGAGGATAGAGGGGGGGGATGGAGAGGAGGGAGGGGGGGGAGGAGAGGGGGGGGAGGAGGAGGGGGGCCGAGAGGAGAGGGCGGGGAGCGAGACGGGGGGGAGGAGAGGGGGGGGAGGAGAGGGGGGGGAGGATTCCCACAGTCGAGGGGGGTGACGGGGCGGGGAGGAGAAGGGGAGAAGATGGGGGGGATGAGAGGGGGGGGGGAGGAGAGGGCGGGAGGAGAGGGGGGGGAGGAGAGGGGGGTGAGGAGGGGGGGGTTGAGGAGAGAGAGGGGGGGTGATGGAGAGGGGGGGTGAAGGAGAGGGGGGTGAGGAGAGGGGTGAGGGAGGGGAGAGGGGGGCGCGGAGGGAGAGGGGGGGGGAGGGGACGGACGATGGGGGGGAGGAGGAGAGGGGGGGGAGGAGAGGGGGGGAGGTGGGAGTAGGGGGGGAGGAGGGGGGGGGTGAGGGAGGGGGGGGTGGGAGAGGGGGGTGAGAGGGAGAGGGGGGTGAGGAGCAGGGGGGGTGAGGAGTAAGGGGGGGGGGGGAGGAGAGGGGGGGGGGAGGCAGAAGGAGAGAGGGGGGGGAGGAGAGGGGGGGGGGGGGGGTGGGGACGGGGAGGAGAGGAGAGGGGGGGGGGGAGTGAGGAGGGAAGGAGAAGGGGGGGGAAGGAGAGGGGGGGGGAGGAAGAGGGGGGGGGGAGGAGAGGGGGGAGGAGGGCGGGGGGAGGAGAGGGGGGGGTAGGAGAGGGAGGGGGAGGAGAGGGGGGGGAGGAGAGGGGGGGGAGTAGCTGGGGGTGGGAGATGAGGAGAGAGAAGGCATGGAGAGAAGGAGGAAGTGAGGAGCAGGAGGTTGTATGGAGGGGGGACGGAGGCAAGAGGGGATGAGTAGAGGTGAAGAGATAGGAGTAAGGAGAAGCGAGAAGGAGAGGAGAGGAGAGCCGAGTGGAGGAGAGGAGAGAAGGAAGAGATGAGAGTCGAGGAGGAGGGAGAGGAAAGGAGGAAGAAGGAGAGGAGAGAGCAGGAAGGAGGAGAGGAAGGGGAGAGGAGAGGACAGGATGAGGAAAGGAGAGGAGGAGAGGGAGGAAGGAAGGAGAAGGAAGGCAGGGCTGGAACGAGGAAGGAGGGAGAGGAGAGTAGGAGGAATGGGATAAGGATGGAGGAGGAAGAGGGAGGAGAGGAGAGGAAGGAAGGAGCAGGAGCAGGAAGTGTAGGTAAGGAGGAGGACTACGTGAGAGGAGAGAGGAGGAAGGAAAGGGAAGGAAGGAGAGAGGAGGTTGAAGGGTAGGAGAGGGAGATAGAGGTAGAGTAGGAGGGAGAAAACGGAAGGAGGGAAGGTGGACCTAGGGTGAGAGGAAAGAGGAGGAGAGGGAGAGGAGAAGAAGAAAGAGGAGGAGGAAGGTCGAGAGTGAGAGGTGGAGGAGGAGGACGGAAGGAAGAGCGAAGGAGAGGAAAGCGAGAATAGGAAAAAGGAGGAGTGAGAGGAGAAGGAGAGGAGAGAGGAGAGGAAGGAAGGTGAGGGTGAGGTAAGGAGTGGAGTAAGAGAAGGAAAGGAAGGAAGAGAGGAAGAGGGAGAGGCGTATGGAAGGAGGAGACAGGAGGAGCGAGGGGGGAGAGGGGAAGGGGAGGTGGATGGATGGATTGGGAGCAGGGGGGGGCAGGAGCCCCCAGAGGGACGGGAGGAGAGAGGACGAGGGAGAGGGGAGGGGGAGGGAGGGGTAGGGGGAGAGGGTGAGGAGAGGAGGAGGATAGGAGAGGAGGGGGGGAAGCGAGAGGAGAGGGGGGGGAGGAGGGAGAGGGGGGGGGGGAGGAGAAGTGGTGAGGGGGGGGCGGGAGGTGAGAGAGGGGGGAGGGGGAGGAGGAGAAGGAGAGGGGGGGGAGGAGGGAGGATGAGGAGGGTTGGGTGAGGTGGGGGGAGGACGTGGGGGGGGAGGGGAGGAGAGGGGGGGGAGGCACGTGGAGGTGAGGGGGGGGAGGTGAGGGGGGGGAGGTTGTGGGGGGGGAGGAGTGGGGGGGGAGGAGAGGGGGGGGTGGAGTGGGGGGGGAAGGAGAGGGGGGGGAGGAGTGGGGGGAGGAGAGGGGGGGAGGAGCGGGGGGGGAGGTCAGGATGAGGGGGGGGAGAGAGAGGGGGGGGTGGAGAGGGGGGGGGAGGAGCGGGGGGGAGGAGAGGGGGGGGAGGCGAGGGGTGGGAGGAGGAGGGGGGGGAGGAGGGGGGGGGATGGAGATGGAGGGTAGGAGGAGGGGGGGGAGGAAGGGGGGGGGCAGGAGGGGGAGGGGAGGAGGGGGGGGAGGGGGGGAGAGGGAGGGGGGGGGGAGGAGGGGGGGGTGAGGAGTGGGGGGAGAGGAGAGGGGGGGGGAGGATGAGGGGGTGGTGAGGAGAGGGGTGTGAGGAAGAGGGTGAGACCGAGGGGGGGAAGAGAGGGGGCGGAAGGATGAGGGGGGGGAGGAGAGGGCGGGGGAGGAGAGGGGGGGAGGAGAGAGAGGGGGGGGAGGGAAGAGGGGGGGGAGGAGAGAGGGGGGGAGGATGAGGGGGGGGAGGGAGCGGGGGGGGAGGTAGGAGAGGTGGGGGAGGGAGAGGGGGTGGGAGAAGAGGGGGGGGGAGAGAGAGGGGGGGGGAGGAGAGGGGGGGGGGAGCGAGACGGGGGGGGAGGGGAGGCGGAAGGGGGGAAGGGTTAGGGGAGGAGGGAGAGAGGGGAAAGAGGGGGGGGGGAGGAGCGGCGGGGGAGGAGAGGGGGGGGGAGGACGAGGGGGTGGGGTGAGAGGAGAGGGGGGTGAGGGAGAGGGGGGGGATGGGAGAGGGGGGGAGGGAGAGGGGGGGAGGAGAGGGGGGGGAGGAGAGGGGGGGGGAGGAGAGGGGGGGGCAGGGAGAGGGGGGGGAGGAGAGGGGGGGGAGGAGAGGGGGGGGACGGAGAGGGGGGGAGGAGTATAGGGGGGGGAGGATGGGGGGGGCGAGGAGAGGGGGGAGGAGAGGGGGGGGGGAGGAGAGGGGGGGGTAGGTTGAGGGGAGGGAGGAGAGGGGGGGGAGGAGAGGGGGGGGAGGAGAGCTGGGGGGAGAGGGAGAGGGGGGGAGGTGAGGGGGGAGGTGGAGGGGAGGGGAGGAGGGGGGGGAGGTGGGGGGGGTGGAGGAGAGGGGGGGAGGAGAGGGGGCGGAGGAGAGGGGGGGAGGAGAGGGGGGGAGGAGAGGGGGGGAGAAAGGGAGGGAAAAAGGTTTGATTTTCATCTCGTGTTAGGCCCGTTCTCAAATTATAACATCAAAAACACTCAGATCTACAAGGAAATGCATTGAAGGGGCACTTTTCCTATTGTGGGCTGGGTCCGATGAGCCTCTTCCTCCAGGACAGCCTACACATCCATCATTCTATGTCATCCCCCATGGTGTTTGTTGACATTGGCCGTTCAACTCTGCAGCAAGAGTCAGCCGCATTTTAAATGCCGGTCTCTATCCCTAGAAGGTCTCTAAGAATGTATGTACCAAGTCTAGTGCACGTGTTCCGGGACACACCGCACAGACCCGTGGACCAATTCGGGCAGTGCTTGGCTGAGGGTGCAGTTTCTCGACTCGAGGAGCCTGGAACCCTAGAGGCCTCAGCGCAACCCCCCCTCCCCACCACCCTGTCCCTAGATCTCGTCCATGCCCGTCTCATCCTGTTGCCCCCATATCCTAACAGTTGTAGTTTTAGAGATACAGAGTGGACAAGGGACCCCTTCAGCACCAAATCCAGGCCGTGCAACACCTCGATCGCAGTTCAACTAGTTCCTCATGATCTACACTTTGTCATCTATTCCCCGGCACGCCAGGGTGTTTACAGAGCCAGTTCACCTACAATCCACACTAAACATGCGGACATCGATGCAATGTCTTTTCTGTAATGTCGTCCTCTTTTCTGGACCTCGAGTCTCGAACTACGACCCCGCCTCACTCCCCCCCAACATATCTCAATAATTAAATCACACTACACTCTCAGACTATTTACGATTTGACCTATCCAATTAGCTACTATCTGCACGATAGCGAATGAGTTGTGCGGGTGACGCGCTAGTACCCCATCCCCCCCCCACCCGCCCCCATCCCACGCCCCCCCCCCCCCTACCCACCCCCCCCCCCCCCACCCCCCCCCCCACCCTCCCACCCCCCCCCCCCCCAGTACACCATCCGAGCAGAAATAGTCGCAGGTCACAGGGGGAACGTCCAAACTCCGTACAGACGCAGCCAGTAGTCAGGCTTGAGCCCCGGTTTTCTGGCGACTGGGAGGCAGCGACATCTACCACCGCGCCCAAGATCCACGTATCCTACTCCGCAGCCCCTGCCAGTGCGGCGTAGGCAGAACTGCAGTAGCGGTTACACTGAGATAGACACAGACGCTGGAGTACTCAGCGGGGTCAGGGCAGCATTGTTGAAATGGCCTTTTTCTCTCTGGTTGCCGGGTTGGTAGGACACTAACCGGGTAGCCCAGACGAGGGATTGCATGGGGATCCCTCCGCAAGTGTGTGACAAGATGGCCACGTGCCCGTGACACAGGGGAACGACATGGGGACAAGCAAGAAGAGGGCCTTGCTGCAGGTCCCAAGCCAGCACGTTTTAGTTTTAGGGATATACAGCGTGGAAACGGGTCCTTCGACCCACCGAGTCCTCGCCGACTAGAGAACCCTGTACACACCAGCGCTATCCTCCTACACACTAGTAGCCCTGTCCCACGGTACGAGTTCTTCCCAAGAGCTCTCCCGAGTTTAAAAAAAAAATCTAACTCGTGGTAAGCGCGGTGAATGAACGTCGCGGGTACGTCGGAGCTCGGGGACGTCACCTAGCGGCTCGTAACGCTAACGGCAGGTACTCGGGAAGACTCGTAAGCACGGGAAGACGCGTGAGCATTTTTCGAACGTGAAAAATGCCACGAGAGCCACGAAAGAGTACGACGAGCGGCCAGTACGTAAATCTCCGCGTTGCGGATTCGGGAAAACTCGGGAGAGCTCTTGGAATGAACTCGTACCGTGGGACGGGGTTTGGGGGACGTCACCCATTCCTTCTCTCCAGGTAGTTGTCATGCTGGTGCAACAGGGCCTACGACGACTGGTCCTCCTAGGATGGCATGGGAATCCCTCGGGAGAGTTTGAGAGATGTCCCAGGCCCGCAGCAGGAGATGGGGACCTCGTGCCCAGTGCACCCTCTCTCACTGCCACCTGCCCGTACCAATGCCACCGCCTGGAGGTTCCAATTGGCCCCGCCACTGCGAGCCATTTGACGAAACTAGAGATCGGAAAGGCACTTCATAAATCAAGCCATGCCGGGTTCCTCACAACCCGTTTAAAAGCTTTTTAAAAAAAAAACCCATACAACATTTTTATTCAAAAAGATCAAAGATGGGAAGGCTGCCAGAGGAGTTATTGTAACTAATGGAGACAGCTGTGAGCTTTACACAAACCAGATCCCACTCCCCCTGTAGGCAACTACTCACACACACACACACAGTTTCACCTTACAGGTGAACTTGGAGTAGACAGTTAAATCCTCACCCAACTAGTATTTTGGATGCGGTGATTTGTTTGGGAAGGGTGGGGGGGGGGGGGTGGGGGGGGGGGGAAGATGTGGTTTGCTGGAGTAACTCAGCGGGACAAGCAGCATCTCTGGAGAGAAGGAATGGGTGACGTCCCCAGCGTACAGGACAGTGCTAGTGCGTGCGGGGCTCGCTAGTCAGCGCAGACTCAATAGACACTAGGTGCAGGAGTAGGCCATTCGGCCCGACGAGCCAGCACCGCCATTCAATGTGATCATGGCTCATCATCCCCAATCGGTACCCCGTTCCTGCCTTCTCCCCATATCCCCTGACTCCACTTTGGTGGGCCGAAGGGCCCGTTTCCACGCTGTATATCTCTAAACGTGAGCACAACTTCACCCGCAGTTATTCAGGAGCGGTGACAATGGGAGAAAAAAAAAAACCATTCTTGGAACTTATCGCACCCTTAAAGCTCCATCAACCAGACGCTAGAACGGATGAAGCAAGACCCTACCTTCGTAGATGTTAATGATGTGCGGGTGGCTGAGCGATGACATGATCTCGATCTCCCGGCGGATGTGAACCAGGTCCTGCTCATCCTTGATCTTGTCTTTGCGGATCGATTTGATGGCCACCTGCAAGGGCAGGAACACACACGCTCGCTAAACCAGCCCAGAATTTATAACAGCGCATTGGTTGCCGGGTCAAACCCGCCAAGCTTCCCCCCACGAGGTGGACAAAAATGCTGGAGAAACTCAGCGGGTGAGGCAGCGTCTACGGAGCGAAGGAAATAGGTGACGTTTCGGGTCGAGACCCTCCTTCAGTCTAAAGTACCAATGTTTGCATGTGTAGGCAAAAATGCTGGAGAAACTCAGCGGGTGAGGTAGCATCTATGGTATGGAGAGAAGGGATAGGCGCCGTTTAAACGTCACCTATTCCTTCTCTCCACAGATGCTGCCTCCCCCGCTGAGTTTCTCCAGCCTTGTGTCTACCTTAGATTTTTCCAGCATCTGCAGTTCTTTCTTAAACAACAAATTTTTCGCCCATCATTGGACCTTTTGAACCGTTTTCCCCATCCCGACAACACCACAACATTTAGGCACGTCTCCGATATTCGTCTGATGTAATGTCCAGACGCTCGAAACGTCACCCATCAGGCAGTCCGCTGATTGGGGGGCACGGTGGCGCAGCGGTAGAGTTGCTGCCTTACAGCGCCAGAGACCCGCCAACGATCCGGACCGCACGGAGTTTGTATCTTCGCTCCGTGCCCGCCTGGGACTTTCCCCGGGCGCTCCGGTTTCCCCCCCCACACTCCAAAGACGTGCAGGCTTGCAGGCCGATTGCCTTCGGGAAAAATTGTAAATTGCCTCACGGAGAGTCTGCGGAATTCTCTGCCTCAGAGGGCGGCGGAGGCCGGTTCTCTGGATGCTTTCAAGAGAGAGCTAGATAGGGCTCTTAACGATAGCGGAGTCAGGGGATATGGGGAGAAGGCAGGAACGGGGTACTGATTGGGGATGATCGGCCATGATCACATTGAATGGCGGTGCTGGCTCGAAGGGCCGAATGGCCTCCTCCTGCACCTATTGTCTATTGTCCCTAGTGTGTAGGATGGTGCTTGTGTAAGGGCATGGCTGGTTGGCACAGTCCCTGTGGGTAAAAGGGCCTTGTGTCCACACGCTACCTCTGAAGACTCGCTGAGCTACGCCAGCACTTTATGTCTTGCTTTGTAAACCAACACCTGCAATTCCTTGCATCACCTCATCCCCATGAACGCCTACACCCCTTTAACCCTCCTTCCTTGTTTAAGACACACCCGCCCTCTGAGCAAGATGCCGATCAGGGAACAATGGAAACCGTGGAAAGTCCCTTTGAAAGCAAAAGCTGTCGGATGGTCACAAGTGAACAGGGACTAGGTTCCTGACGTCGGCAGTTCACTGGATTTCACACGCGGAGTTGTACAGTTCCAAATATTAAAGACCGAGCAGGTGGTAACTGCGAGGCAAGGGACCACAACAATACTACTTTAGCCAGGACCTCCTTCTGTTGACAGACTAAGCGGGCTGTGGAGCAAGTCGGACGGTCAGGCAGCATCTCTGGAGAAAAGGAATCGGTGGAGTTTCGGGTGGTAGAGACAGCGGTAAAGACAGTCTGAAGAAGGGTTCCAATCCGAAACGCCACCTATTCCTTTCCTCCAGCACTTTGTATCTATCTTCGGTATAAACCGGCATCTGCAGATCCTTCCTGCGTCTCCGTCCTTTCGTCAGTCTGAATTTTTTTTTAGTTGCCAATTACACGCTTTTGAAGTGACTCAAAGTCCTATTGTATTATTTGTGCCATTTACTGGTTGGCTTTACGGTTTAGTTTAAAGATACAGCATGGAAACAGACCTTTCGGCCCATCTAGCCCATGCAGAGCCATCAATCACCAATTCACACGAGTTCATAGGTAACAGGAGCGGAATAGGCCATTCGGCCCATCGACTCAACCCCACCATTCAATCATGGCTGATCTATATTCCCTCTCAACCCCATTCTCCTGCCTTCTCCCCATAACCCGACACCCATACTAATCAGGAACCTACCAAACTCTGCCTAAAAAATATCAATTGATTTGGATTCTGTGGCAACGTGGCGCAGGGTCACCAGCTTCTGACCGAGGACGTTCCTCCACATCTTTCCAAAGGTACATCCTTTTACTCCTAGACTCTTCCCCACAAGTGGAAACATCCTCTCCACGTCCACTCTATCCAGGCATTTCACTATTTAGTAAGTGTTAATGAGGTCACCCACACTCATCTCTCTAAACTCATTGTCCGAGATCAATCTTATCTCACTTTCTCAACTGTGATGTAATTAAAATGAAGGGGGAAGATGTGATGTCTTCAGTAAGAGCGCTGTGACCAGCACAATGAATACACGTCCGACACTCCCGACACAACAGGGGCCATTTACAGAGGGTCAATTGACCTCCAAACCCGCACGTCTTTGGGACGGGGGAGGAAACCCACGTGGTCACGGGGGGGGGAGAACTCCGCACAGACAACAACAGAGGTCAGGATCGATCATCGGTCCCCGACGCTGTGAGGCAGCAGCTCCACCAGAGCGTGCCGTGCACTTCCCACTGCCCCGTCCGAAACGCAGACAGGAACGTGAACCTGTGCGGCAGATAAGGCGGCGCCTGTGGAAGGCGAAACGGAGATAACGCTTCGGGTCAAAGTCCCCTTGTCAACAGCTTAATCAGTCACACGCCACGTAAAGCCGGTTATGCTACAGGAAAGCAGGAAGTAAAATCACTGGAAAATAAACACATCATATCCAGTAATTAAGTAGGAGCGGGAAAACCCAGCTTCCCGACTGTCAACAGAACAGTCAACACCTGTCGAGTGGAGGCAGCTTTCTATTGCTCTGTGACAGGTGCTGCCTAACTTCTAGAACCAGGGGACACAGGTTTAAGGTTAAGGGGGAAAGATTTAACAGGAACCCGAGGGGTGATCTTCATCTACACAAGGTTTATTTTATTGTCACGAGTATCGAGGTGCAGGGAAAAGCATCTTGTCGCGTGCTAACCAGTCAGCGGAAGGACTGTAGGCGGTTGCAGTCCAGCCGGCCCACAGTGCACAGATTTTTCAGTTTTAGTTTAGAGATACAGCGCGGAAACAGGCCCTTCGGCCCATTGAGTCCGCGCTGACCAGCGATCCCAGCACACTAACGCTATCCTACACACGCACACACACCTGGGACTATTCACAATTTTACACAAAAAGGTTGTTGGGTGTATAGAACGAGCTACCGGAGGAGTTCATTGAGGACGGGACTATTGGGACGTGTAAGAAACGTTTGGACAGGTACATGGATAGGACAAGTTCACAGAGATAAGGGCCGAATGCAGGCAGGTGGGACTAGTATAGACGGGACATGTTGGTCGGGGTGGGCAGGTTGGGCCTGTTGCCACGCTGTACGACTCTACGAGTGGATGCAAAAGTGGGATAACATAGAACTAGCTGATCAGCAGCTGATCGATGGTCAGCGTGGGCCAAAGGGCCTAGTCTCCACGCTGCATCTTTCAAACAATCATTCCAGTGTAGAGTGCGTGAGGATACGCGCGGAGCACGTCATGACTGCGAGCTTTAGAGCAACATCGCTCCTCGTAAATAATGCAGAACATTAGAACGCAGCAGTCAGTGTGCTAGCTACACGCTCAAACGCGAGTGCACTCCACAAACCCCAGGGACACAAAACACAAAGAGTCTCCTCACCTCATATTTCGCTTGGGCCTGCAGTATGAACATTGACACCCCTAACTTCAAGTAGCCCTTGCTTTCCCTCTCTCTCTCTCTCTCTCCCTCCATCCCCCTCCCCCATTCTCCCACCAGTCTTACTGTTTCCCACTACATAGAAACATAGAAATTAGGTGCAGGAGCAGGCCATTCGGCCCTTCGAGCCTGCACCGCCATTCAATATGAACATGGCTGATCATCCAACTCAGTATCCTGTACCTGCCTTCTCTCCATACCCCCTGATCCCTTCAGCCACAAGGGCCACATCCAACTCCCTCTTAAATATGGCCAACGAACTGGCCTCAACTACCTTCTGTGGCGGAGATTTCCACAGATTCACCACTCTCTGTGTGAAAAACGATTTTCTCATCTCGGTCCTAATTTTATCTCTTCCCCCGCCCACTCCCCCGACATCAGTCTGAAGAAGGGCTTCGACCCGAAACGCCACCCATTCCTTCTCGCCAGAGATGCTGCCAGTCCCGCTGAGTTACCCCAACGTTTTGTACCTATCTCCGAATCCCCTGCACCCTTTAGCTTCAGAATTTAAAAGACTTGGTTTTTTTTTTTTGCCATCAAGTCCTGTGGATTTGACCTGATCTGACAGCTCGACAGACCCACCACTTCAGTGTCGTCTCTGCATCTGCCAGAGGTCACGGGTTATTATGCAAACCTTTTTTTATTTTTATCGGAGATTAACAGGGTAGAAACTCGGAGGGCAGGAATTTTCGTGTCGAACCGAAACAAGTCTCTTGGGAAAGGGAGCTGTGACCGCAAAGATCCCGGGAAACATTGCATCGCACAAAACCCAATTCAAAGCTCCATTGATCCCGGTCGCCGTGACAACAGAGGCAGGAAGGCACTGGGAACGGCGATTAGAAACCGCCGCAAATCCGCGACGCCCTTTTACACGGAGATCCAGGGGTCACAGTTCAAGAATGAGGGGTTAGGCCGTTTGGGACTGAGATGAGGAAAAACCTTTTCACCCAGAGAGTTGTGAACCTGCGGAATTCTCTGCCACAGAAGGCAGTGGAGGCCGATTCACTGGATGTTTTCAAGGGAGAGTCACATTTAGCTTTTGGGGCTAAAGGAATGAAGGGATATGGGGGGAAAAAAAAGCAGGAACGGGGTACCGACTGGATGATCAGTCAATGCCTACTATGTTCTGTGTGCTGAGGCAAAGCAAGATTTTCATTGTCCCATCAGGGATACGTGACAATAAACTCTCTTGACTTGATCACATTGAATGGCGGTGCAGGCTCGAAGGGCCAAATGGCCTACTCCTGCACCTATTTTCTATGTTTCTATGAATCCAGTTGAAGACCTTCAAATGTCAATAGACACAAGTCCGCCAGGTTATCCGTGCACACACACAAATGGCAGCCAAAATGTCGTGCGACTTTCCTCACGTAGGAAGGAGCTGCAGATGCTGGTTTACACCCAAGTTGGACGCAAAACACTGGAGTAACTCAGCGGGTCAGGCAGCGGCTTTAGAGAGAAGAAACAGGTGATGTCTCGGGTCGAGACCCTTCCTCAGACCCTTCTCTGGTGCTGTGAGGTAGCTACTCTACCTCTGCACCACTGGGCCGCCCTCTGCTTTCATTTTAATTTCCACAGGAGACAACAGGAGATACAAAGCAGGCTTGCCTTTTGTAATCTTTGTGCTACACTGGTGCGTGAACTCAAAATCCATGTACCTCATCTTAGTCAAAGAGTCAGAGAATGATACTGCATGGAAGTAGGCCCTTCTGCCCAACTTGCCCCATCTACACTAGCCCCATCTGCCTGAGGTTGGCCCATCTCCCTCTAAACCTGTCCAAATGTCTCTCAAACATTGCGAATAGTACCTGCCTCAACTACCTCCACCGGCAGCTGGTTCTATACACCCACCACCCTGTGTGCAAAAACGTTACCCCTCGGATCCCTATTAAATCTTTCCACCCCTCACCATAAACCTATGTCCTCTGGTTTTCGATTTCCCCTACTCCTGGCAAGCGACTCAGTGCGTCTGCCCGATCTATTCCTCTAACGATCTTGTACACGTGTATAAGATCACCTCTCATTCTCCTGCGCTCCAAGGAATAGAGTCCAAGCCTGTTCTACCTCTACCAACAGCTCAGGCCCTCGGGTCCTGGAGCATCCTCGTAAACAATGTTGAGACCATTTGAATTGCTGTTCCCATTATACGAGCATTTCATTTAAAACTCTAAACCCTCGACAGCGTGAACTGAGCTTTGGGATGTCGTAGCCAGGGGGCATTTGGCATTAAATCATCCCGGTTTTGACCCATAAAGTGTGAACTGAGTCAGAGGCAGGGTCAGTGCCGGGGCAGGAGCCGGAGTCAGCAACTCCCCGGCACAAGACAGTTAATTGCTTCCATGCATCTGCCTTGAATATCTTTTGCTCTGACTGTAGGGATTTCCCCCGGATCATCAAACTACCCTAACACACCACGGGCGGCCATGGAGAGCTGCTGCCTCACAGCGCCTGAGACCCGGGTTCAATCGCAACGTCGGGTGCTGTCTGTACGGAGTTTGAACGCTCTCCCCGAGACCGCGTGGGTTCCCCCC
>CM069154.1:9335651-9608151 GCA_035221665.1 Okamejei kenojei
TTTGGGTCGAGACCCTTCTCCTACCTCAATCAGTCTGAAGAAAGCTGGACAAGAGGATAGGCAGGAAAAAAGCACGGCAGGTGATAGGCTGACAGAGGCAAGGGGGCTAACGTGACAGGCGATTGTTTGGAACAAAGTCACCTAGTTCAGTTTAGTTTATTGACACGAGTGCGGAGGTACAGGGAAAAGCTTTTGTTGCGTGATGACCAGTCTGCGGAAAGCCGATACCCGATTACAGTCGAGCCGTCCACAGTGCACAGACACACGATAAAGGGAATAACGTGAATGATGTTTAGTGCCAGATAAAGTTGAGTAAAGTCCGAGGGTCTCCAATGAAGTAGATCGGAGCTCAGGGCTGGTGGGATGGTTCAGTTGCCTGTTAACAGCGGGGAAGAAACTGTCCCTGAATCTGGAGGTGTGCGTCTTCACACTTCTATACCTTTTGCCCGATGGGGGGGGGGAGGAGGGGGGGGGGGGGGGAGAAGAGGGGGTGGCCGGGGTGAGGCACTCGTCCTTGATTGTGCTGCTGACCTTGCCGAGGCAGCGCGAGGTGTAAAAGGGGGTCAATGGAAGGGAGGTTGGTGTGCGTGATGGTCTGGGCTGAATGCACAATTCTCTGCGTTTTCCCGCAGTCTTGGATGGAGCTGTTCCCAAACCAAGCTGTGATGCATCCTGATAAATTGTACGGCTCATCTGTGGAGATTGTTGGGGGAAACATGTCACCACCTGTCCGTGTTCTTCAGAGATGCTGCCTGACCCGCTGAGTTACTCCAGCACCCCATGCCATTTTGGTCCAATGCTTATCGGAGACGGTGACCCTTGAGAAAACATCTGCCCTGCACCCACCCTGTTGGCATCGCCTCTCATTTGTCTGGACATTAGAGAGAGAGAGAGAGAATGGGTGGCACGGTGGCTGAGTGGTAGAGCTACAGCGCCAGAGATCCGGGTTCGATCCCGACTACAGGTGCTTGTCTGCACGGAGTTTGTACCTTCTCTCTGTTTCCTCCCACACTGCAAACACGTGCAGGTTTGTAGGTTAATAGGCTTGGCATATAAATGTAAAATTGTCCCGAGAGTGTTAGTGTGCGGGTATCGCTGGCCGCCACAGATTCGGTGGGCCGAAGGGCCTGTTTCCACACTATCACTAAACTAAACAAAAAACTAGTGTCCGCTCACAGAAAACCCGCCCGTCTACCGATGTACACATAGACAATAGGTGCAGGAGGAGGCCATTCAGCCCTTCGAACCAGCACCGCCATTCAATTTGATCATGGGTGATCATCCCCAATCAGTACCCCGTTCCTGCTTTCTCCCCATATCCCTGGATTCCTTCAGCCCCAAGAGCAAAATCTAAACTCTCTCTTGAAAACATCCAATGAATTGGCCTCCACTGCTTTGTGGCAGAGAATTCCACAGATTCACAACTCTCTGGGTGAAGAGGTTTTTCCTCACCTCGGTCCTAAATGGCCGACCCCTTATTCTTAAACGGTGACCCCCCCTGGTTCTGGGCTCCCCAAACATTGGGAACAATCCTTTAAGAATTGTATGCGTTTCTACAAGATTCCTTGTAGATTTCAGTGAACGCAAGTCCAGTCGAACCATTCTCTCATGACTCAGAAGTGAAACCGCCGAGACTGACACGATCAAAACAAGAGGCACACTCCCATGCCTCAGGGACAAAGGTGTAGCTGACTGCAGGTTTATATTCTGCATTCGTCAACATTACGCTTCAAGATGACATTCTGGCCACGTCACGCCAAATTATGGAGACTTGGAAATAGAGTGAAAGGTGGGCAGCATTTAAAAAACATTTAATAAGCAGCATTTTAAAAAAAGGGGGCATCAAACCAGAGGACTGCCAAATGTGAAGAAGGGTCTCAACCCAAAACGTCACCTATTCCTTTTCTCCAGAGATGCTGCCTGATCCGCTGAGTTACTCCAGCTCTTTATGTCTACCTTCAACTGCCAAATTATGTCAGGAACACCATACTTTGTCAAAGAAAAGCAACCTTGAAGTAAGGATCTGTTTACGGTATTAGGGGGGGGGGGGGGGGCGGGGGGAGATTTAATAGGAATCCGAGGGGTAACTTCTTCACCCAAAGGGTGGTGGGTGTGTGGAGCGGGTTTCCGGAGGAGGTAGTTGAGGCAGGTACTCAACGTTTAAGAAACATTTAGACAGGTACATGGATAGGACAGGTTTAGAGGGATATGGGCCAAAGGCAGGCAGGTGGGACTAGTGTAGATGGGACATGTTGGCCGGTGCGGGCAAGTTGGGTTAAAGGGCCTGTTTCCATGTTCTAAGACTCTATTACTCTTGAGTACAAACAAAAACGCCCAAAATATTATTGCAAATGTTAATTTAAAAAAATAATATTTTTTGGATGTGCTCTTTGCCGGCAAGTTAAACACACTGTGCTTTTGAACTGCTGCTGACGATACAGGTTCAGGCTTCTCTGTGACACAGAAGACTGGAGACACAAAACGCTGGAGTAACTCAGCGGGTCAGGCAGTCTCTTCTGGAGAGAAGGAATGGGTGACGTTTCGGGTCGAGGCTACACATTTAGCCAACCAGCGTCTGCAGTTCCCTGCTCCACACTTCGCTGTGAAACAAGTCGGCGTTACACAACAGCGGGTCTTTCCAAAATCACAGTGCAAGGCCTTGACGGTCCTTTTATGGGATTTTTGGACTTTAGACATAAAGCGCAGAAACAGGCCCTTCGGCTCAATGACCTGGGAAAAGCCCCCGCACACTAACACTATCCTACATACGAGGGACAATTTACAGAAGCCAATTAACCTACAAACCTGTAGGTCTTTAGAGCGAGGGACCCACCTGTGCCAGTTCTGAGGTTGACACAAAATAGCAGAGCCGGGAAGCGTCACCTATTTTAAACTTATTTTCATGAAGTATTTGCATGAGGTAAATACTGCAGCCTAATCGAGGAGACGTTGCCCTCCAGGCGTGTTGGTTACAGACCGGCCGGTTTGCCAGCCTGCACTTCCTGCTTCTTATTGCCTGTTTGCTCACGGGACACACGTAACCTGTGGGGGACACACACTCGAGGACAGAGACCATTCTCGCGGGCTGCCGGCAAGTTAATCATCGTTCTCCTTTCACCTGCCACACGTCATCCAATTAAAGAAAATGTTTGCTTTTGAAATATTGCAATCTGCAAATTAACGTCCTCTGACGTAATGGGTTTTTAAACAAAAATAAAATAAACTGGAACTTTATCCACGAGCCACTCAGAGGTCTCTCCCAATTATTCTAGTCCCATTGTTACCAACTTTGTTTTGGTGGCGCACTGGTAGACTTGCCGCCTCACAGCACCAGAGACCTGGGTTATGGGGAGAAGCCAAGGCAGGTGAATGGGGTTGAGAGGGAAAGATAGATCAGCCACGATTGAATGGCAGACTACACTTGATGGGCCGAATGTCCTTATTCTGCTTCTGCGATTAATGATGATCCTGACCACGGGTGCTGTCTGTGCGGGGTTTGTACGTTCTCCCTGTGACCTGCGTGGGTTCCCTCCCCATTCCAAAGGCGAGCAGGTTTGTTGGTTCATTGGCTTCGTAAATTGTCCCAAGTGTGTAGGCTGGAACTAGGGGCGAACTAGGGCGATCGCTGGTAGGCCATTCAATATGATCATGGATGATCATCCAAAATCAGGACCCCGTTCCTGCTTTCTCCTCATATCCCTTGATTCTGTCAGCCCCAAGAGCTTTATCTAACTCTCTCTTGAATACACCCAGTGAATTGGCCTCCGCTGCTATGGCAGAGAATTCCACAGATTCACAACTCCCTGGGTGAAAAAGTCTTTCCTCATCTCAGTCCTAAATGGCCTTCCCCTTATTCTTAAACTGTGAGCCCCCCCCCCCCCCCCCCCCCGGTTCTGGACTCCCCCCAACATCGGGAACATTTCTGCTGCATCTAGCATTTCCTACTAGGTACATATATACACCTGCCACTTAGTTCCATACTCGGTATAATATCACCAGAGGAGGAACCAGTGTAAAACCAGGGGGGGGGGGGGGGGACACAGATGGTAACGTCACCCCTTCAACATCCACTTCAGTGCGCTCTGTCCTGCTCTTCCAGCAGCCCAGCAACAGATTAACCATAATTGCACCACAAGAGGAAGACATTTTATTGCCAGTTATTTATTTGCCGATCTCACATTGCAGTTGGCCATGCTACAATCAGAGCAGCCTTTTACGATCCAATTCCCTGGAAGATTTTATTTACAAAGCCAAGATGAAAGGGTAAAGTCCCCCCCCTCACCCCCCCCCCCCCCCCACTCGATACCAAGACCGAACGAACAATGTGACACTTGTTCCCTTGGTCAAGGCCAGGAATTGTTCAGATGCCCTGCAATTAAATTAGGGGCTCGGGCGCGGTTTTCTTCAGAATAGGAGGCCTTTTGGCCCCGTCACTCCTGCTCACTGTTCACTTTGGACACCGAGTGCTGGAGTAACTCAGCGGGTCAGCTTGAATGGAGAAGCATGCCATGGACACAGTGGGCCGAAGGGCCCCCTTTGCCCATGCTGAATCTTTTTAGACACAACATGCTGGAGTAACTCAACTTCAGACCGAAGAAGGGTCGCGACCCGAAACATCACCCATCCCTACTCTCCAGAGGTGCTGTCTGTCCTGCTGAGTTACTCCAGCATTTTGCATGGATAACAAAATCTTCGATTCAAGGCAGCACCTGGAACTCTTTCCGACACACTGCGTATGTTTAGTTTTGTTTGGAGATACAGCAAGAAATCGGGCACTCAACGCTTTTCTTTAGTGGCGCAGCGGTGGAGTTGCTGCCTTACAGCGCCCGGGATCCGGGTTCGATCCCGACTACGGCTGCTGTCCGTACGGAGTTTGCACGTTCTCCCTGTGACCCGTGTGGGTTTTCTGCGGGTGCTCCGGTTTCCTCCCACACTCCAAAGACGTGCAGGTTTGGCAGTTAACTGGCCTCTGTAAATTGTCACTCGCACGCAGGATAGAACTAGAGCGCGGGTGATCGCGGGTCGGCGCGGACTCGGGGGGGGGGGGACGGAGGGCCTGTTTTTCCACGTTGTATCTCTGAACGCAATTACATCTTAAGGAGAGGGCGGAGGAAGGAGAAATCTGGCCTAGGTTTCCAGCACGCAGTCTTGTGCGAGTGCTTTCGGGGAACAGATATTTCGCAGGGTAGATGCAGTTGCAGCTACCGTTACAGCACAAAGCAGGACACGTCAGAGCCCGCTGCACTGACACCATTACTGCTCAACTTTGCAACGTTTGGCACCAGCATCCACTCAAGAAACCTCCCACAGACAGGGCTGTAGAAGTCCACTTTAAAATAAAAAAGGAACTCCTGGTCACAACATTGAGAGAACCAAAGGAAATGTTTGCGCAGTCATCCACCTCCTCTCAGGGGGGTTTTTACTTACACCAGATACAGTACGAGAACAATCAGAGGCCTGACATATGGTGAATGCAGCGCGCTCGGGTGGAACTAATGAACTTAGACCTGCTTCCGAAAGCTCTGGGGATTATTCCCGCCTCGCCTCTCGTCTGGGTCTCGGGTCTGCTGTGGGCAACTAGATGCACATCAGCCGTGCTAATTACTCCACGACTCGACAAGGGTCAGTCACGGGAGCGTCGAAAGCAGATGGGATCCCCGTCTATTTCCTCGTCTTTGTCTAGCACGCTGTATAGTCCCAACACTCCCCTCGTGGGATTTGCAGGTTCCAGACCATCTTTGAGACTGACGACATTTGGTTATCAGACACCGCAAACCTCCAGCAGACTCACTTTCTTTTAACAATACACCAGCTTAGCACGAACCTCCCAAGATTTTCCATCGCCTTTGCAAATAAGTTGGACCCCAAGAAGGGTTTCGACCCGAAACGTTGCCCATTTCCCTCGCTCCATAGATGCTGCCCCGCCCTCTCAGTTTCTCCAGCACTTTTGTCTACCCCCAAATACTACGCACCCAGTCTCGTGAAATAGGATTTCCCCCATCAAAATAAAAATCAGAGATCCAGAGAACAGAGTTTAGTTTAGAGACACCGAGCAGAAACAGGCCCTTCGGATCACTGAGTCCGCACATTAACACTACCCGACACACACTGGGGACAATTTACATTTATACCGCAGCCAATTAACCTACAAACCCATACGTCTTTGTAGTGTGGAAGGAGACCGGAGATCTCGGAGAAAACCCACGCAGGTCAAGGGGAGAACATACAAACTCCGTACAGACAACACCTGCAGTCAGGATTGAACCTGCGTCTCTGGCGCTGTAACTCTACCGCTGAGCCACTGGGCCCTCACAGTTCTTGTTCCTCACATCCCTCGCCTTTGTATGAAATTGCCTCAGGCTTCCAGGTTGCTGAACGCTCTCCTTTTTAATACGTTTAGAGAGAACCGTCATGGAATCATCGTCGTGGAGCGTGAAAACAGACCCTCTGGCCCAACTTGCCCCGTGCCAGCAAACGTGCCCCATCAAGGGATATGGGGGAACCAAGAATCCCGGAACGGGGGTACTGATTTTGGATGTTCAGCCATGATCATATTGGATGGCGGTGTTGGCTCGAAGGGCCGAATGGCCTCCTCCTGCACCTATTTTCTATGTCTAGGTTTCTAGTCTCCCTGCCCACACTTGGCCCATATCCCTCTCGCCCATTCACCATCTGAAGAAGGGTTTTCTGCTGTATTTGTAAACTAAACTAAGGCAGGTGGATGAACCGTCCCACCTCCTGGGTCAGTGTGTGGAATCACGAACGCACCTTAATTATACTGGTCTGTAATTGCACTTTGGAGAAAGTGACGGCAGGCTTTCTGAAAGGGAGCGGGCGCGGAGTTAATCACCAGGTTTACCTGCTCCCTGTCAACTCTTTGTCAACCCTCGTCCATGTTTAATGAACAGGCTGGCTCACACAGCTGCACCTGCGAGGATAGTGTCATCCCAGGCTCCCATCCAGAAAGCCATCAGCTCAATGGATGCACTGTTTGTTAGAAACCGTTGCGATCCCACGCAGGCCAGCTGACACAGCTCCGAGGGGCAGTAACCCTCCAGACAAGCACAAAGGAACCACAAAGCACTGGCTGGGGACTACCTTTGTCCGAACTCTAATAAAGATTCCACCGTCTGATTAAATCGGACTATCTTTAATCAGACTTTATTGGACTCTAGCTTGCAATAAACGCTAATCCCTTTATCCTGGATCTGCACACTGCGAGCAGGTTGATTTTTGGTTAGTTTGGAAACGCAGCGAGGAAACGGGCCCTTTGGCCCACCGGGTCCGCGACGACCAGCGATCCCCGTACAAGCTAACACTATCCTACACGCACTGGGGACATTTGATACTAATCTTTACCGAAGCCAATTAACCTCCAAACCCGGACGTCTTTGGAATGTGGGAGGAAACCAGAGCACCCGGGGGAAAAACCCACACAATCACAGGGAGAGCGTGCAAACTCCGCACGGACAGCACCCGCGGTCAGGGTCAAACCCGGGTCTCTGGCGCTGTGAGGCAGCAACTCTACCGCCAACTCTTGTAATCTATTGACTGTGATAATATATCGGTGACTGGCTAGCATGCAATAGAAAAAGCTTTTCACCGTACCTCGGTACACGTGACAATAAACTACACCAAAAATTGGAACAGCATAAATCTCTCACATTTCTGAACCATTAGGCAAATATCTATAAAAAAACGAGAAGTTTCTAGGCGTAAAGCAACTATTTGATTTGGTCGCTGCAGCTCGGAAAGCCTCTACTTCCTCAGCAGGTGAAGGGAATTTGACAACGGTTTCTCCAATGATTTACCAAGTTCTATAGAAAAATCACCCTATCTGGATGCTTCGCTGCTCGCTGCCCAAGACTTTAATAAATTGCAGAAAGTTATAAATGGAGCCCAGTCCATCAGGTAAACCAACCCGTGTGGGAAGGAACTGCAGATGCTGGTTTACAGCGAAGAAAGAAACAGAAATGCTGGAGTAACTCAGCGACTCTGGAGAAGAGGACTAAGAGGCGTTTTGGGCCGAGACCCTTCATCAGACTGGATAACCAACTAACTTATTCCCTCCCTCTCCACCCCAACCATACAATAAACTCCACTTCACGCTGCCTCGGGAAAGCATGCAACAATCAAAAACCACTCACTCGCTAGTCATTTCTTCATTTCCGCTCTTCCGCTGGGCCAAAGTTCTGAAATCTTACAAAGTTTCAAGAATAGCTTCTTTCTCACTGTTATCAGACACTTAAAACGTCCTCTCATATGCTCAGGATGAAATCCAGATCTTCCAATCTACCTCATTGCAGCCCCTGAACTTTTTTTTGTAATAATATGTATATATAAAGATGTACTTTCTGTTCCTGGAACACTGCTTATTTTCTCTTTTACACTACCGGATGTACTCATGTATGGTACGACGTGCCTGGGCAGCGCGCAAAACAAAGGTTTTTTTTACTGTATCTCAGAATCCGTGACAATAAATCAACGCAAACCTCGATAGAAAGTTATTTTATCAACAAAGACCAGCGGAAAAATGGTTGCTTGAGGTTTTCCACGGTGTTGTGGGGAAAGCGACTTTTGAGCACACATTGATCGAAATTTAAAATCTGGAGAAAGGGCTGGTAAGAAGTACCGGGAGGTCTCACCTAAGATAGACATGTAGAACTGCAGTAACTCAGCAGGTCAGGCAGCGTTCAGGAGTGCAAGGTAAAGCCATTAGGGATCTTAGAGTCGTAGATTGATACAGCGTGGAAACTGGCCCTCGGGCCAACCTGCCCACACCGGCCAACATGTCCCATCTACACTACTCCCACCTGCCTGCGTTTGGCCCATATCCCTCAAAACCTATCCTATCCACGTACCTGCCTAATTGTTTCTTAAAGGTGATCGATGGACAGCTCGGACTTGGTGGGCCAAAGGGCTTGTTTCTAAGCTGTATCTTTCAAAAATCATTCAAAAATGGAACGTTTATTTTTGGGACTTGGTATTAAATTTTGTCCAGTGATGTTTCATCACCTTAAAAGTCACTTTACAAAAACAATTGATGTTAATAGTGTTAAAGAAGGAACTGCAGATGCTGGAGAATCGAGGGTTACACAAAAGGATGGAGAAACTCAGCGGGTGCAGCAGCATCTAAGGAGCGAAGGAGATAGGCGACGTTTCGGGTCGAGACCCTTACGAGTTTTAGGCTCCAGATTGTTACCTTAAAAAAAGCCCACAAGCGCCAAACATGTCCCAGCTACACTAGTTTCACCTGCTCCGTATCCTGCCAAACCTGTCCTCTCCATGTACCCGTCTAACTGTTTCTTAAACGTTGGGATAGTCCCTGCCTCAATTACATCTTCTGGCAGCTCACACCCACCACCCTTTGTGGGGGAAAAGTTACCCCTCGACCCGCAGTCCTGAAACCTAACGCATTTCTGCAGTGTTTGCTCCAATGCTTTTGCTGTGAATTGGGTGCGCATTCACCGCCACACCATACAATAGCTGGATTCTGATCCACGCGCCACTCTGTCATCGCATTCTCCTGAAAGCATTCATCTGGATGAATAATGGGATGAGCTTGGCCCTTTAGAAAGAATGCAATTCCGTCAAGAAGAAACAAGCACATTTAATTTGCTGCATTCTCCAGTTGGCGTACGCAACCAATGCCAATGTTCTTTCTCAGGGCAATGTTCTTGGCACCCAGGCCTTAGCTACAATCGGGCTGTGAGCATGTCTGACGACACACTGTCGTCAGAGAGTGCTCTGCTCTAAGCTGCACAATGGGAAGGCAGGCAGAGGCAATGATTTAAAGATGGTCATAAAGCCTGCTCGAGCATTAAATTCTTACCTCCATCGACTCCTTTAAGTCAAGACAAAAAACTCATCTCCCAAGCCTTTCTTGACATCCTCTGAGCGAGGGCTATATGTATGTAGTGATGTTTGTATTTAATCTATGAACCACTGTTGTTTGTTATAGTATTCTTATACCAATGTAAAGCACTTTGGCCAACGAGAGTTGTTTTTTAAATGTGCTGTAGAAATAAAAGTGACTTGAGTTGACTACTTGAAGTAAAGCACGGTGGCGCAGCGGTAGAGTTGCTGCCTTACAGCGCCAGAGACCCGCGTCCGATCCCGACTACGGGCGCTGTCTGTATGGAGTTTGTACGTTCTCCCCGTGATCGCCTGGGTTTTCTCCAGGATCTCCGGTTTCCTCCCACACTCCAAAGACGCGCAGGCTTGTAATTGGCTTCGGGTAACATTGGAAATTGTCCCTAGTGTGTGGGATAGTGTTAGTGTGCAGCGATGGGCCGATGGGCCTGCTTCCGACACTAAACTAAAAGTACGAATTTCACTGTTCGGTTTGGGACATTTGACAATAGAACACAACTCATACACTAGTCCCACCTGCCTGCCGTTGGCCCATATCCCTCTAAACCTGTCCTATCCCTGTACCTGTATAATCGTTTCTTGAACATTGCTAGTCCCTGCCACAAGTAGCTGCTCTGGCAGCATGTCCCTTCCACCCACTACCCTTTGTGTGAAAAAGCTACTCCTCAGAATCCTATCCTTTCCCCCTTCAGCTTCAAACTATGTCTTCTGGTCCTTGATCTCCCCCCCCCCCCTCCCCCCAAACTCTGGGCAAAAGACTCTGTGTATCCCCTCTGATCTATTCCTCTCATGACTTTATAAACCTCTATAAGATCACCCCTCATCCTCCTGCACTCCAAGGAGTCTCGACTCTCCGAAAGTGTGATATCCCCTTCTAAAATCTCTGGCTGACGCTGAATTTGGGATGGCATTAAGAATCTCAAGGGCATGCATCAGGGACACACGGATGGCCAGTGTCAATGGAGCATCTTCGCCCAAATTACCCAACTGTCTAACCAGACGTTCCATTCCCTGCCATTGTGCATCATTCTCAACCATGTTGAGCAGACGCAAAGTGCTGGAGTAACTCAAGTGGCTCTGGCGAGAAAGGGTAGGTGGCGTTTCGGGTCAGCACCCTTCTTCTGTTTAGTTTAGAGATACAGCATGGAAACAGGACATTCAGCCCACCGACCAGCGATCCCCGCACATTCACACAAGCCTACACACACTGGGGACAATTTACACTTATACCAAGTATGCAACCCAAGCCAATTAACCTGCAAGCAAGTACGTCTTTGGAGTGTGGGAGGACACTGAAGGAGAACTCGGAGAAAACCCACGCAGTCACCGGGAGAACGTTCAGACAGCACCCGTGGTTGGGATCGAACCGTGGTCAGCAGGGTGGAGCAAACCCACCGCTGCCCAGGTCATTATTCTTCAGAGCAATATCAGAGGAATGACCTGTTAATATCATCAAGCTTTGTCCCAGCACTCAGCGTTGAGTTCAAAAGGAGCCACGAAGCAGGAAACACAGTGGCAAACCTTGTACCCAAAGCCAGGTCAGGCAAGCAGTTGCGGGAATTTCCAGCTTTGCACCAGTGACTACAGTCACTTGGAGTCTCCACCTCCTACATTTGCTGCTCTGGGACTTTTGCAGCCTCACTTGTAGCGGAGCGAAGAAGTCAAAGGCTGGTGCGAGGGAAGATGACAACCGAGGCACTGCACCCTCTGCCCACCATTCTGTTTCCTTACAATCACAGTGGGTATCAAATGAACTGACCCTGAACTGACCAGTGTCTGGGTCAAGTGCAACATCTGCTATTAAAAAAAGAGATGAGGAGGAATTTCTTTAGTCAGAGAATGGTGAATCTGTGGAATTCATTGCCACAGGAAGCTGTGGAGGCCAAGTCAATGGATATTTTTAAGGCAGAGATTGATAGACTCTTGATTAAACAACAGACAATACGTGCAGGAGGAGGCCATTTGGCCCTTCGAGCCAGCACCGCCATTCATTGTGACCATGACTGATCATCCCCAATCAGTATCCCGTTCCTACCTTCTCCCCTGACTCCGCTATTTTTAAGAGCCCTATCTAGCTCTCTCTTGAAAGCATCCAGAGATCCTGCCTCCACCCAAGGCAGGAGAATGGGGTTGAGAGGGAGAGATAGATCAGCCATGATTGAATGGGGAGTAGACTTGATGGGCCGAATGGCCTAATCCTGCTCCTATCACTTATGAAAGGGACACGAGGAGACCCGTGGGACGGCATAAAGCAAGAACAGCAACCAAGGCAGATTTAGGAACTGAATCTGTGACCACTTGTTCTCTGCAACCCAGCATCCGCAGTGCTCAGTGCAACTGGGACTAGAACAGTGGAGGTTCGGTCCCCGGGCCCCGGGCCCCCGGAGAGAGTGCGGGAAATCACCGATTAATGTGTGATTAGTGCAGACATCGACAGCGATGCTGGGTGATCAGCAACGCCACGGGTTTCTGCTACTGTCGAAAACAGAGGAGAAAAAAATACGCCTTGGGATCATTTAAACAGAATGCACCGAGTCACACAGTTAGCTCGATTACAGCCTGCACACCAACTGACCCATATTAAATGAATTAATTATTAACTGGTCCCTTCTCCGAGCCAGTCTCATTCGCCTGCATCATTTAAACAACGACAAACTATTCCAACGTGCTCTCTAATAGTTATATTCCTTATGCTTCATAACAGATGAAAATATATCCCAGAATGTATATAACACAATAACATGTAGCGTAACACTATAATATATGGTGTGATACTGAACCCATAATTCTGTAATACATTATAGAAATTATATTTTGTTGTATGTTCGAAAATAAATTCTATAATATTCTGGGAAGTAAAATCTATAATATTAAAGAAACTATGTCCTATAATATTTTGGAAAATATGTCCCATTATATTTTGGAAAATATGTCCCATAATCTTTTGGAAATGTGTTCTATATATTTTAGGAAACTACTATCATATTTAGACAAATATGCTCTATAATATTTAGAAAAAATGAATATTTTGGGGGGGAAATGTGTTCTATCATTTTTAGGAGAAATATTTAGGAAATATTTAGAATAATATTTAGGAAAGTGTATTGTACCTAAGAATAAGGGGTCGGCCATTTAGGACTGCGATAAGGAAAAACGTTATCACCCAGAGAGTTGTGAATCTGTGGAATTCTCTGCCACAGAAGGCAGTGGAGGCCAATTCACTGGATGTTTTCAACAGAGAGTTGGATGGAGCTCAGGGTAAACGGGATATGGGGAGAAAGCAGGATTTTGGCTGATCAGCCACGATCATATTGAATGGCGGTGCTGGCTCGAAGGGCCGAATGGCCTACTCCTGCACCTATTTTCTATGTTGCTATAATATTTAGTAGGATTTTTTTTATTTTTAATAGAAATTTTATTCAATTAAAACACGCAAACAAAACAGATTCAGGGATTATTTTGAGTGGGGCAGTTGAAATCTCGGCCTCGGTGGCTTTGCACACAATATCTCACGTCGATTTGTCAGCAGCCGGGCTGGATTGCAAGCTTACCCGCAGTTCCAGCTGGTTTGGGGAGGCCCTGGTCTAATCTGGCTACACGTGAAGCGAGTCGTTAAACTTAAAGGCGCGCTACTCCAGGGAGTCTGGGGAAGGGTCTCGACCCGAAACGTAGACCTATTCCCCCCTCCTCCTCCTCCTCCTCCCCCAAAGAGATGCCGCCTGAGCCGCTGCGTTACTCCAGCATTTCGTGTCTATCTTCGGTGTTTAAACCCAGCATCTGCACTTCCTTCCTACATGAAATTAACATGCAGTCAGTTTCACTCTCAGACGGGTCGCACACCCTAACACAGACGCCGTCAGCATCTCCAGACTCGCCCGGCCTTTGTGTAGCAAATTCCCCCCCCCCCCACACCCCTCAACTCGGCATTTAAATGGTTTTTATAAATGGCAAAATTAATCCTTTAAAAAAAAAATAAAAGAGAGAGAAGAAATGGCAGAATGAAGAGAGAATAAATGGCAGAAATTCTCACCACACGGCCCGATCTGTCAACAGCCTTCTTCACTTTTCCATAGGTGCCTTTGCCCAGGGTTTCTCGGAACTCGTAGCGGTGCCTGAGGTTGTGTTTGTGGTGGTGCCTCTTGACTGCTTGTCGCCGCTGCTCGGGGGTCTGTGGCGATGAGCGGTTCTCCCGGCCGCTGCCGCCGCTGCTGCTGTTGTGGTTCATGGTGATGTTGCTGCCGGGAGCCGGGGAAGGGCAAGCGACCGGCGCCGTGCCCCGGCATTGGAGCGTGGAGGCTGGGTCCATGCGGGCGAGGAGATCGCTGGAGGAGGAGGAGGAGGAAAGAAAAACAGGGGGTGGAAAGTGTCGAGACACTGAGAGAGGAGAGAGGAGAGAGAGATGGAAGGAGGGACACAGCAGAGGGAAAATATAAAGAAACAATGTGACAGCTGGTCAGAGGTTCCTGGTGAACCGGTACATTTCTCGGACGCTATCAGGGTCCCCGCATTGTCCAGGTAACGCAGCCTGTGACATGTATCTCCTAGCTTGAACAGCGTTGCAACAACCCAGCTCCGGCTCGCGTGTAAACCCTTCAGTGCACGCTTCATTACCCTAGACCCAGCCCTTGCAACAAGCCGGCCCAATAGCCCTCAACCTTCGGCGTCGTCACCGCTTCCGTGTTCATCACCCGTCGAGTCGTTGAGTGAAACAGTGTGGAAACAGGCCCTTCGGCCCCACCTGCCCACACCAACCCAAACTTGCCCCAGCTACACGAGTCCCACCTGCCCGCGTTTGGACCAAATACCTCCAAACCTGGCCTATCCGTGTAATATTGTTAAGAAAGTGCATTTATATATTATTGTATATATATGTATGTGTGTATATATATATATATAATATTTTTAAGAAAGTGCATTTATTTTGTGTATGTATGTGTGTGTATATATATATATATATAAATAATTATATAATATTTTTAAGAAAGTGCATTTATTTTGTGTATATATATATATATAATTATATATATAATATTTTTAAGAAAGTGCATTTATTTTTGCTCAAAACACACATGTGTGTGTGTTTTGAGCAAAAATAAATACACTTTCTTTAAAAAAAAAAATATATATATATATATATATATATATATATATATATATAATTATATATCTACACACACACACACATATATATATATACACACACATATATATATATATATATATATAGATATACATAATCTGAAAGAACTCAGTCTGAGGAAGGGTCTCAACCCGAAACGTTGCCCCTTCCTTCCTTCCTTCTACCCAGAGATGCTGCCTGTCCTGCTGAGTTACTCCAGCATTTAGTGTCTAAATATACACAATACCCCATTTATTGCCTTCCCAATTATTCCCTTAGTTCAGTCCAACTTGGCCACACCGACCACACCGATTGTCCCATCTGCACCAGTACCACTCGCGTGCATTTGGCCTTTTACAGTGCAGAGATATTTAAGAGTGAGGAGCGATTGTAAAATGTGTTTTGTGGATCTGCTTCTGGGGCCAGCACGCAAATAGTCGCCTGGGTTGGACGCCACCTATGACCAAAGACGACGCTAGTGGATGTATGCACAGCCCCCGGGAACGTTGCAAGTATTTTTTGCACAGTTCAAGTTTTGTACAGAAGTTAGTCACAAAAAGCTGGAGTAACTCAGTGGGACAGGCAGCATCTCTGGAGAGAAGAAATGGGTGACGTTTCCGGTCGAGTCCCTTCTTCAGACCTTTTTTGTATATGTTTTCTTATATATTTCTATATATTGTATATGTTTTGTATATATTTTTATTCTGAATGAAGTTTATTTTGATTGTTTAAAAAATGTTCCTTAAACGTTGTGATAGTACCTGCCTCAACTACCTCCTCCGGCAGCTCGTTCCATACACCTACCACCCTTTTTGTGAACAAGTTAATCCTCAAGTTCCTATTAAATGCAAATGTGTAGTCCAGGGATTTTTTTAAACCACTTGCTAATCCGGCCACTAGGGGCAGGATTGTCATGTCTAGTTTGCCAGCAGGGCTAATGCAACTGGGTCTGTGGATTGCATTAGGGATAACACCCACCCACTCACTCACCTCTCCCCACCCTCCCGCACCCCTCCCTCAGTCATTCTGCAACCCAGAAACAGACTCAGCAGTACGAAGAAGGGTCTCGAGAACCAGGGGCCACAGTCTTAGAAAAAAGGGGAGGTCATTTAACACTGAAGTGAGGAAAAACGTTTTCACCCAGAGAGTTGTGAATTTGTGGAATTCCCTGCCACAGAGGGCAGTGGAGGCCAAATCACTGGATGGATTTAAGAGAGAGTTGGATAGAGCTCTAGGGGCTAGTGGAGGCAAGGGATATGGGGAGAAGGCAGGCACGGGTTATTGATAGCGGACGATCAGCCATGTTCACAATGAATGGCGGCGCTGGCTTGAAGGGCCGAATGGCCCCCTCCTGCACCTATTTTCTATGTTTCTATGTTTCTAACCCAAAATCTCACCTATTCCCCTTCTTCAGAGAAGCTGCCTGACCCTCTGAGTTACTCCAGCATTCTGTGCCTATCTTCGGTGTAAACCACATCCACAGTTCTTTCCTACACCAGAGGACGTAGGTTTAAGGTGAGGGGGGAAAGATTTAATGGGAGCCTGAGGGGTTCACATGAAGGGCGGTAGGTGTATGGAACGAGCTGCCAGGGGAGGTAGTTGAGGCAGGGATTAGTGCAACATTTCAGAAACATTTGGACAGCTACATGGATATGGCAGGTTTAGTGGGATATGGGCCAAACGCAGGCAGGTGAGACTAGCATAGATGGAACATGTTGGTCGGTGTGGGAAAGTTGGGCCGAAGGGCCTGTTTGACATTCGGCTCACCGGGAGATAGAAGGAATAAAATGCCTTTGGGAATGTAAATCCCAATCAGTGACACCCGTCCCATCCCGGTGTCAGGGGTTACGGGGAGAAGGCAGGAGAATGGAGTTGAGAGGGAAAGAGAGATCAGACACGATCGAAACATGGAGTAGACACGACGGGCCAAATGGCCTAATTCTGCTCCTATAACTTATGAAAATGAATTTATGAATAAGTGCGCAAATGCAATGAGAATTCTGGAAGTCTAAAATAAGAAAATAATTTAGACTCAGGAAAAAAACTCAGTAGGTCAGGCGAGGGGGGCAAATTTAACAGAGGCGCAGCGATCGAGTGGCTGCCTTACAGCGCCAGAGACCCGTGTTCGATCCTGACTATGGATGCTGTCGATGCAGGGATCGCTGGTCAGCGCCGACTCAATGGGCCGAAGGGCCTGTTTCCACACTGTATCTCTAAACTAAACTAAGAAAAACTAATGCGCGGCCCAAGTTTTGTTTTTACACAGAGAGTGGTGGGTGACTGGAACTCAGTGCCCGTGGTTATGGTGGAGGCAGCGGTGTTCCAGGGGTCCATAGACATGCGGAGAATGGTGGGATCTGGATCATTGATCAAGCAGATGAGATTAGTTTTGTTTGGCACATACGTTGTGGGCTGAAGGGCCGGTCCTTGTGCTGCCCTGTTCTGGGTTCTCCAAGCTTGGTTAGTGTCTCAAGTTGCTGCCTCCACATCAGAAGTCACATCAAGATAACCATGCATAGAGCTACTAGCGTGCATCTAACCAGCTACTTGCCAGGATGTAGAGTCGTGGAGTGATACATTGTGGAAACAGGCCCTTCGGCCCAACTTGCCCACACTGGCCAACATGTCCCAGCTACACTAGTCCCACTTGCCTGCGTTTGGTCCATATCCCTCCAAACCTGTCCTATCCATGTACCTGTCTAACTATTCCTTAAACGTTGGGATAGTCCCAGCCTCAACTACCTCCTCTGGCAGCTTGTTCCATACACCCACCACCCTTTGTGTGACAAGGTTACCCCTCGGATTCCTATTAAATCTTTTTCCCCTTCACCTTGAACCTGTGTCCTCTTATCTTGACATCATTACAACGGTGATGTTGCACAGAATTAAAACTGAAAGTAACAAGTAACGCCATGAGAATTTGTTTACGAAACCAATATTCCCCGGAGGGAAAAAAAACGTGTTGAAAATTCTTAAGATCAACTATTACTGGAACCAACTATTTAGCATCCAGATGGGAAGGAAGTTTAAGAGACCAGCAAGTCCTGTTGTTCAAGAATACCTACCTCAGCAGAGAAGCCTCGCACAGTCGAAGAGCTCGTCGATGTTGGGACGTTGATTTTCCACCACACTGCTGTGCCAGATATATTCAGCATCTGCCTCAGCCCATTCCACTGGTGATAATGACAGTACCACTGTCCTGTTATCTGCTGCTCTGATGCGCTATCAGATAATCCCTGAAATCTGATATCCTTATCAGTGAGAAACCCCTTGATTTAACCCATTAAATGACTCCCACTGCTCCTCCTCGCTGGAATGCCCTGCTGTACAAAATAAGTCATTTTTAAAGTAATGTCTCGTCAAGAGTGTTTTTCATTGTCAAAGGTCCCGAAACGGAACAATGAAGTTCTTACTCACTGCAGCGAACAGATATGTAAACATAGTACTGTATAATACCCATAATAAACAACAAGAACAGTTCAGTATGTGTGTGTATATATATATCTATATATAGTTACTCCAGCATTTTGTGTCCATCTGTATTTGTATATATATATATATGTGTGTGTAAAAAAAAAATATATATATATATATATATATATATATATATATATATACAAATACAGATGGACACAAAATGCTGGAGTAACTCAGCTGGACAGGTCTCGACCTGAAAAGTCAGAGATGCTGCCTATCCCGCTAAGTTACTCCAGCATTTTGTGTCTATGTTTGGCGTAAACCAGCATCTGCAGTTCCTCACAGAATTTCATTGTCCTATCTGGGACACATGACAATAAACTCTCTTGACTTGGCTTGACTTGACTTCCTATCTATATATATATACATACACACACACTTATAAATATATACACACATACACACATACACACTTATATATATTTATACACACACACACACTTATATATACACACACACACACACACTTATATATATATATATGTATATACACGCACACTTATATATACACACACTTATATATACACACCCACTTTTATATATTTATATATACAAATAAATAAACAAGTAACAAAGACAAAAATAATGCCCCCAAGTCTATATGGGTGGTAGCTTATTCCACTATGAATGGCATCATGGGCAAGTCTGATTCTAGTCATCCTGATCTGGCCACAGAGGCCACACCCCACCAGTCCAAGACAAAATAATGGTGTACAGCCAGTGCTACATTACACCACCACTAGGAGGAGCAGTATCCCCCGACTATTCCCAGTGAAATGTGATAACGCTGGATTATGAGCACTCCAAATCACTCCAACTCCTGAAAATCGCTTTAGTTGAGTTTAGTTTATTGTCATGTGTACTGAGGTACAATGAAAGTCGTGTGCTACTCAGTCAGCGGGAGGACGACACATAATTACAATCACGCAGCCCGCAGCGCACAGATACAGGATAAGGGGAATAAAGTGTAGTGCAAGATAAAATCCAGTCAAATCCGATTAAAGATAGTCCGAAGGTCTCCAGTGATGTAGATGAGAGGGCAGGACCGCTCTCTAGTTGATGATGGGATGGTTCAGTTGCCTGATAACTTATGGGAAGAAAGTGTCACTGAATTTAGAGGTGTGCGTTTTCACACTTCTGTAACTCATTCCGTACTTCAGTGTATATAGTGTATAAATAGTGCATTCCAGGCACTGCTTCCTTCAGTAAACGTTCATCATGAATAACACACCAATGGATTTCGAATGGAGAGATGTGGATCACTTGCAGGCAGATAAAATCAGTTTAATTTGACACCATGTTCAGCGTGGACCTTGTGGGCTGAAGGGCCGGCACAACATAGCGGTGAGCACGGAGGCGCAGTGATAGAATTGCTGACTCACAGCGCCCGAGACACGGGTTCGATCCCGACCTCGGTTGCTGTCTGTATGTAGTTTCTACGTTCTCCCTGTGACCACGTGGGTTTTCTCCGGGTGCCCGGGTTTCCACTCGCACACCAAAGAGGTACAGGTTTGTAGGTTAACTGGCTTCAATAAAGATTGTAAGTTGTCCCCAGTGTGTAGGATAATGCTAGTTTAGTTTAGAGATACAGCGCGGAAACAGGCCCTTTGGCCTACCGGGTCCACGCCGACCAGTGATCCCCCACACATTAACACTATCGTACACACACTAGGGACATTTTTTACATTTACCAAGCCAATGGAGAATGTAAAACTCCGTACAGGCGGCACCTTTAGTCGGGATCGAACCCGGGTCTCCGGCGCTGCAAGCGCTGTAAGGCAGCAACTCTACCGCTGCGCCACCGTGGGGATCGCTGGTCGGCACAGACTCGGTGGGCCGAAGGGCCTGTTTCCACACTGACTCTCCAAAGTAAACTAATATCAGCTGAAACGCATAGGGCTGCTAATAACAACACACCCTGACAGCCCTCTCCTAAACCGGTGAGGAACGGAGTTATGTAAATTGATTTGGGTCCAAATATGGGCAGCGTGGCTACGTGCTGTGGGACCCTGGGAAGGGTCTGTGTGACTTCCACTGGTGGTGACATCAGGAACCCAGCATTGTTTCATTTCCCTGAGCCTGTTTCACCGACATGGCTTGGTGAGTCACCAGTGACATTGCCATTGAAAATCACAATGACCTACTGATCAAAACCAACCCGTAAAGTCCCCAGTCGGACTACAGTATAGTACAATCAAATCATTATGTCATGCTAATTCAGGGCATTTCACACTGCCCCTTCCAGTCCTGATGTCCCTACACACTGCAGTATCAGCATGATCTAGTATAGCACAGTGGCGCAGTGGTTAAGCCTCTGCCTTGCAGCGCCGGAGACCCGGGTTCGATCCTGCCCACGGGTGCTGGCTGTACGGAGTTTATACATTCCCCCTGTGACTGGGTGGGTTTCCTCCGGGTGCTCCGGTTTTTCTCCCAACAGTGTCGGCAATCCGATATAACCCGCACGTCAACAAGTCAAACCGAGGATGTAGCTGGCCTCGCAGGTGAACACTAAAGCACACATGAGGGCGTTTTAAACCCACTTGGGACACTTTTTACACTCATACCAAGCCAAATAACCGACAAACCTGCACGTCTTTCAGGGAGTGTGGGAGGAAACCGAAGATCTCGGAGAAAGCCCACGCGGGTCACAAACTCCGTACAGGCAGCATCCGTCGTCGTGATCGCATCCGCCGCTGCTTTCGCTGTAAGGCGGCAACTCCACCGCCGCGCCACCGTGACCATTGTCTAGTGTTGTACATTCCCACCCCGGGAAAAAGGATCCGGCTGTCTACCCTAACTATATTTTTTATATACGATCAGGGAAAATGTGGGGGCGCTGTTTAGGGCGAAACCCTCAACTGCCATTGAGACAGTAAAACACACAAAGTGCTTGAGTATCTCAGCAAGTCGGGCAGCACCTGTGGAGGGAATGGGTAGGTGATGTTTTGAGCGAACGAATGAATGAGTGAATGAATGAATGAATGAATGAATGAGTGAATGAATGAATGAGTGAATGAATGAATGAATGAATGAATGAGTGAATGAATGATACTTATTCTCACCGGATCCTTCTTCAGACTGACTGTAATAGTGGGGGCGAAATCTGAAGAGGAGCCTGCTTTTTTTTCCCCACGATTCAACAGCATGAAGAAGGGTTCCGCCTCAAAACATCACCTGTTTATTCCCTCCGCAGATGCTGCCTGACCCACTGAGTTACTCCAGCACTTTGTTTTGCCCCAGATTCCGGCATCTGTAAGTCTCATGTGTCTCAACATGTACACAGATTGTTTCAGTCTCAACCAGAATACTTGTAAGTAAGCATCATATTTGACCCAGTAATTAATTTTGATCTGCATGCCAATGGTATGACTAAGACTACCTGCTTTCTTTCACCTGACATCCCAGTCTCGGGCTTTTTTTGCTGCAGGGACAAATATGTCTTTGTTTTCCATCCAGATACACTCTTGGCGTATTTTCCATATTCCATTCTCTGTAAAGCCCGCACCTGTGGTCAGGATTCAACACCGTGCCGCCCCAAAGCGGGAGTGCGCCCGCGGATCCAGAACTGCCCTTCCGTCAGCCTCTCACTCCCCTCCCCCGCCACAGTGTGCGGCTCCCACAACAGTCTTGTCTGCACATCCAACCTCTCAGAACTGAAGTGGGAGGAGGTCATCCTTGATCCCTCAGGACTGCTCAAGAAGAAGCGCCTAATGCCCCTGTCCCACTTAGGAAACCTGAACGGAAACCGCTGGAGACTTTGCGCCCCACCAAAGGTTTCCGTGCGGTTCCCGGAGGTTCCCGGAGGTTTTTGTCAGTCTCCCTAATGGTCGAAAGTGGTTTCCGTTTTAAAAATCGGTATTTTTTTTTTAGTCGAAGCCAGTTGCGATACTAGTTGAAGGTGGTTGCCGGAGGACAAAAACCTCCGGGGACCGCACGGAAACTTTGGGTGGGGCGCAAAGTCTCAGAGGTTTCCGTTCAGGTTTCCTAAGTGGGACAGGGGCATTAGGATGTTTCCCTCCATTAAAACCACTAATTTGTTTCTTCCCTCCTTTAGCTCCAGGGTCTAGGGCCTGGATAGCACAGTCGGTAGAGCATGAGTCTTTTAATCTGAGGGTCCAGGGTTCAAGTCCTGCTTCGAGCCTTGACTTTACTTGGACAGGTACGTGGATGGGAAAAGTTTAGAGGGATATGGGGCAAATGCGGGCAAATGGATTATCTTAGATGGGGCATCTTGGTCAGCATGGACCTGCAAGGTATGTTTCCTTGCTGTATGTATGACTCTGTAACTCACAAGTAAATCACAAGAGGGATGTGGGCCAAATGCAGGATTTTCCCCCCATTTTCCCCTTTGTTTTATAAAACAACCTGGTTACCTGGTAGAGTTGCTACCTGACAGCACCAAAGACCCGGGGTCGATCCTGACTACGGGTTCGCTGTCTGTATGGAGTTTGTACGCTCTCCCCGTGACCTGCGTGGGTTTTCTCCGGGACCTCCAGTTTCTCCCCACACTCCAAGGACGTACAGGTTTGTAGGTGAATTGGCTTGGCATAATTGGTATAAAAAATGTCCCTTGTGTGTGTGGGGTAGTGTTAGTGTGGGGGGGATCGCGGGTCAGTGCGGACTCGGTGGGCCGAAGGGCCTGTTTCTGCACAGTATCACTACACTAAACTAATCTAAACTAAATGGGACTTACGTAGATGGGACATCTTGGTCGGCTGGGCGAGTTGGGCCGAGGTACCTATTGCTGTGTTGTGGGCCTCTTTGACTCCTGCAATTTTATTGACAGAAGGCCCACCACTTTGATGGGATTAGTCAAATTCTCAAATAACTCCGTGCAGTTTGGAAGACTTTTCCAGATGTCTTACACACATTCCCTCCTTTATTATTTTCTCTAAGATGCTCCCGTGCACTGTGGTGCTGTAAACATTATATATGTCACTGTACATCAAATATAAACTATCCTTTCTTTCGCTTACACAATATGAAAATGGTTTGACATAAATGTATGTTTCAGTCCTTGTAAAAGGGCGCGTAAGGGTAGAGTTGCTGTCTCACAGCGCCAGAGACCCGGGTTCGATCCTGACCACGGGTGCTTGTCTGTACGGAGTTTGTACGTTCCCCCCCCGTGGCCAATGTGGGTTTTCTCCAAGATTGCAGGTTAATTGGTTTAGTTGTGAATGTAAAATAATATGTGCGGGGATCGCTGGTCGGTGCGGACATGGTAGGCCGAACGGCCTGTTTCTCTCCTATACCTGTGAATTAAACTAAACTACAAAAGCCACAAATTTCTTCTGCCAGCAGATAAAAAGTCCTGTTCATCTGCGGCAGAGCTTTTTTTTAATTGCTCCCATTTAATACTGTCCTGCGGTGATTTCCTCCTGTGGTAATTTTCTCTCAGGAACTGTTGATGGATCCTTTAAATGCAAACAGTGATGTCAATGTTACAAGCCGGCTCTCCCAGGCTTGGCTCACTGCACACTCCCGATGATGTAATCCTTTGGTGGTGAGAGGTTATCCAGCATCTGACATCGATTGTCCTTCAGGGTCAAAGGTCCAGCGTTACCCTGGCCCTCTTTCTCCAGACCCCTCTTGACTTCAAGTACCCAGCCTGCAACCTCATCTACTCTCTATAACTTTGAAATCAAACCCCCCCTTTACATCTCCCCATTGTTCTCCACTAGCCAAGTACTGTGAAACTCTTTCAACTCTCTTTTATGTTCTGCTATCCATTCAGAGAGTTTCCCTTTAACTTTTCATCCGCGGTTGAGTTTAGTTTAGAGATACAGCACAGCGGGGAAACAGGCCCTTCGGCCCACCGAGTCCTCGCCGACCAGCGATCCGCGCGGACCAACACGCTGGGGACAACTGACACTTCCACCAAGCCAATCAACCTACAAACCTGAACGTCTTTGGAGCGTGGGAGGAGACCAAAGACCTCGGAGAAAACCCACGCGGGGCATGGGGAGCACGTGCAAACTCCGTACAGACAGCACCCGTGGTCGGGATCGAACCCGAATCTCTGGCGCTGTGAGGCAGCGACTCTACCGCTGCGCCACCGTGCCTGTAGCATCATTCGGCATTCAGCCCCGTGGGATACAGTTGCCCAAGGGCCAGGCAAAGCCGTGACTTTCCACGCATTCAACACAATCCATATTTATTTCTTCTTATTCAATCTCAAGGGATAATTGAAAGAAGCTTCACGTTGAACCATCTGCCCGATGCCTGCGGGCATTGTTAGATTGAATTACAAACACTGCAACATGAAAGCACACCGTTCGGCCCAATTTGCTGTTGACGTGAGCTAATTATATGCTCACTCTCAGCCCTGTTCGTTTGCTCCCTTCATCTCCCGCCGCCCATCCGGCTGATCCCCGAATCATCCCCTGGCCCCGGCCTCAATCACCAGCGGTTCACTCCATGCCCCCCCCCCCCCCCCACCCTTGAACTTCACAGTGGGCGAAGCGTATCACGGCATCCCCTGCCGTGGCAGTCAGAGGGAAAGTCATTTTCAAAAACATGCAAGCATTCCTTCCATTCTTCGCCAGTTTAGGAGAGGGCTGTCAGGATGTTATTAGCAGCTCTGTGCCTTGCAACGGACAGCCCGTACTCTAGTTCTATCCCACGCTCTAGGGACAGTGTGCAAGGTGCCAATGAACCCACAAACCATCACGTGTTTGCAATGTGGGAGGAAACCGGAGCACCCGGAGAAAACCCACGCGGTCACAGGTGGAGTAACTTTTTCACCGGAGATGCTGCCTATCCCGCTGAGTGACTCCAGCATTTTGTGCCTAGCGTCTCTATACATGTTGGCATGGATATAAGGGCATTAGTGCATTGCACTACAGAAAAGAGTCAGCGATTTCAGGATGGGAGTGAATGAGGGGTGGAGATGAGGAAACCAAAGTGAGGGATTCAAAGCTATCAATGCTCAAGGGCTGTAGTTCCTTCCGTTCCAATTTCCTTCCAATCCCCAAATCCCCATTAAAGACTGATTCATTTGTGTTTAAAAAAAAAAAAGGCTCATTAAGATTAAACAGGAAGAATATGCAGGAAGCTGATATGGATGGAAGAGGGGAGAAGGAACGGTGTCCAGCTTTGCAAACTGTGGTCCCATCTGTCTGTGCATATTACAGCATTGTACAGGCACAGAAACGTATTGTAATACAGACCAGTGGCAGGGCAGCCAACATTGGGTGAGAGTTGAGAGTGAGAAATCTGGACCCACCCTACGACAATGTCTGCGACTGGCTACCACTTAGAAGTCGACGTCTCTACGACAAGCGACGTCGACCGGCGACACAATTCCTCGCGAATTGAGACGTCCACCTACGACAACCGAAGTCGACTTACGTCCACCCGCGACAAGATACGAAACCTGTCGGTGGCACAACTGAAGACGAATTGCGTGAAATGCGCGAGTCTCACGCACGCTCAATGCGTGAGAGTTGGCAGCACTGCATCGGTAGATCTATGTGGGAGAGGGGAGTTGGGGGAGAGGTTTGTTGTATGTTCGTTTTAGCAACTAATGCGGCTCAAAGTCGGGGTATCTACCATGACTCATGCTGGTGTAGGAAGGAACTACAGATGCCGGTTCACATCGAAGATCGACACAACATGCTGGAGTAACTCAGCAAGACAGGCAGCATCTCCAGAGAAAAGGAATGGCTGACGTTTCGGGTCGAGACCCTTTATCAGACTCATGCAAGGTTGGTCCTATGTAGAGAGAGGGCAGAATAATATCGTAACTTTACAGGGATGGTCTCTCTCTCTCTCTCTCTCGCTCTCTCTCTCTCTCTCTCTCTCTCTCTATTCAATTTTTCAATTTAAAACCGCATGATAAAATACATCGTTATATTGCCAAAGTATAAAACATGACATACATATTTAAATTGTATAAGTATAAATACAAGTATACGGTGCATGGATAGATATGTCCCTGTACATAAACTCGCAATGGGCCTATAGCCCTTTATTGAATGCTCCACGCTCTCTCTCTCTCTCTCTTCTACTGCCACCTAGGGCTGCTAGAAGCCAAAGTGAAACATTCACAAAAGTTGGAATCTTGCATTCTTATTCAAAGTCGACAATCAAACCTGTTAGTTGAGTTTAGTTTAGAGATACAGCACGGAAACAGGCCCTTCGGCCCACCGAGTCCGCGCCGACCAGCGATCCCCACACACCGACACTATCCTACACACACTAGGGACAATTTACAAGTACACCAAGCCGATTAACCTACAAACCTGCACGTCTTTGGAACGTGCGAGGAAACCGAAGAACTGGAAGAAAACCTACGCAGGTCACGGGGAGAACGTACAAACTCCATACAGACAGCAGCCGCAGTCGGGATCGAACCCAGGTCTCTGGCCTCGCAAGCGCTGTAAGGCAGCAACTCTACCGCTGCACCACCTAAGATGTTAGATCTTTCATTTCCTATTTGTCACATTTATCAGGCACATCCTGTGTGTCCTACCAACAACTAGAGAGCAGTCCTGAACTACTATCTACCTCATTGGAGACCTTCGGCCTACCTTTAATTGGAATTTACGGGACTTCACCTTGCGCTAAAAGTTATTCACGTTATTCCTGTTATCATGTGTCTGCACACTGTGGACGGTCGGTTGTAATCCTGTATTGTCTTTCTGCTGACTGGTTGGCACGCAACAGAAGCTTTTCACTGTACCTCGGCACTCGTGACAATAAACTGAACTAACGAATTAACCATGTGTTAAAGAAGGAACTGCAGATGCTAGAGAATCGAGGGTACACAAAAGGCTGGAGAAACTCAGCGGGTGCAGCAGCATCTAAGGAGCGAAGGAGATAGGCGATGTTTCGGGTCGAGACCCTTCTTCAGACTCCCATACTGTGCTACATTTATGCATTGAACAGACTCTGCTCGGAACACAAGGAGGGGAAGGCAGAAATGTCCAAAGAGGTGTATAAAAATTAAGAGGAGAATTGATAGGGTGAATGCACAGAGTCCTTTACCCAAGGTAGGGAAATCAGGAACCAAAGGAATAAAAAGGCACAAAGTGCTGGAGTAACTCAGTGGTTCAAGCAGCATCTCTGGAGAATAAGCTAAACTAACTGAAGAAGGGTCTCGACCCGAAATGTCGCCTATCTCCTTCGCTCCTTAGATGCTGCTGCACCCGCTGAGTTTCGCCAGCTTTTTGTGTAACCCAAGCTAAACTAACTAATGGACATTGGTTCAAGGTCAAGGGGAAAAGATTTAATTGGAATCCGAGGGGTAACGTTTTCACACAAAGGGTGGTGGGTGTATGGAACGAGCTGCCAGAAGAGGTAGTTGAGGCTGGGACTATCCTAACGTTTAAGAAACAGTTAGACGGGTACATGGATAGGACAGCTTTGGAGGGATATGGACCAAGCGCAGGCAGGTGGGACTAGTGTAGCTGGGACATGTTGGCCGGTGTGGGCAAGTTGGGCCAAAGGGCCTGTTTCCGACAATAAACTAAACTAATGCTATTATAGGCCAAGCGTTCAGGAGACCTGAACATATAATATCCTTGGATGTCGGTACATTAAGGAAAAAACAAAGAACCCAGTGGGCCAGGCAGCA
This sequence comes from Okamejei kenojei, assembly GCA_035221665.1. Taxonomy (NCBI): domain Eukaryota; kingdom Metazoa; phylum Chordata; class Chondrichthyes; order Rajiformes; family Rajidae; genus Okamejei; species Okamejei kenojei. The sequence goes on from CM069154.1 coordinate 9,363,698, forward strand.
TCTGTGGAAGGAATGGATAGTTTGGGACTCTTCCTCAGACCTTCCACAGATGCTGCCTGATCCACTGAGTTCTTCCAGCACTTTGTATTTTGCTCAAGATTTCAGCAATTAGTTTCTTGAGTCTTCATAAACAAAACACTATCCTCTAATGAGCATCACAGCTCTTGGCAGAGATTGCTACATGCATATTGGTTGCCAAATCTTTGAACCAACAGTCCAATTACTCCCAATATTCCCATTGTCCAACATTTTCCCAATTACCTTACGCATTTTCGAATACCATTTTGAAAGACACTGATACATTTGCTTGCAGGCAGTTTAGTTTATAATGGCATAGTGCATGGAAATAGGCCATTCGCCCAGCTGGTGCATGCTGTCCAAATTGACATTATGGGCTCATAAAGTCCTTCAGCCCAACTTGACCATGCTGACCACGATGTCCCCATCTACGCTAGTCCCACCCGCCCACGTTTGGCCCAAATCTCCCGCTGAGTTTCTCCAGCCTTTTGTGTACCCTCGATTCTCCAGCATCTGCAGTTCCTTCTTTAACACAACATCTCTCGAAAACCTTTCCTTTTGGGATGGGTGACGTTTTGGATTGGGATCCTTCTTCAGATCTTTCCAATTCCGGCACCACCAATTCTGATGCGTATATCTTGCACCTTCTGAATCTCTGTGCAAACTTGCCTGCTGCTCGAGTTGGGATTGTGGGTTTGAATTCCACACTTGAGCCTCCCCACTTCCCGACCCGAAACGTCACCCATCCCTTTTCTCCAGAGATGCTGCCTGACCCGCTGGGCTACTCCAGCAGTTTGTGTCTCTCTCTGGCTAGGACATGCTCGGTGACATGAATTTGGAAGATGAGGCTTCTTAGATGGAGAATAAATAAACCTAACATGGATGTGATGAGTTGCATTATAGTTTCTAAGAAATTTCCTTGCTTTTCTCCCTCTACTGATTTTAGTTGACCTGCTGCAAAATGTTCTGGTTTTTGATGAAAGCATGTTGCCATGTTATGTGTAGGAAGGACCTGCAGATGCTAGTTTACACTGAAGACAGACGCAAAATGCTGGAGTAACTCAGCGGGACAGGCAGCATCTCTGGAGAGAAGGAATGGGTGAAGAAGGGTGGCACGGTGATGCAACGGTGGAGTTGCTGCCTGGCAGCGCCAGAGGCCCAGGTTCGACCCTGACTACGGGTGCTGTCCGTTAGGAGTTTGTACGTTCTCCCCGTGACCTATGTGGGCTTTCTCCAAGATCTTCGGTTTCCTCCCACGCTCCAAAGACGTACAGGTTTGTAAGTAAGTTGGCTTGGTGTAAATGTAAAAATTGGCCCGAGTGTGTGTAGGGCGGAGTTAATGTGCGGGGATCGCTGGTCGGTCCGGTCTCGGTGGGCTGAAGGGCCTGTTTCCGCGATGTATCTCTAAGCTAAACCAAAAGAAACGGCCAAAAGGAGGTCCAAGAAGTCTCGACAGCCAGAGAAAGGAACTTGCTCCATGCCTCTAGTCTCCCTCCATCCCGACTCTCAGCCTGAAGAAGGGTCTCGACCCAAAAGGTCACCTATTCCTTCTCTCCAGAGATGCTGCCTGCCCCGCTGAGGTACTCCAGCAGTTTGTGTCTATCGTGCGGTGATATCTTGAGATAATAGCACAATTAGTGCCTACGTAGGAGGTGATAATGCAAAGTTCTTGCTCCATGGGGGTGGGTTAGCAATTGCCCAGCCAAAGACACAAAGATAGATTATTTATCTGTCTAAACAGATTGGCATGGAGCAATGCATTCTGCATCAGACTTTCAGCGAGATTGAGAAATAAACACACAAGACAAGCAAAAAAATATCACAGTCTGTGAAGAAAAGCAAATAGAGCGAATTGTAAACCATTCTTCAATTGTCCATGCATTTACATTTTGATCATAAAACAAAATAATCTTAATGGTGAGCTATAGTCATCTGAGTTTCTACACAATCCCTAAAGTTTACATATGGTGATAGGCACACACTTCATGCAGTCATTCCTTTATTCATAGTTCCAGGTCTTTTTGGACACCAAAATGTTTGCAGGCGGGCATTTCATGTAGAACGAAACCGTGGGTAATGTTCATACGTTCTTGGAGCAGAATTAGGCCATTTGGCTTCATCACGTCTACTTCCCCATTCAATCATGGCTGATCTATCTTTCCCACTTAACCCCACTCTCCTGCCTTCTCCCCATAACCCCTGACACCCGTACTAATCGATATGTTAATCTCCGCCTAAAAAATATCCTCTGCAGCCGTCTGTGGCAATGAATTCCATAGATTCAGCATGCTATGATTAAAGAAATTCCTCCTCATCTCTTTCCAAAAGGAACGTCCGATGAGTCTGAGGCTGTGGAAGCTCCCACCAGTGGAAACATCCTCTCCACATCCACTCTATCCAGGCCTTTCACCATTCTGTAAGTTTTAATGAGGTTCTCCCCCCACCCTCATCCTTCTAAACTCCAGCGAGTACAGGCCCAGTGCCTTCATATGATAACCCAATCATTCCTGGGATCATTCTCATAGAAACATAGAAAATAGGTGCAGGAGGAGGCCATTCGGCCCTTCGAGCCAGCACCGCCATTCATTGTGATCATGGCTGATCGTCCCCTATCAATAACCCGTGCCTGCCTTCTCCCCATATCCCTTGACTCCACTAGCCCCTAGAGCTCTATCTAACTCTCTCTTAAATCCATCCAGTGAGTTGGCCTCCACTGCCCTCTGTGACAGGGAATTCCACAAATTCACAACTCTCTGGGTGAATACGTTTTTTCTCACCTCAGTCTTAAATGACCTCCCCTTTATTCTAAGACTGTGGCTCCTGGCTCTGAATCGCCCAACATTGGGAACATTTTTCCTGCATTTCACGTAAACCTCCTCTGGACCCTCCCCAGTGCCAGCACAGCCTTCCTCAGATCTGGGGCCCAAAACTGGTCAGAATATTCCAAACAGAGGAACGTTGCATTCATATTGTTTGATTCAGGACCCCATGAAACACCATTGTTCCTGGCAAAATGTTCTGGTCTTCTTCATGCCAATTACCAACCCCAATCGAATGCCTGACCAGAACCACCCCAGTGCATCAATGATACATTATTGTTACATGTACCTGGGTACAGTGAAAGTCTTTGTTTTTGCTTACAATACGCAAAGTACGCAAAGAGTCGCCACGTATCTGGCACCGACAAACTTGCAAAGTGCTCATTATAGTCCCAATGGTCCCTCTTTGCTCTCAGCGGCCCTTCGGCCCACCGACTCCGTGTTAGCCCATCCACCACTAGCACCATCCGACACACTGGGGGCAATTTACAATTTACCGAAGCCAATTAACCTGCAAATCTGTAAGAAGGAACTGCAGACGCTGGTTTGAACCGAAGAGAGACACAAAAAGCTGGAGTAACTCAGCGGGACAGGCAGCGCCTCTGGAGAGAAGGAATGGGTGATGCTTTGGGTCGAGACCCTTGTTCAAATCTGCATGGTTTTGGTGTGTGGAGGGAAACCGGAGCACCTGTTAAGAACACACGCAGGTCACGGGGAGAATCCAAACTCCGTACGGACAAGCACCCGTAGTCAGGATCGAACCCAGGTCTCTGGCGTTGTAAGACAGCAACTCTACTGCTGCGCCACCGTGCCGCCCCTAACACTGTGTCCTATTGTGCATTAACCGACATCTGCAGACTTTGTTTCCACACCTGGAGAAGAGGCGCTGGGCTCCAGAGGACATTGTATTTATGTCTCCCCCAAATGCAGACAAAAAGAGGGAAGCTGAGAGTGGGGTAGGGGCGCAAAGCAAGAGAATAGATGTTCAAATTTACCATGGATGTGTGGGGAAGGAACTGCAGATGCTGGCTGACACCGGAGATGGGCACAAAATGCTGGAGTAACTCAGCGGGACAGGCAGGGTCCCCACCCGAAAGGTGGCCCATTCCTTCTCTCCAGAGATGCTGCCCGTCCCGCTGAGTTAAGGGCCTGGCCCACTCACGCGACCTTTACAGGCGACTGCCGGCACCCTTGATAGGTCGCCGAAATTTTCAACAAGTTGAAAATTCAGCAGCGACCAGGAAAACGCTACGGCTCTTTGGAGACCGCTCACGACCATAGGAGACTTCTCCTGACCATACGTGAGAGGTGACCTATCAAGGGTGCCGGCAGTCGCCTGTAAAGGTCGCGTAAGTGGGACAGGCCCTTTAGTCCAGCATTTTGTGTCTATCTTTAAGTTTACCATGAGATGATCTAGCAGTGGCCGCCTTCTCTATCTCACAATACACTGCCTTGCCGCACTACACACTCTTATCTCCAAATCCAATTAAAAGAGCACACTGTTTCAATAAATGTATCCAGAAATAGCTCCAAGTCATGCATTTTAAAACATGCAGTTAGCAGGGACCCAATAAAATCTATTTAAGGACCTCCTGTTCCAATACACAATGGCAGACTGACCATTCCCAGGATACTTTGTGCGTGCGGGATAGTGGGAACAGACTTTCTCCTGCATGTGTACGAAGGAACTGCAGATGCTGGCTTAAGCCGAAGATAGGACACAAAATGCTGGAGTCACTCAGCGGGACAGGCCGCAACTCTGGAGAGAAGGAGTGGGTTGAAGAACTGACGTTCGCTCAGTCTGAAGAAGGGTCTCGACCAGAAACGTCACCCATTCCTTCTATCCAGAGATGTTGCTTGTCCCGCTGAGTTACTCCATCTTTTTGTGTCTCTCTTTCTCCTTATATATTGGATTCTATACTATCATAGTCTGGTTTACCAAGTATTCCTGATTGTCATGTGTAGGATGGAACTGCAGTTGCTGGTTTAAACCGGCCTAATTCTACTCTTATGGTCCCAAAGATGTGCAGGTTTGTAGATTAATTGGCCCATGCAGGGAGTAGATGAAAAAGGGGGGATAACATAGAATTAGTATGGATGAGTGATCATGTTCAGAAGTGATAGGAGCTGAATTAGGCCATTCGGCCCATCAAGTTTACCCCACCATTCAATCATGGCTGATCTATCTCTCCCTCCTAAACCCATTCTCCTGCCTTCTCCCCATAACCCCTGACATTGTACTAATCAAGGATCCATTATGAATGTATGGTAACAAAATTTCGTTCAAACTTGTTTTTGAATGACAAATAAAGAAATTCATTCATTCACTCATCTATCTCTGCCTCATCGACTTTGCCTCCACAGCCTTCTGTGGCAATGAACTACACATGGACACGTTGGGCTGAAGGGCCTGTCAGTCCTATCCTTCCAAATCCCCCACACCCCCTTTGCTCCAAAGTCCACTCAGATCAGTTTTCTTACGTATACTCAAGTTGCTGCCCACTTTTCCTTGTGTTGTTGCCTCGTCTAATCTACAGGAAAAAGGCTATTAATATTACAAAGCACACCCATTTAATAGCATCAGTTGTTTAATCGTTTAGTGGCTGAGTTAAAATCCTGCCATTACATGCTGTGATGTTTTGGGATAAGTTTTTATGAGCGATTTCAGATAGGCTTTGATGAGTGTAATGTACTTGGGAGGGACAGGTGACTTCACGCGTTCTGGGGTATTGGCTCTGAGTTGTTGTAAACCACCTCTGGGATCAGTTGCCGAGAATTTGCAAAATCATTGTAATAATTTGTACAACTGCAAGAAGTGTAGAAAACGGAATGCAACGTCCTGAAGACAAGGCGCAAAATTGCTTGATTAGTGCGGGTGTCAGGGGTTATGGGACGAAGGCAGGAGAATAGGGTCAGGAGGGAGAGATAGATCAGCCATGATTGAATGGGCAGAGTAGACTTGATGGACCGAATGGCTTAATTCTGCCCCTGTCACTTATGACCTTATCACCTAAAATGCTGGAGCAACTCGGCGGGTCAGGCAGCATCTCTGGAGAAAAGGAATAGGTGACGTTTCTGGGTAAGACCCTTTTTCCGTTTTAAGTTTTAGAGATACAGCGCAGAAGCCGCCCCCTCACCAAGCCAATTAACCTACAAACCTGTACGTCATTACCATGTGGGAGGAAACCGGAGCACCCCGGAGAAAGCCCACGCAGTCACGGGGAGAACGTGCAAACTCCATACAGACAGCATGGAGTTTGGATTGAGGTCAGGATTGAACCCGGGTCTCCGGCGCCGTGAGGCAGCAACTCTACCGCTGCGCCACCGTGCCGTCATTATGAAAATAGGAATGATCCCAGGAACGATTGGGTTAACATACGGCGAGCGTTTGAAGATTCTGGGCCTGTTTAACGGATGAGGGGGGGTGGGGGATCTCATTGAAACATGGATATTGAAAAGGATATTGAAAAGACTAGAGATAAAATGGACATGGAAAAGAAGTTTCTAGTAATGGGAGAGCCCTGAACCAGAGGGATCAGGCTCAGAATAAAAAGATGCACCATCAAAATGGAGATGAGGAGGAACCTCTTTAGCTCGAGGGCGGAGAAATTGTGGAATACATTGCCATAGATGGCGGATGAGGCCATGGACATTGGGTATGTTTAAGGCAGAGATTAATTGATTCTTGACTAGGAGGGGCTTCAAAGGTTACGGGGAGAAGGCAGGGGAATGAGGTTGAGAGGGAAAGGTAGATCAGACATGATTGAATGGCAGAGTAGAGTCATTGGGCCGAACGGCCGAATCCTACTGCGTCTTACAGTCTAACAGTACAACACAAAACAGGCCCTTCGGCCCACAATATCTGTGCTGAACTTGATGCCGAGAATCTTATGAACTCAAACAAAATTAGGATCGATTGTTTTTTTTTACTGCAGGCAGTTCTAAATGCATTATAAGGTGTTTTCAGCATCCTCAAACCAGATCCCATTAACTAAGGGAGGCACGGTGGCGCAGCGGTGGAGTCGCTGTTTTACAGCGCCAGACACCCAGGTTCGATCCTGACTACGGGTGCCTGTCTGTCACGGAGTTTGCACGTTCTCCCCGTGACCTGCGTGGGCTTCCTCCGGGATCTCCGGTTTCCTGCCCCGCTCCAAAGTAAGTTAATTGCCTTTGAATAATGTGTAAATTGTCCCTAGCGTGTGCAGTACAGTGTTAGTGTGCGGGGATCGCTGGTCAGCGCGGACTCGGTGGGCCGAAGGGCCTATTTCCAAACTAAACTGAACTAAACTTCAGTTTCTCTAACAAGGAGATGCATTTTCAGGCACCTGTTGTCACGGGATTCAATAACACACTCAATACCAAAGAGATATGGCCTTGAGAGCAGGCGGATTTTCACAAATTCTTAACTGAAATCGCTCATACAATTAAGGGTGTGCCCGACTCCTTCTGCCCTTTGAGAAGATCTAACAAACCAACCGAGCGGTCGAGGCAAATGGAAAAGTAAAGTTCACATGGCTTTGCCTACCTACTGTGCAATAAAGGTGGGCGAGATAAGACTAGGAACATTGCAACTATTAGGCATCGACAAACAAATTGTTAAATTTTCACCCGCAATTTTGCAGATTGATGATTCTGATGTGACAAATAATTAACTGTGTCACAAATGTTTTCTTTTAAAAGCAAAACCAATTTAAATAGGTCATTATCTTAAATGCACCATCTTGAAACAATCCTGTGGTTTCAGAAAAAGGTAGGGCTGGCTTAACAGACACAATACTGGTTAACTTCAAGCAGATAGGACATAAAGAATTATTAACAGTTGCTATCCAATGCTTGCAGCGCCAGGTCCTGTTCACAGTTTAGTTAGTTGAGTTTCGAGATTCGGCGCGGAAACAGCGCGGTTCTTCAGCCCAGCGAGTCCGTGTCGACCCGCAACCACACACACACTAGCACTACCCTGCACACACTAGGGAATTTTTTGAATTTTTACTGAAGCCGATTACTCTGCAAAACTGTTCGTCTTTGGGGTGTGGGAGGAAACCTGAGCTCCTGGTGAAAGCCCAGAGGGGTCACGGATAGGGTTGCCAAATTTCTCACTCCCAAATAAGGGAAAAAAAGGTCAAAATTCGGGACAGATTCCCGACGGCAATTTGTTGACCGACTCGACCGTGGCTGGGTGAATGATGGGTTGGCCCGGGTGCTGGACTTCACACAAAGCCCAGCCGGCGGGTCAGCAGAGGGGTTTTGGCCCCGGGCCGTGCGACGTCGCAAAGTCCGGCGCCCCATCCAACTCATGAACCGATGATCGGCCATGAGACGGAGGGGTGGTGGTGTCACTGGTAAGCGAAGGTCCGGAGGCCGGACAGCTAGCCGGGCTGCCAACCTACAGGGCCACGGGCGAGACGCTGCTGCTGCTGCTGCACTCCATGGGCTGCACTACGTCGGGACGGGTGAGGCGGGGCCGGACGCGGCGCTCCGACACGACCCGAGTAGTAGCAGTCAAATATGAGACAAGGGCGGTCCCGTATGGGACAAACCGATTTAGCCCAATATACGGGATGTCCCGGCTAATACGGGACAGTTGGCAACCCTAGTTACACAGTGAGTGTACAAACTCCACACAGACAGCACTCATGGTCAGGTTCGAACTTAAAGCACACGGTATTGGGGGTTCAGTATTGATGTGGATAGAGAATTGGCTGGCAAACAGGAAGCAAAGAGTAGGAGTAAACGGGTCATTTTCAGAATGGCAGGCAGTGATTAGTGAGGCAAGGTCACTAAGCGCAATCAGTGCTGGGACCCCAGCTATTTACAATATATATTAATGATCTGGATGAGGGAATTGAATGCAACTTCTCCAAGTTTGCGGATGACACGAAGCTGGGGGGCAGTGTTAGCTGTGAGGAGGATGCTAGGAGGCTGCAAGGTGACTTGGATAGGTTGGGTGAGTGGGCAAATGCATGGCAGATGCAGTATAATGTGGATAAATGTGAGGTTATCCACTTTGGTGGCAAAAACAGGAAAGTAGACTATTATTTAAATGGTGGCTGATTAGGAAAAGGGGAGATGCAGCGAGACCTGGGTGTCATGGTACACCAGTCATTGAAAGTAGGCATGCAGGTGCAGCAGACAGTGAAGAAAGCGAATGGTATGTTGGCATTCATAGCAAAAGGATTTGAGTACAAGAGCAGGGAGGTTCTACTGCAGTTGTACAGGGTCTTGGTGAGGCCTCACCTGGAGTATTGCGTACAGTTTTGGTCTCCTAATCTGAGGAAAGACATTCTTGCCATAGAGGGAATACAGAGAAGGTTCACCAGACTGATTCCTAGGATGTCAGGACTTCCATATGAAGAAAGATTGGATAGACTCGGCTTGTACTTGCTGGAATTTAGAAGATTGAGGGGGGATCTTATAGAGACTTACAAAATTCTTAAGGAGTTGGACAAGGCTAGATGCAGGAAGATTGTTCCCGATGTTGGGGAAGTCCAGAACAAGGGGTCACAGTTTAAGGATAAGGGGGAAGTCTTTTAGGACCTAGATGAGAAAAACATTTTTCACACAGAGAGTGGTGCATCTGTGGAATTCTCTGCCACAGAAGGTAGTTGAGGCCAGTTCATTGGCTATATTTAAGAGGGAATTAGATGTGGCCCTTGTGGCTAAAGGGATCAGGGGGTATGGAGAGAAGGCAGGTACAGGATACTGAGTTGGATGATCAGCCATGATCATATTGAATGGTGGTGCAGGCTCGAAGGGCCGAATGGCCTACTCCTGCACCTATTTTCTATGTTTCTATGAACCCGGGTCTCTGGCACTGCAAGGCAACAACTTGTAGGGCTGGGAGAGGTTGCAGAGGGAAAGGGAAAACCGTTAAGGGATTTAAGCCAAGAGAGAATTAAAGATGAAACTGCCGGTTCTACTTTACTGAATTTTAGTTTTGGTTTGTGTTTTCTTCCAACTTCTTTACTACAAAGTTGTTTATTTGTCACATCATCAGACACCGATACTGGAATTAATCTCATTCACACCCCGACAGTCCACCCCATTATCACCCCCGTGCTGTCCTGCAATTCCCCAGTCACAATATTGCAACATGAGTGGCTGTTTGGGACGGCGTTGGTGGCGCAGCGGGAGAGCCGCTGCCTCACGGCACTAGAGGCCCGAGTTCGATCCTGACCATGGGCGCTGGCTACAGGGAGTTTTTTTTAACATTCTCCCTGTTTCCTCTGGGTGCTCTGGTTTCCTCCGGCCTTCCACAGAGAAGTCGATTCAATTGTCTTCTGTAAATCTTCCCTCGTGTGTAGGATAGTGCTAGTGTATGGAGGTCGCAGGTCAGCGTGGATCAGCGGGCCGAAGGGTGTTTAGAGATTAGATATACGGTGTGTCTCTAAACTCCAACGTATATATTTGGTCCCATTTGCAGATTCAGAAACAAACATCACAGGTTGCTTTCACCATGTGCATTCGGATTTACAGTTTAGTTTAGTCTAGTTTAAAGAGACACTGCAGAAACAGGCCCTTCAGCCCTTCGAGTCCTTGCCAACCAGCGATCCACGCACACTTACACTGTCCGACACACACTAGGGACAATTTACAATTGATGCCAAAGCAATTAACCTACAAACCTGTTAAGGGCCTGTCCCACACGCATGCGACCGCATGCGGCAAGCGATGTTGTTTAGCCGCTCCCACTTTGATTACCGGAGCCGAATGGAGTTGTGCAGGGCTGGTCCCGACATCGCGCAGGGCTCCGAAAAACTGACACTGTCCAGAAATCCCGCGCGCCAACGGCCTGTCGGCCCGCAGCCGCATTGAGGGCGTACGCAGCGTCTCGACGTCGTACGCCTAGCGCGATGACATCACCGCCCGACTCCGTCCAAATTTGGTCGGCCCGCCTCCTGCCCAGCTGATTGGTGAGTATGATGTCGGGACCAGCCTCGCACAACTCGATACGCCTCCGCGGTTCGATTTGGGACCGGCCCCATGAGGGCGTATGCCTCAAGCGACCACGTTTGGTCGTGCTAGACGCATGCAAACGCATGCTGGTGGGACAGGCCCTAAAGTCTTTGGAGTGTGGGAGGAAACCAGAGCTCCCGGAGAAAACCCACACGGGTCACGTGGAGAACGTACAGAAAAGCGCCCGTAGTCAGGGCCAAACCCGGGTCTCCGGCGCTGTGAGGCAGCAACTCTACCGCTGCGCCACCGTGCCGCCCAGATGTGGGAAGGGGTTGGCGATGATAGGGAATAATAGAATGTACCAGGCAAGAGACTAATAAACACACAGGATACGGCAGATGTTGGAGTTCAGAGTCCCGATGCAGGGTCGTGACCAGAAACATACACCTCCACAGATGCTGCCTGACGTGCTGAATTTCTCCAGCAGTTTAAATGTAGAAACTAGGAACGGCAGATACTGGTTTACACAAAACTGTCTGAGCATCTGAGGAAGGGTTCCGTCCCGAAACATCACCAATTCTTTTTCTCCTCCGCGTTACTCCAGCATTTTGTGTCTATCTCTGGTTTAAATATCTTTGGCTTATCCCTGTTCTCCATGGATGCTGTCTGACCATGGATGCCGAGTTACTCCAGCGCTTTGTGTCTTTTCTCTGTAAATTGCCTCTTGTGTTCGGGGGATGTGCAGGCAAAAGTGGGATAACATGGAACGGGTGATCGATGGTTGGCATGGACCCGATGGGCCGAAGGGCCAGTTTCCATGCTGTATCTTTCAATCAGTTTAAAAAAAGAGCAAATATTTTGCTATTACCTGAGTCTTCTAAGACATCCTTCCCATTTGGGACAGTGCATAGCTGGCTGCAGCCTTGACTATCTGGGGATGCATTGAAATGGCCGTCGAGCTAAAAAACCTTTTCAATTGTAGAAACAAAGAACTGCAGATGCTGGTTTACACCGAAGATAGACACAATGTGCTGGAGTAACTCAGCGGGTCACGTAGCATCTCTGGAGAACATGGAAAGGTGCCGTTTCCGGTCGGGACCCCCAGAATTCCGATTTGGACATTCCGGAGGAAACCCACGCAGTTACGTGGAGAACCTGCAAACAGCACCCAAGGTTGGGATTGAAGGATGAGAGGGGATCTTATTGAAACATATAAGATTATCAAGGCATTGGACACGCTAGAGGCAGGAAACATGTTCCCGATGTTGGGGGATTCCAGAGCCAAGGGGCCACAGTTTAAGAATAAGGGGTAGGCCATTTAGAACGGAGATGAGGAAAAACGTTTTCACCCAGAGAGTTGTGAATCTGTGGAATTCTCTGCCACAGAAGGCAGTGGAGGCCGGTTCTCTGGATGCTTTCAAGAGAGAGTTATATAGAGCTCTGAAAGATAGCAGAGTCAAGGGATGTGGGGAGGAGGCAGGAACAGGGTAGTGATTGTGGATGATCAGCCATGATCACAGTGAATGGTGGTGCCTGCTCGAAGGGTCGAATGGCCTACTCCCGCACCATTAGTCTATTGACTTTGACACCTCTGATTTGCAGAGAGACAGTCTGTCCACTTACCTCTCAAAGTTTGCAGTCCTTCAAATAAATTTGAAGCGATCCTGTAAAGTCAGGATTACCACAGATCACAACAGGGATCCTTGGCAAGACTCAGGGTCAACTTTCACCTCGGATAATGTCAACGCAGAGAAACAGTGCAAATAAACTGAGTTTCCTTGTTAATGGAAAATACTGGGCTTCAATAACTTGTTATGACCGACAATCAAATCCCAGCAGTTTAATGAAGAATCAACTTCAGTGGGGCTGCTCTGCTTTAAAGGCCTAGTTGTGGCTTTAAAAGACCAAAAGATGAAACCATTCAGAAGGTATTGCCTACAGATTGGGCCATTTTACCCCAGGATAGGAAACACTGGGAGACAACCGACTGGGTCTTTTAAGTTGACATAGAGGAGTTTGCAGGTTCTCCGTGTGACCACGTGGGTTTCCTCCGGGTGCTCCGGTTTCCTCCCACATCCCAAAGATGTGCGGGTTTGTAAATTAGTTTAGTTTTGTAGGTTAATTGGCCTCTGTAAAATTGCTCCCCGTGTGTGGGGAGTGGGTGCGAAAGTGGGCTAACATCGAACTGGTGTGAAACGGGTGGCTGATCCATCGCATCCCGAGAGGGACAATTTATAGAGGCTCAAATAACCTACAAACACGCACGTCTTTGGGATGGGCGGGGAAACCGGAGCGCCCTGTGGAAGCCCACACGGTCACAAGGAGAATGCGCAAACTCCGCACTGGGCAGCACCCGAGGTCAGGATGGAACCTGGGTCTCTGGCGCTGTGAGGAAGCGACCCCTTACCAGTCGCGCCCGTCCGTGAAGCTGGAAGCAATCGGAAGTCAGTGCCTTGACTCAGTGTTTGAGCAGCCAGCAGTCACATTTGAACAGAAACGGAGAGCGCAACAAAGCAAGGAAATGATCGCATGCCCAATCTTATATCCTTCCTGACTTTAGACTCTCGCTGAGCGACTCCGCAGTGAAGCCTCTCCTCCTGTTAGGTTTCAATGCACTGGCAAAAAAAATATATAGACAAGTGTATTCAGGCTTTGGATGAGGCAGGAAGTTTAAAAGAACATTGGGTGGTAATTATTGTACCAGGGCAGGCCAAGAAAAGCCACAAGAGATCTTGTGGGACTGGGGTTGGAGGAAGAGAAAGTATTTGAAGCATAGAAGCAAATGACTGATCAGATGGCAATCATTTCCTTGCATTGTTGGTCGAAGTCTGTGTTTAACTGTGCGTCTGGCACATTTAGTTTTAGGTTACAGCGAGATACAGCGTGGAAGCAGGCCCTCGGAGCCCATGCCTAACAGTGACCTCCTTTATACCAGTTCTATCCCACACAATAGGGACAACTTTGCAGAAGCCAATTGACCTACAAACCCGCACGACTTTGGGATGTGGGAGGAAACCGGGGCACCCGGAGAAAACCCACGCGGTCACAGGGAGAACGTGCAAACTCCGTGGAGACACGTTCGAGCCGGGGTCTCTGCCGCTGTAAGGCAACAACTCTACCACTGCGCCACCGTGCTGCACTGATATAACTAACATCTTTGTCTGAAGAAGTGTCTCGACCCGAAACGTCGCCTAGCTCCTTCGCTCCTTAGATGCCGCTGCACCCGCTGAGTTTCTCCAGCCTTTTGTGTACCCTCTCTGTAACTTTATTCTCCAGTTAAAGAAGCATTTTCCAAAATCCTTTTTCTTATATTTAGTTTAGTATAGTTTAGTTTAGAGATACAGCGTGGAAAGAGGCTCTTCGGCCCCCCGAGTCCTCACCGACCAGCGACCCCCGCACACTGACACTATCCTACACACACTAGGGACAATTTATGTTTATAACAAGCCAGTGAACCAATAAGCCTTTGGCATCTTTGGCGTGCATGAGGAAACCAGAGATCCTGGAGAAAACCCACGCAGGTCACGGGGAGAACGTACAAACTCTGTACAGACAAGCACCCGTGGTCGGGATCGAACCCGTGTCTCCTGCACTGCGAGGTAGCAATTCTCCGCTGCGCCACCGTGCCTCCCTATCGTATCTCCTGCTGGATTGATTACTGGGTGTCTTACATTGACCGCCCTGCATTTTGGCCACCCTTACAAAGGGGAACATTTTTAAAGTCCATGGAATCTTTTCAATCAAAATAACGCGCGTTCAAACACGCCTGAAGGGTTTAGTCCACGTAAGTAAACCCTTTATTACCTTTCCCCATGTCTTCGAATCAATGCCGGCAACTAGAATTTACTTTGAGGTCCAAATGCACAATTGGAAAACATCATTGCGCCGGTGGTCTTGAACTTCTCCAGGTGTGCAGCAGGGAGCATGTTGACCGGTCGCATCACGGAATGGTTCAGCAACACGAGCGCCCAGGAACGAGGAAGACGGCAAGAGTTTGGTGAACACTGCCCGGTCCTCACCTGCCCACCGTCGAAGGGATCTACAGGAGTCGCTGCCTCACACAGGCAGCCGGCATCATCAGAGACCCGCAACACTCCTGCCATCGGGAACAAGGTAGAGGAGCCGGAAAACTGTAACATCCATGTTCAGGAACAGTTTCTTCCCTACAGCCATCAGGCTATATTAAACACAACAACCTCCAAATAAGCTCAGAACTACATGGACCAGTTGCCGTGGCGGCATTGGTTTTGGCTTTTCGCACTTTTATTGTTTGTTCGTAACTGTCACTGTATGTCATGTTGTTACTTGTGGGCAGAGCACCAAGGCAAATTCCTTGTATGTGAATACTTGGCCAATAAACTTACTTACTGTTTGTTTTTATGTGGATTTATGTGTGTGTGTATATATATATATATATATATATATATATATATATATATATATAATATATATATATATATAAATGCACACACACTGAACTTTATTTTCTCATTTATTATATTGTTTGTAGAGTACTATCTTTATGTATTATGTTGTGCTGTTGCAAGAAATTCATTGTTCCAACTGGGACTAATGACAACCAAGCGAAACAAGGTATATGGGGAGAAGGCAGGAACGGGGTACTGATTAAGGATGATCAGCCATGATCACATTGAATGGCAGTGCTGGTTCGAAGACCCAATGACCTACTCCTGCACCTAATGTCTATGTATCTGTCTGTGCAAAAACACTCTTGACTATAAGTGGCAGTGCACCTATCCCAATATATTTAAGAGTGATCACACCAATGCTATGGTGGTATTGGGCGACAGCCTGAAGTCTTCCATTAGGAAACGGTCTTCCTCAGTATCTCTTGCTAACTCGTTCAATTCACCATCACTGTAGCGGATTCAGTTTCTTGCATTCCAAGCGCGTTCGTCCACGGCTGTTGGATGGAGTATCTGGAGTACAACCAGAAGATGTGAATTCAGATCTTTATCCACAATCGACTGGAATCTCCAGGAGTTGCAACCCAAGAGAGCTACTTTATGTGGCACGGTGGCGCAGCAGTAGAGTTGCTGCCTTACAGCACCAGAGACCCGGGTTCGATCCTGACTACGGGTGCTGTCTGTACGGAGTTTGTACGTTCTCCCCGTGACCATGTGGGTTTTCTCCGCGAATTCCGGTTTCCTCCCGCACTCCAAAGACGTACAGGTTTGCAGGCTAAATGGCTTCAGTAAAAAATTATGTGTCCCTAGTGTGTGAAGGATAACGTTAGTGCGGGGATCGCTGGTCGGGGCAAACTCAGTGGGCCGAAGGGGTTGTTTCCGTTCTGTATCTCTGAATTACTTTATTGTACAATGTTGAGATACCAAAGGCATGAGGCTTGCATTCAATGTCAATTTTGTGGGATGCTGGTTTAAACCGAATATAGACACAAAAAGCTGGAGTAACTCAGCGGGACAGGCAGCATCTCTGGAGAGAAGGAACGGGTGACGTTTCGGGTCGAGACCCTTCTTCAGAGTGTCAAGTACTGTCCAGAGTTCCTGTGTTCGAGAACATCATCAAAATGTTTTTTTTTTTAAACTTCATTTAACTTTAGTTTAGAGATACAGCGGGGAAACAGGCATATCCTCGCAAGCCAGCATCCTCACCGTCTCCTCGCCAGCCAGCAATCCCTGCACATTAGCAGTATCTTACACGCACTACAAACAATTTACAAATTTACCAAGCCAATTAGCCTACAAACCTGTACATCTTTGGAGTACGGGAGGTGATTGGAGCTCCCGGAGAAAACCCACTCAGGTGACAGGGAGAACGAACGTACAAACTCCGTGCAGACAACACCCGTAGTCGGGATCGAACCCGGGTCTAAGGCGCCGCGAGGCAGCAACTCTACCGCTGCGCCACTTGGATTCACACAAAGTTGGATGTTCACGGGCGTTGAAGGGCTCCTCCAGGGATTCATTCAACGCATAAGATAGATGCAAAAAGCTGGAGTAACCCAGCGGGACAGTCGGCATCTCCGGACAACAGGAATAGGCGATGTTTCAGGTCGTGAGCCGTCTTCAGACATCTCCATTCACCACATGTCGGGGGAAGTGATCGGGAAACGGATTTGCTCGTCCTCTTGATTTCTGTCACGTCACGAGGGTCGAAGCCTCTTTACCTCCAGAAACAAACGGCGAAAAAATAATAAGACGCAAAATGCTGGAGTAACTCAGCGGGACCGGCAGCATCTCCGGAGAGAAGGAATGGGCGACGTCGCGGGTCGAGGTCCTTCTTCGGAAACCAGAACATGGAACGTAGTAGAGACCTTCGGCCCACAATGTCTGTGCCAAACATGACGCCAAGACTAATGATTCTCATCTGCCTGCACGTGAACCATATCTGTCCATTTCCCCGAACGTTAATGTGCCCATCTAAAAGCTTGTTAAATGCCACTAATGTATCTGCTTCCACCACCCCTGAACATCCATGTGCCCGTCTCATGTGTAGAACCTCACCACCGATTTCTACCCTGCACTCAAATTCACCAGCTCGTTTTCACCCAACAAACTGCTAACATGGCCAGTTTCCTTCATCATCGTTACATTTTTATGACTATCTTTCATTCTTTTGCTCTTTATCTCTCCATGTCATCGTCTATTTCTCTCATTTGCTTTTCCCCAGACTATTCTGAAGAAGGGTCTCGACCCGCAACGTCACCCATTCCTTCTCTCCAGGGATGCTGCCTGTCCCGCTGAGTTTTACTCCAGCATTTTACGTCTATGTTCGGTGTAAACCAGCACCCGCAGTTGCTTCCCACACGGAAGGTTTCGAGACGTTGCGCGATGGGTCTCACCAGCTGGCGTTTGGACGATGCCTCGCCCAACCCGCCCTGCGTTCACCAGCGAGGGCTACGAGTCAACGAGGCAGAGAGCTTCCACGGCGCTGCTGGGCGCCTGCGCCACTCCGCCCATCACCACCAGACTGTTCCTGAAGACAGCGGAGGCGCAGGTGCAGCGGGCGGTCGGCATGGGGGGCAGCCGCTCCCACCGATTCTTCACGGGGTGCAGGGCCTCGGCCGAGCTCAGCACGGACGGCTGGTCCCCTGAAAAGCAGACACACCCCTCGTCACACGTCATCCCCACGTCCCCCCAAAAACACCGTTCATCTTCCCGTCCCGCCCCTCGCAAAGGACTTGGGTTAGCCTGAACCGGACATCGAACGGTCAAAATGGCAGAGCGGAGGTTCGACCAGATCTTGGACAGAATCTATTTGGGATCCAGTTAGTTCCCCACCAGCCCTCCACTCACATCTATCCAATGGATCCATTTACACCTCACGCTGCCTCGGCAAGGCCAGCAGCATCATCAAGGACGAGTCGCACCCCGGCCGCTCCCTCTTCTCCCCTCTCCCGTCGGGCAAAAGGAACAGAAGTGTGAAAACGCACCCACCTCCAGATTCAGGGGCAGTTTCTTCCCAGCTGTTATCAGCCAACTGAACCATCCCACCACCAACTAAAGCGCAGCCCTGAGCCACTTTCGACCTTATTGGAGACCCTTGGACTATCTTTGATTGGACATTACTGGACTTTGGGGGTTGCATGGTGACACAGCAGGTAGAGTTACTGCCCCACAGCACTTGCAGCGCCGGAGACCCGGCTTCGATCCCGACTACGGGTGCTCTCTGTGCGGAGTTTGTACGTTCTCCCCGTGACCTGCGTGGGTTTTCTCATCTACGCTCTCCTCCCACACTCCAAAGACGTACAGGTCTGTCGGTTAATTGGCTTGGTGTATGTGTAAATTGTCCCCAGCGTGTGTAGGGTAGCGTTAATGTGCGGGGATCGCTGGTCGGTGCGGACTCAGTGGGCCGAAGGGCCTGTTTCCGCGCTGTATCTCTAAACTAAACTAAACTTTATCTTGCACTAAAGGTTATTCATGTTATTCCCTTTATCGTGTATCTGTGCACTGTGGATGATTCGATTGTAATCGTATATTGTCTTTCTGCTGACTGGGTAGCACGCAGCAAACGCTTTTCACTGCATCTTGGCAGATGTGACAATAAACTAAACTCAAACTCGGAGTGGGTCACGTTAGTGTGCAACTATTATAAAAGGTCTTCGTATAAACAACAACTGGGGTAAGTTACACATGGAAACCAGCCATCTTGCTTCCCCCTTCTCTGTTGCTCCTGTTTCAGCTGCCTGACATGGGGCAAGACGTACTCATTAAGACCTTCTCTTTGTGTCGGTGAGTGGGAGAATACGGGAGCTGTCGAAGGGAATGTGGGGATGATATAATGGAACTAATGCTTGTGGGTTAGCATGGACACAAAGGGCTGAAGGGCCTGTCCCGGTCTCCCCTACAACTCTCCCAGATACTATCGCTCACCCACACAGTTTAGTATAGTTCAGTATGGAGATCCAGCATGGAAACACTTTTTCTCACAGAGAGTGGTGAGCCTGTGGAAATCTCTGCCTCAGAGGGCGGTGGAGGCCGGTTCTTTGGATGCTTTCCAGAGAGAGCTAGATAGGGCTCTTAAAAATAGCGGAGTCAGAGGATATGGGGAAAAGGCAGGAATGGGGTACTGATTGGAGATGATCAGCCATGATCACATTGAATGGCGGTGCTGGCTTGAAGGGCCGAATGGCCTATTCCAGCACCCATTGTCTATTGTCTGTTCTCGAGCTCCCCTCTATCCCATCAGACTGAAGAAGGGTCCCAAATCCTTCTGACCAGGACCACTTTTAGAATGTAGGGTTAAATGAAAGTCAAATATCAGTTGTGAGTTCTCCCCGGTGTCATGACTGATCCTTTAATGAAAAGAAGAGGAGGAAAGTTTTAGTAGGCGGATGGATGATGTGAATTGCCAGGGTCAATTCCCAGGGTAAAATCCCACCCAAATCCATCTGATGCGTCAGTGAATAGATTCCAACGACTGATTTCTTTCTCATGGCCTTTAGCAACCCCTGCTGGTAACATCCCGCAATTGCGAATGCATAAAGTTTGGCGTTGACCATTTATATTCAATTATGTTAAGGGCAGCACAGTGGCACAGGATCAATCCTGACCTCAACTGTTGCCTTTGTGGAGTTTGCACGTTCTCCCCGTGACCTCAGAGGGAGACTCCGGTTTCCTCCCACATCCCAGAGATGTGCAGGCTTGTAGGTTAATTGGCCCTCTGCAAATCGTCCGACCCGAGACGTCACCCATCCCTGTTCTCCATGGATGCTGCCTGACCCTCTGAGTTACTCTAGCACTTTGTGTCTTTTCTCTGTAAATTGTCCCTTGTGTTCTGGGGGGGGGGGGGGGGATGCATGTAAAAGTGGGATAACATAGAACGGGTGATCGATCGATGGTCGGCGTGGACCCGGTGGGCCAAAGGGGCCAGTTTCCATGCGGTATCTTTCAATCAGTTTAAAAAAGGAGCAAATATTTTGCCATTACCTGGGTCTTCCCATTTGGGACAGTGTATAGCTGGCTGCAGCCTTGACTATCTGGGGACACAGTGAAATGATTGTGGACCTAACAAACCTCTTCAATTGTAGAAACAAAGAACTGCAGATGCTGGTTTACACCGAAGATAGACACAAAGTGCTGGAGTAACTCAGCGGGTCACGTAGCATCTCTGGAGAAAAGCGAGCGGGTGACGTATCGGGTCGGGAGCACTATCGGCGGGACGGGTAACCCGGTCCGCAGGCTCGTCGGTCGGTGTAACTGGGAGGGAGTAGGAGATGTCGGATGCCAGGGCCGGTGGGAGGGTGGACCAGGGTAGAGCCTCCAGCGCCTGCAGGGGGCGCCCCCGGGAAACAAAGATGGCCGGGCGAGGAGAGGGACGTCAGTTCGTGGGAACTGGTCCAGTACATCGAGCGCGCGGGACGAACGCACTTTCCACTTTGGAAAGTCGCCAAAAATGAGGGCGTCAGCATGTGAGGTAGATGCAAAATCAATTTCACTGTGCAGTTACCTATACGTGGCAAATAAAGTATCACCGGACCATTGAACTATTCTTCAGATCCTCCACCACCATTCTGATGCATATATTTTGAACTTTCTGAGCCTCTGTGGCAACTTGTTGCTTCTCGAGTTGGGATTGTGAGTATGGTACGGGGCCTGTACCAACTGGAGTTTAGAAGAAGTTCAAGTTCAAGTTCCCGTTTATTGTCACTTAAACCAATTAAAAGGTACAGTGACATTTGAAGAATTAGTGGGAGACCTCATTGAAACTTACAGAATAGTGAAAGGCTTGGATAGAGTGGACGTGGAGAGGATGTTTCCATTAGTGGGAGCGTCTGGAACTAGACTCAGAATTAAAGGGCGTTCTTTTAGAAAGGAGATGAGAAGAGATTTCTTTCGTCAGAGGGTGGTGAATCTGTGAGTCACAGAAGGCTGTGGAGGCCAAGTCAGTGGATATTTTTTAATTCAGAGATAGATGAGATTCTTGATTAGTGTCAGGGGTTATGGGGAGAAGGCAGGAGAATGGGGTTGAGAGGGAGAGATAGATCTGCCACGATTGAATGGTTGAGTAGACTTGATGGGCCGAATGGCCTAATGCTGCTCCTATTACTTACGAACTTGATCTAATCTGGCCTCCCGATATGAGCTTTCGCTGCGTATCTCATCTTCCTTTCTGCTGGGAAAGTAAAACGGCCGTCCTTATCCAGCCTGGATTAGAAATTCCTCCCAATGTTATTGGCTGCTGGAGGCACAAGGAACTGCAGATGCTGAAATCTGGAGCAAAACGCAAAGTACTGGAGGAAATCAGCAGATCTAGTTTAGTTTAGAGTTTACTTTAGAGATACGATAGAACTCTATAGCTATACTATACAGTAGGGAAACAGGCCCTTCGGCCCACCGAGACCACGCCAACCATGATCACCCCGTACACTACTTCTATCCGACACACCGGGGAAAGTTTTTGCAGGAGCCAATTAACCTGCAAACTTGCATGTCTTTGGGATGTGGGAGGATGCGGGAGGATGCGGGAGGAAACCGGAGCATCTGGTGAAAACCCAGGTGGCGACTGGGAGAAGGTACAAATTCAGCACAAACAGCACCCATAGTCAGGATCGAACCAGGGTCTCTGGCGATGTAAGGCAGCAACTCTACCGCTGTGCCATTGTATCACCCTCAATGTGTAAGACAACCACAGGCAACTTTTCAGGTCGAGACCCTCCTTCAGTCTGATGAAGGGTCCCGACCCGAAACCACACCTGCCCATTCCCTCCACAGATGCTGCCTAGCCCGCTGAGTTCCTCCAGCACTTTGTGTTTTACTATTGTTAACTGCTATAATGGTTTAGCCCATCCACTGAGTCACATCAAACCTTCTCAAGGGCAACTAAATGTGAACAATTAATACCGGCCTGGATTATAATCTTTGAGATAGACGAATAATATTTAAAAAACAACAACTTAATTCCGGGAATGAGTAGGTTCACCTATGATGAGCGTTTGGCGACACTGGGCCTGTACTCGCTGGAGTTTAGAAGAATGAGGGGGGGAACTCATTGAAACGTACAGAATAGTGAAAGGCTTGGATAGAGTGGACGTGGAGAGGAGAGTGGGAGAGTCTAGGACTAGAGGTCATAGCCCTAGAATTAAAGGATGTCCTTTTAGGAAGGGGATGAGGAGACATTTCTTTAGTCAGACGGTGGTGAATCTACGAAATTCTTTGCCACAGAAGGCTGTGGAGGCCAAGTCAGTGGATATTTTTAAGGCAGAGATAGGTAGATTCTTGATTAGTACGGGTGTCAGAGGTTATGGGGAGAAGCCAGGAGAATGGGGTTAGGAGGAAGAGAGAGATCAGCCATGATTGAATGCCAAAATAGACTTGATGGGCCGAATGGCCTAATTCTATTTCTATTCCTTATGACTTTAGTTATTTTAGAGAACCTAAGAGGCAAAGCCTCCTTATTCCATGCAGCCCCATGCAGTGTCTCAGAAGTAAATCCACGTGGAGATGAGGGAAGATATTTAGAAAGCGCTGCTAACTAGAAATGCCACTTGCTGCAGTGGGGTCTTGAATGTAGTTTAAAATCTGTAAGATTATTTAAGAAGAATATGAGTTTCCGACTTACCGAGCCCCCCAGCCACAACAACCCTTCCCTGGAGGTATGCAGCCACAAAGTCTGCCCTCTTAGTCTTCATGTTCAAGTGACGTGTTGTCTTTGTCCAGCAGCCTGTGCAGTACGGGGGGGGGGGGGGGGGGGGGGTTGGGGGGGGGTGGGGGGGGGGGGGGGGGGGGGGGGGGGGGGGGGGGGGGGGGGGGGAGAGAACACAAAAAAGCACATGAGCAAGAAGAGAGAGAGTGAGAGGGAGAGGGATGGGGAAATGGGGAGAGAGAGAGGGTAGGGGAGATGGGGGGAAGGTGGGGGGGAGGGAGGGGGACTGGGAGTGAGAGAGGGGGAGGGGAGATGGGTGAGGGAGAGATGGGGAAGGGGTGGGAGCGGATGGTGGGGGGGGGGGGAATGGAGAGAGGGAGAGTAGGAGGGGGAGATATGCGGAGAGGGAGGGGACCCGGGATTGAGAGGGGGAGGGGGAGTGAGATGAGGAGGGGGAGGGGGGGGAGTGGGATTGGGATGGGGAGGGAGGGGGGGGGGGCAGAGGGAAGGGGAAAGGGAGAAGGAGGAGGAGAGGGAGAGGATGAGGGAAAGAGGGAGAGAAAGTGAGAGGGAGGGAGAGAGGGAGAGAAATAGAGAGCGGCCGAGGTGTACAGGTACAGTTTGGAGAGAGAGAGCGAGGGAGAGAGAGTCGAGTCGACTGGTTTTTGATTCCCATACTGTGGGTAAAAGACTCTGCGTGTTCACCCTGATGATTTTATACATCTCTATAAACTAATTCCTCAATCCAGCCTACCCCAGCTCTCGGGGCAGCATGGTGGCCCAGCGGTAGAGTTGCTGCCTCACAGCGCCAGAGACCTGCAGTTTGTACGTTCCCCCCGTGACCGCGTGGGTTTTCTCCGGGTGCTCCGGTTTCCTCCCACACATTGAAGACATGCAGGGTTGTCGGCTAATTGGCTTCGGTAAACTGTCCCTCGTGCGCGTAGGAAACCGCTAGAGTGCGGGGATCGCTGGTCGGCGCGGACTTGGTGACTTGTTTCCGCGCTGTATCTCTAAACTAAACTGCCCGGGTCCCGGCAACATCCTCGTGAATCTTCTCCGCATTCTTTGCGCCTCATTGGATTTTTTTTTCCTCCTGATTGTGCACGGCCGGTTGGTGTGCGCAAGGGTTCCGCAGGTCGAGGAATCACAAGGTCCTCCCTGTGCCCAAGTCATGTGCGGCACTCAGCGTGAGGTCATCTGACGGGACAGACTGCAAGAGATATGTACCACCCCTCTCAGTCGGAAGAAGGGTCTCGACCCGAAATCTCACCTATTCCTTTCCCCCAGAGATGCTGCCTGATCCGCTGAGTTACTCCGGCATTTTGTGTCTATCTTTGGTGCGAACCAGCACCTGCAGCTCCGTCCTACACACGATACTCCCCCTAGTGATACTCCACCCAAACACATGGGCAATAATATAATGACAGAAATTGTTGTTATAAGATGGTACGTTGGCTCAGCGGTAGAGCTGCCGCCTTACAGCGCTTGCAGCGCCAGAGACCAGGGTTCGATCCCGACTACGGGCGCTGTCTGTATGGAGTTTGTACGTTCTCCCCGTGACCTGCGTGGGTTTCCTCCGAGATCTTCGGTCCCCTCCCACACTCCAACGACGGGCAGGTTTGTAGGTTAATGGATATAAGTGTAAATTGTCCCTAGTGTGTGTAGGCTTGTGTTAATGTACGGGGATCGCTGGTCGGAGCAGACACGGTGGGCCGAAGGGCCTGTTGACGCGCTGTATCACTAAACTAAATCTGGAACTTTCCCCTCCAAAGGCTGTAGATGCCAAGGTTCTAGCTGGAGCTTCAGTTTCTTACTAATGACACAAAAATAGGTAAGGATGATTTTTTTCCTTTAGGTTTTTGGATATATTTTAAAGCAGAGATCGTTAAGTTCTGGTGCCAAAGGTTATGGGGAGATGGCAGGAGCACAGGGTTGAGATTGAAAAGTAGATTAGCGATGATATTGAATGGTAGAGTTGACTCATAGAATGAGACCCTTCTGTGGAAACAGAACCTTCGGCCCAATTTACCCACACCGACCAACATGTCCCATCTACACTAGTCCCACCTGCCCCCATTTGGTCCATATCCCTCCAAACCTGTCCTATCCATGTACCTGTCTAACTGTTTCTTGAATGTTGGGATAGCCCCAGACTCGACTCCCTCCTATGGCAGCTTGTTCATTGCACCCACCACCCTTTGTGTGAAAAAGACTTGATGGGCTGCATGGCCTAATTCTGCTCCAACGCCTCATGGCCTTACCTACCCTGCTCAATGTCAAACACCTCCACATTCTTCACAAACTTGGGTTTCTTGTAGCCTCGTGCCTGCTGGAGACCTCCCAGACTTAGGAAGCTCTTCTCCGTCATCACGTAGCTCGAGAAGGACCTCCGGCAAGGAACGCTGGGAAACCTGCTCCACACCCTGGTCTCCGTGTCAAAGACTTCAAAGGCCGTGACGGGGTTCTTTGCTTGTCTCCCACCTACCCAGGGGAAAAAAAAGTGTTACATTATGTTCTCAAACGTTGGGTAGGTGGCATGCCGAGTGTCGAGTGCAGTGTCGTTCAGTTTAGTTTAGATACCAAAGATACCAGCATAGGTCTACCTGCCAGCTACTTGCCAGGATATAGAGTCATAGAGAGATACAGTGTGGAAACAGGCCCTTCGGCCCAACTTGCCCACACCGGCCAACATGTCCCATCCACACTAGTCCCACCTGCCTGCGTTTGGTCCATATCCTCCAAACCTGTCCTATCCACGTACCTTCAAGCTGTTTCTTAAACGTTGGGATAATCCCCCCCCCCCCCATATCCCCGCATCAACTACCTCCTCTGGCAGCTTGTTTCATACACCCACCTTTGTGTGAAAATGTTAACCCTCAGATTTCTATTAAATCTTTTCCCCTTCATCTTAAACCTATGCCCTCTGGCCCTCGATTCACCCACTCTGGGCAAGAGACTCTGTGCATCTACTTTTTTTTTAAAGAATGTGCTCACACACTAACCTACACACACTGGGGACAATTTTACAATTTTACCAAGCCAAATAGCCTACAAACCTGTACGATTTTGGAGTTTGGGGGGAAACCGGAGATCCCGGAGAAAACCCACGCAGGTCATGGGGGGCAATGTACTAACTCCGTACAGACAGCACCCACAGTCAGGATTGAACCCGGGTCTCTGGCGCTGAGAGGCAGCAACTCGACCGACTCTGACCGCTGCGCACAAAACCGTGCCACTCTGTACTTCAACGGCAACAGGGGAAGTGCAGCCTAGACGTTGCGAAAGGCAGTCTGGAAAAGTGGAATATTGATGGGCCGAATGGCCTAATTCTACTCCTATCCCTTATGACCTTATGTCGAAACGTCACATATTCCTTTCCTCCAACCAGATGCTGCTGGGCCCGACCGTGGTTAATTCCAGCATGTGAATGATGTAGTTGTTCATGTTTTTTTGGTATTGTTTTCTGACTGTGTATGGGGGTGGGGGGGGGAGGGGGGGGGGGGGGGGGGGGGGGGGGGGGGGGGGGGGGGGGGGGGGGGGGGGGGGGGGGGGGGGGGGGGGGGTGGGGGGTGGGGGGGGGGGGGGGGGGGGGGGGGGGGGGGGGGGGGGGGGGGGGGGGGGGGGGGGGGGGGGGGGGGGGGGGTGGGGGGGGGGGGGGGGGGTGGGGGGGGGGGGGGGGGGGGGGGGGGGGGGGGGGGGGGGGGGGGGGGGGGGGGGGTAAGGGGGGGGTGGGGGGGGGGGGGGGGGGGGGGGGGCGGAGGGGGGGGGGGGGGGGGGGGGGGGGGGGGGGAGGGGAGGGGGGAGGGAAAGAAAAAAGGGGGGGGGGGGGGGGGGAAAAAAAAAAAAAAAAAAAGGGAGGGGGGCGGGGGTGGGGAAACACACTTTTAAATCTCTTCCCTGCCTCAAGGGCACGGGAACCCGACCGTTTCCCCCCACCTGTCTGGGGTCTCCGTTGCTGAGTTGCGGGCCATGTGCCGTGGAGCGGCCTACCGAACTGACGGAAAACGACCTGGGGGTCTGCAGTCACGGAGCCTGCGGAGAGCGCGGACCTTGCCATCGTGGGGCTGGCCGGCACCACGGAGCGTTGGAGGGGTGGTGGCTCATGCCGCAGCGGCCCACTCCGGTGGATCATCTCCAGCTCCAGCTGCGCCCGAAACTACCCGTAGAGCTACCAGCTCCAGCTCCAGGGCTCGCGGCCCGACTCGCTCCAAGTGCTCCAGCTCCAGCTCCAGCGTAGCGGCCCGACTCCGGGAGCTCCAGCTCCAGATCCAGCTTGCTACCGGTGGACTGTCGGGATATTGGGAGCTCGCGGGTCCTGGTGGGAGACCGCTCTCCGGAGCTCCCACTGCTGACAACTTCTCTAGCCCGTGTCGCGGGGTTGGAAACCTTGACCGGAGCGGGGCCGTACATCGCCCGGCGCGGCGCTTTAATGGCCGCGGGAACATTCCAGCGCAGCCCGGTGGACGGTGACTCCAACTTTGTTGACTTTTGGACCTAGAGCGGGGGGCGTACATCGGCCCCGCGCCCGGCCACCCTCAATGGCCCGTAGGACTTAAACACTTGCCCGCTTGGGGAGTGAGGATGAAGATTCACTGTGATCGGATGTTTGTGTGGTTTTTTTGAGTTTTTTCTGTTTTGTATTATGGCTTGTGGAAACGGAATTACGTTGGAGCCTCTCTGAGGTCGATCGATGACAAGTAATAAAATCAAAATCAAATGTATGTGTCGAACAACAATCGAAGCTTTCTTTCTCAACGCACGGGACTTACCGAATATGTGGATCCTTGCCGGCGTGGAAGAAGGTTGCTAGAGGCCGCGTATCTTAGGTGTTGGCATGGGCATTCGTGGAGGGCATAGCAGGCATCACTGCCTGACGTCGAGACTGCAGGAGGTGACCTCGTGGAAACGTGTCTGACCCCATTGGCCGTCCGGGCCCACCGCATACACTGGCAGTCTGTAAACACAACGATACACCACGTCGACAGCATTCACCGCAGCTGCAGCTTTCAATTCATGCCTACGCATCATGGTATCTTTTCTTTAGGGTTTTTTTTTTAAGAGATAACAGTCGCGGAAACAGAGGCCCTTCGGCCCACACCGGGTCCGCGCCGACCCATCCGAGCGATCCCGCACATTAACACTATCCTACACCCACCGTTGACAATTTGTACATTTTTACCCCCGAGCCAATTAACCTACAAAACCTGCCGTCTTTGGAGTGTGGGAGGAAACGCAGATCTCGGGAGAATACCCAGCAGAAACAGATCAAGGGGAGAACGTTCAAAACTCGTACATCAGCGCCCGAACGTATGTCGGGATCGAACCTGGGTCTCCGGCGCTGTAAGGCAGCAAGCAACTACCACCTACTGCGCCACCGTAACTTTGGGTTGGTAGAGCGTGGAAACAGGCCCTTCGGTCCACTGAGTGCACGCCAACCAGCGATCTCCAGAGATAGTCAGAGGGTGGTGAATCTGTGGAATTCATTGCCACAGACGGCTGTGGAGGGCAAGTCAATGGATATTTGTAATGCGCAGATTGACAAACTCTTGATTAGTACGGGCGCCAGGGGTTACGGGGAGAAGGCGGGACAACGTGGTTGAGAGGGAAAGATAGATCAGCCATGATTGAATGGCGGAGTGGACCTGATGGGCCAAATGGCCCCTCACTACTCCTAGAACCTGTGAACGTCCACAACAGCATTGGGATAAATGACAACTTTAAAAAAGATTTATTGGACAGGGCCTGAAGATTAAATATTGGTGAAGACATCGGGCAGTTTCCACGGTCTTCTTCAGGATAATGTCATGGGGTCTTAGGGCTGGGATGACATCTGATCGATGGACAGAGTAGCCCATCTCTGACTCACCTCGAGCCCATTGCGGACATTTGTCGATCGAACTGGTACGCTACAATGCAGACAAGTATATTCTTCCTCTTTGCTCTGTCTATTTGCACCTGAGTTTGATCAATGGTATTGGTGTATAGTATTATCTGATCTGTTTAGTTAGCATGCTTTAAACTTTACCTTGGTGCAGGGGCGGAAATCCTGGGGGGGGGGGGGGGGGGACAGGGGTCACTACGTTCCTTCCACACCGACCCACCCCCGCTTTGAGAGGTGGGGGACAATCCTCCTCCATGTTTTGTAATCCGTACTTTATCAGATGCTTTCTAAGGGCAGAATCGGCCCATTCGCAGGTGCTTTCAACCAGACTGCATGCATGCGGGGCATCCAGTGCTCCGATGGTTTGATGCCCCCGCCTGGCGTTGGTAAGGGACCCTCCCCGCGGCCCGTTGTTACAAGACCCCCCTGCAACGGGCAGATTCAATTCCCTCCACGATTGCGCGGCCGGACGAGCTGTGTTGTGCTGGAGGTGTTCGCCGTCTCAGGGCCCAAGACGGTCGAAGCATCGATGCGGCTACGTCAGCACCCGCAGTGTCCAATCCGAGAATATTGGTTCCCTCGGCCTGTTTTTGATTGCGTATTTCCCCTGCATGTCTTTGGTGCATTGGATAAGGTGCTAGAAGTATACATTTGTCTCTTGGCAGGAACAACAACGTTCGCAGACCATAACACAAACATACCTCTTCATCATCGAATTCCTTATCGTTCACGCGCTTGCATAGGCAAGGCCTGCCTAGCATCATCTAGGAGACCAACTGCACTTCTAGTCCTCCCCTCATTCGCCCTCTGTCCCCTCCTCCCCTCTCCTCAAACAGCCAAGAGGTAAGAAGTGTGACAATGCCACAACCCCTCCCGATGCAGAGACAGTTACTTCCATAGATGTTATCAGGACACCCTAATTGTCCTATCTCGACATAGAGGCATTCCTGATCCTCCATTTTACAAATTCAGTGGAGAACTTGAAACTATCTTTGACCGGATTCAACTGGACTTTATGTTAAAAGCCAAATGTTGATACCAGTTGTCCTGTATTTGAACTGGTACAGAACGTTTGGTTGTAGCTGAATTATTCTCAATGACTGGATAGCTCGTCAAGACCGCTCAAAAAGCATTTTCACTATACCTTGTCGTGATATGTGTCAGCAATAAACATAAAAACATACTGTTTCAAACTGTAGTAATGGTTAAATGCAACTTACGTTGGAAATGAATGGACTGTTGACAGGAAATAGCAATTCAAACTGCCGGCAAGAGACTCGGGTTCGATCTGTACGAAGGTGCTGTCTGTGTGGAGGTTGAATGTTTGATCGCGTGGGTTTTTCTCGGTTAGGTGATGCTCTCGCTTGTCCTGCACTCTCCAAAGATGCGACCGGGTTTGTACGTTATTAGCTTGTTAAAACTGTTCCCTAGTGGGTGTAGGATAGTTGCTAGTGCCACGCGCGTTGATCGCTGGTCCAGTGCGGACTCGGTGGCGATAGGGCCTGTTTCCACACTGTATCTCTAAACGTCTAAAGTCTGGAGACGATGACGTTAGGCCAAATGCGCTTCGGGCATGTGATGGGTGTGAATGTGTGTGCCTCTGTGTGTGCTTGTGTGGTTGTTTATTGTGTGTCTGTGTGCTGTGTGTGTGTATGCGTGCATGTACTGTGTAGTAGTGTTGTCGTGCGTGTTATGTGTGAGTCCTTACGTGTGTCTGTGTGTTTATGTGTGTGTGTGTGTGTGTGTGTTGTATGTGTGTGTCCTATGTTGTGTGTGTGCATGTCTATGTTGGGTGTGTTGATTGTGCATGTCTATTGTGTCGCTATGTTGATTGCTTCGTTGTTCCTATGTGTTGTGGTCTGGGTTTGTGAGTTGTTTCTGTGCATTGTTCTTATCTGTGTGGTGTGCATTGTGTTTGATTCGTGTGTGTTCTATGTGTGTCGTGTGCATGTTCTGATGTGCGCGTGTGTGTGTGTGTGCATGTCTCATGTGTGTGTGTGCATGTCTTGTGTGTGTGCTGGGTGTGCATTGTCTAAGGGTGTGTTGTGTGCACTGTTAGTGTGTAAGTGGGTGTCTATGTCTATGTGTGTGTTGTGTGCATGTCTGTGTGTGGTGGGTGTGTTTTCGTGAGCTGTGTTAATTTTGCAGGGATAGCATCAATGTTCATTGAAAATTGTCAGAAAATACATGTTGGTGGTTGATGTGGTGGTGTAGTAATGGTTCCTGTTGATTTTCTACCCAAGGAGCTTGCATTGCTAAGCACTACGTCTCAAGGAACAGAGGCGTAACTCGGGTTTTACTGGTGTATGACGTATGGCAGACTGGTAGAGTTCTGAAGAAGAACATAATTTATCCGTGTCCTCCAGGGTATGCTGGCACTGCCCGCTGTTACTCGGCCACTTTTCTCAGTAGGGAATGTCGGCGGCTCTGTGTGTGCTAGTTCTGCTATCGGGTCCTCTCGTCTTGTTCAAGTGTTCGGTCCACGGCATGTAGGGCCAGCGGTCTTCCTTGCCTCCCGCTAGATCCTCCTAGAGGCTAGAGCTCGATTTCCACAAGATGTGCCAGACGTGGATCTGCAACCAACGATCTACATCGCTACCACCCTTTTAAACCTTAGAGACACTCAACAACGCATTTCTTTACTTATTTCACGACATCCTCTTTACCCTTGTATCTTTACCTAGCGAACGGTGTAGATTGTTAATCATGTATATATTAGTCTCGTCCTCTGACCGGTTAGCACGCAACAAAAAGCTTTCGCTGTGCCTCGGTGCGTGACAGTAAACTAAATCGCAGAAGCTCAAAATTGCTCCCAATAATTGGCACCCCTTGTGGTGGAGGTACCCCCATGCAATTTCTTCTTCAGTGACCCGAGGATCGCGTTCGGCTAGGAGGAGTTATCAGCTAATGCTCGCTCTTTCGAAGGAGCTATCAATTGGCCCTACGTTCTCCACCCGCACACCCTGCACAAAGATTTTCTTTTTACATATTTATCCAACTTCCCTTGTTTAAACGTTTCTCACAAAAATCTAAATGCCGCTTTTGACCTTGCAGGTCAGAAAATCTATGACCTTGCAGGTCAGAAATCCTGGCCATCAGTTTTGCCCGGTAGGGGTAGAAGGGAGCTGGCACGGTTGGCGCAGCGGTAGTAGTTAGTGTTGCTGCTGCTTAAGCGCCCGAGACCATGGATTCGATCCTGAATCACGCGATGGCTGCTCTGTCGGACAGCGTGGGTTGTCTCCGTGCTCGCTATACGCCAGGGTTTTCCGCTCCAGCGATCAGGGCTCGAATGGGAATGAGTAGGGTTTGTAGGGTTAATTGCTTGGTTACCAATGTAAGTTAAATAGGGTAGGGAGTATGGGTTATGTCTGAGCTTGCGAATCGCGCTCTGGTGGATGTGTGACTTCGGTGGACTGAAGTGTATAACTGCAGCGGCTGTTTCCACTTTCAACCTTTCCTGAACGAAAATAGTTATGCAGGAAAGCCCCCCCACTTCCGATTTGAATTCCATAATCCATTGCTCCCTTAATCACAATATCATCCCATCGCAGTTGAACGCGTCTCATTAGTACCCGTATCAAACTTTGGAACGTTCTTTAATAAATCTCGCTATTAACCCTATCCGTCCTCAAATCCGTATTGTCTACATATCCCTCGGAGGATTTAGTTTAGTTTAAGAGATTCAGCACGGTAACAGGCTCCTTTCGGCCCGTCGATCGCCGCACACTAAAAGACACTATTCCTACATCACCTAGGGACAATTGTTACATGACAACACAGAAGAGCCAATAACCTAACAAACCTGTACGACTTTAGAGCGTGGGGCATGGAAATGACGAACCCGAGTGAAAACCGTACCGTCAGGTTACGGGTGGTGATTGAGGATCGGGGAAAGTCTCTGCCGGACAGCACCCAGTCAGGATCCGGAACGCACGGGGATCTCTGGCTGCGTACGACATCGAGCTTAGTAGTGTTCTACCGCTAGATCTAGATTTCTCTGTTCAGTGCAGTATAATACTTCGACGCTTCATCGAGATGCCTCTATAGTGTTATGGCAGATTCCATATTTCGCAAGGCTTCTTTTCTTCTCCCATTTTGGCCCGTCTTCCACGTTGTACATCTCACGGTGGGAGAGGGGGGTGTTTGGTGGACACCCCCTCATGCCCCCATCACGAGTACCGCTTTGCCAAGGGACCTTGCCACGGCACAGCGCCCCGCTCTCTTGCCTAGTGGGCATGAGAGTTGGCTGGGTGGGCTCCACTGGTTGGCCTCTGGGGTTTGTAGGCCTCGCAAGTTCTGCGCCCATGGAGCGTAGCCGCTCTGTGCAGCAGCCCTTCCGATTGAGGTAGGTCGCCCATCGCTCTCACGGTGGCACAGTCGGACGATCGGCCAATGGCCAGGGTGTGCCAGCAGACATGCCAGTGGAAAGGACATTGGTGGGTGCACAGACATGGTGTGCTTTCCCTTGTCCGCCTCCTTCATCAGACGTTGGCACGGATGGCTCCAGTGCACAGCCTGGTTTTAAGCTGCACGTTCAATCTCTCCCCATGACAGTCACAAATGATTAATCGCGTCTGTAATGAAAAATTAAAGATGCGGTGATCTACAACATGGTAAAAGCTAATAGACTTTTAGGGCGCACGGTGGCGCAGCTGTGGAGTGTAGTTGCTGCTAATGTCGACCAGATGACCCGGGTTCATCTGAACTACGCGGTGCTGGTGTACAGGGAAAGTTATGCTACTCCCAACTGTCCCATGTTGGTTTTAGTTTCCGGGAGCTCCGGTTTCTTTCCTAAGCTCTTTGTTTGTTTCGGAGATTGTACATTTTCCCGGGACCAGGTGGGTTTTCTCCAGGTTGGCTATGTTTCCTCCATAGTTTCAAAGACGTACAAGTTATTTTGTAGGTGTCACTGGGCCTTTGTAAAAATTGTTAAAATGTTCGCTAGTTCGTTGTGTGGTGATAATGTTAGGGGTACGGGGTTGGGTGTGAAAACAGGTCGCGTGCGGTACATCGGTTTGGCTGAGGGGGGAGCCTATTTCTGACGGACCGTTTTTTCTTATCGCTATATGGTCTATATAGGTCTTCTTCTCTTGACACTACAATCTCAACACAACTTGATTGTTGACTTCTAGGGATCTGTGTAGGAAGGAACTGCCAATGCTGGTCTGAAGAAGGGTATGCTCCGAAACGTCACCATTCTACTCACAGAAGATGACTGCCTGACCAAGAGTTAGTCAGCATTTTGTGTCTATCGTTCTATGCAAAATTTTTTATTTATTGCATGGTTGACTATGGGTGCTTTTTTCGCACTAGTATTGTGGTTTATTACCTTAATTTATTTTTTGATTTTATTATGTCATTATCTGCGTGTTGTAGCTGCAAGTAGAATTTCATTAGTCTGCCGTCCGGTACATACGATACAATTTAGGGCTGTCCCACTTACGTCGTATTTTATCGGTGACTATGCGGAACCCTCATAGGTGCTTGCGGTCGCCTTATTGAAAATTTTTCAACATGTTTGAAAAAACCAAGAAGGGCATTTCGAATAGGCGACCGAAAAAAGTACGGACTCTTCTGGTGCGATTACTCACATCAAATAGGGCATCACCAAGGAGACATAATTTTTCTGGTCGGCAACTGGATTTCACCCTAGTTGAGAAATTATGGTCAACCCTGGTGGCGACTAGACGCGGGCGCCGGAGTAGCGCGGCAAGTTGACCGATAAAAATAAATCGCACGATAAGTGGGAGATCAGGCCTTAACCTCTCTTGACTGAAGCCTAAGAGAGAAAAAGTTAGGGTAACACCTGGGTGTCAGGGGTTAGGGGAGATGGGGAGAAGCAGGAGACATGGGGTGGGTAGAGAGGGTAAGAATTTAGATCGGCATGATTGAATGCCAGGAGTAGTACTGGCATGGCCCTGAAATGGGCCTAATCCGACTCTGTCACTTATGGATTGCGGGGTCTTGCTTCTTTCTTGCGTTGAGACAAATGTTTAAAAGCCAGACCCAGAACAAGACAACTCGTGCTCCATCTCACCCGCATTGGACCGAGCTCGGAGCGAGACTCATGGGAGGAACCACCCGCTAAAGCCCGAGATCACCACTGTGGTTCCGGTGGGACCAGGAAGCACGCACCAAGCCTCGTGGTCGGCGGGACTGGGATAGTTCCGGTGTTATAGCAATGATTCGCATCCCCAACCACATAAACAGAGGCCAAGTGCTGAATATATCTATTCACTTGGTGACTCCTTAGGACTATCCTTGACGGACTCTTTCGCTGGCATTTTATCCTCTGCACGAAAAGGCTATTCCCTATCATGCATCTGTGACCTGTAAATGGAATTCGATTGTAATCACTGCATTGTCTTTACCGCTGACTGGTTAGCACGCGCAACAAAACTTTTTTTTTTCACTCCTGCACCTCGGTACACGTGGCAGTAAATTAAACTGAACTGAGCCCCTCGTTACGAGTAGGCTTGTCGGGTCGGTGTATGTTGTAACCGGGAGGGAGCTGGAGAAGTACAGACGCGATGGAGCAAGGGCCGGTGGGAGGGTGAACCGGGGTAATGCCTCCAGCGCCTTCAAGGTCGGCTGCAGGAGGCGCCCCCGGGCCACAAGAGAGAGGGGGGTCGGTTCGCGGGAACGGCTCAGTTGTGTATGTGAGTGGAGGTGGCCTTGAACTCCCGGCATCAGCTGGGTCAATATTCCTACACTCATCAAGGGGCACTCTGCTATTAAAGGAAATGGTTTATAATCACATCTTAATGTATTGGAGGTTGGTTCTTGGCTTCAAGTGTTATTACTCTGGAAGCTACTTAATGTTATGATTTAAAATTTCCACTCTCTTAAGAACTGTAGACATTAGAGATACAGCGCGGAGGGGGAGGAACACGCTGGTCCCTTCGGCCCACCGGGTCGTGCCGACAATTTTTCCGAATCACCCCGTAATCAGCACTATTCCATACACGAAGGGACAATTTACGATTTTTATAAAAGCTGATTAACCCACAAACCTGCACGTCTTTGGAGTGTGGGAGGAAACCGGAGCGCCCGGAGAAAACCCACGAGGTCGCAGGGAGAAAGTGTAAGTAAGTAAGTAAGTATATTGGCCAAGTATTCACATACAAGGGATTTGCCTTGGTGCTTCGCCCACAAGTAACAACGTGACATACAGTGCCAGTTACGAATGACTCCGAAAACGCTAAACATTAATAATAATAAAACATTAATGATAAAACACCATTGATCAAGCATGTGAACCAACAAGATACCAGATCAAAGGGAGGCAACAGATTTTTGGCTGTTGAGTAGAGCAACTACTCGTGAATTAAAAACTGTTTCTATGTTCTGGCAATTTTTGTTGTGCAGCGGTGTTTTTACAAACGACTGTTTTCGTATGTGTATGTGTCATTTGTTTTCTTTTTTTTCTCCCTGATTTTAAATGCTTGTATGTTTTCTTTTTTTTTTCCTATGTCGTTTATGTTATGTTTTTTTTGTGGTTTTTTTGTGCATTTGTCCACTTTTCAGTTTCACTTATGCACAATATGTGTATTGCCACTTTTCAAACCTGCACATCGAGCGTATGAAGTGATGTCCGACAAAGAGAGGATCAGGCGGAAACCTTCCGAGGTGAGAGATTCAAAGAGGTGATTTCTTGCCCGGTATCTTCCAGCGGTGAGAGCCAAGGTGAGTCCCATCTGCCCCTGCTCGCTTCTTGTTCATATTTGTTATGCACTCCACACCTCAAATACTTTGTTAGGATCCCTGGTTTGGGTTGTTAGACAATGTAAAATTGGTGTGGTTGTAACATAAAAGGGTGTATAGGTCTTAGTGCGGGGGTGCTCGTGTGGGTTGTTTAATTCGGTGTGTGCCTTGGGTGTTTCGCACTGTTTCATCTTCTGCATAAACTAAAACCTAAACTAAACTAAACAATCTGTACTTTTAGCATGAGGCCTCTTTTATTTGGTAAGCTGGTAAACTAGACCAAAGGAGAGATTTGAAATACAGAGAAGGCAAGTTGAATGGATTGCGTCAGTTCTGATTTCCATTAAATGAGAAGTTCTCGTGCTGAGGAACCATCTCTCAAGCAGTCGGGCTAGAAACAGGAAGGCCAAGAGGTGAGTGGAACAAACATAAGATCCTCATTTTGATGGATTAAACCACGGCAAGACTTAAACCGTAAATGATAGGGCTGTGAGTGTTGAAGAACAGGGAGACCTAGACTTGGGGCAGCACGGTGCTAGCGTAGAGAGACCCGGGTTCATCCTGACTACAGGTTGCTCAAATTTCACTGTACCATAACTGGGACGTATTGTGTCTATTGTGACAAACAAACTGACCTTGAAACTTTGTCTGTACGGAGTTTGTACGTTGTCCCTGTGACCTGCATGGGTTCTCTCCGAGATCTTCGCTTTCCTCCCACACTCCAAAGGCGTACAGGTCTGTAGGTTAGTTTGGTATAAATGTAAATTGTCCCTAGTGTATGTAGATGGTGTTGATCGCTGGTCGGCGCGGACTCGGTGGGCCAAAGGGTGGGCCTGTTTCTGCGCTGTATCTCTAAACTAAACTAAACCTAGGACAGTAGCTATATTATTCCCCGAAAGTGGAAGCACAGGTGGACAGGGTGGTGAAGCTGACTGGCTGGCACACAAACAAAAGCTTTTCACTGTACCTCGGTACACGTGACAGTAAGAAACTGTGAGGGATAAAGTGATTAAACCCCATTAAAGTAAGGAGTTTTAAAGAGAATCCGAACTGAGAGGGGCTGGAGAGAGGATTCTGACACAGCTGTGTCTGAAGGTTGCCAGACCCATCCTTGAATCCTTGAGTAAGAAGTAATAGCATTGTATAGCAGTAGAAGAGAGTGATGTAGAGAGATCCCTATCAGTGGAATGGAGTGATAGATGGGACCCTTGTCACTATAGCTTAGCTTTAGTACTGATATAGGAGAACTGAGAGGGTTCACTAGAGAGGTGAGTAAAACTAGGGTAGGTCATGAGCAACTGAGCATGCTTAATAGAATAAATTAATATTACAACACACCCCTTGGTCAAGAAAACATGCTCATTTACCATGAACATGTTTGAACATGCGATGTATGATATGGGAGGTGCGAGGGGGATTGTACCTACAGATTGGCACCTCACGACCCTGATTGGAGAAGGGTCCCCGGGAGAGGGTGATGAATGTAAAATTCTGTGTATAAAGGGGGATGACTTCTTTGGCTTCGATGTGTGTCTCGATTTGGAGAGGCACCCGGGTCTGCTGCAGAGTCGAGAGGAATAAAGAACTCTTGCTTCCAAGATTTAGTCTTTGAGCATTAATTGTGAGCACAAAGCGTATCTCACAAATTGGGGGCTCGTCCGCGATCGCCACTCCGGCTGCTTGGTGGAGGCAAAGAAGGAGGGGAAGGTGCACCCTGCTGATTTCAGCAGTCTCCGATCTCCTTGCTTGCCATCAGCAGTTTGAGCGAGTGATATTCTGTGGGTAAGACTCGGGAAGCAAGAGTCTTACGGTAAATGCGTACGGGACGGTCGAGCGATTCTTGTGCACAGGACCCAGGTAAGAAAAGCGACTATTAAGTATTGCCTGGGCGACCGGGGTCTGTCGGACGGGAATAGTCCAACGAGACGATGAGAAACCGGAACGGGAAAAGTAAGGGTCCGGGGAACCTGGATGGGAAACCGGAACGGGAAAAGTAAGGGTCCGGGGAACCTGGATGAGGCTCATACTGATATGGAGCCTAACATTCCGCCCGATAGTCCGTTGGGGCGAATGTTGGATGGGGGAAGGGAACACCGGGGTAAGAGTAAGGAAACTATGTAAAGTTTTTTGTTACTTTGAGTGGCCAAAGGAGCCTATTCGAGGGAGCGCAGTGTGGTGGCCGCTGCGGTTGGGTTCAAATGAGGACTGGGTGGGACAGGCGTTGAATGTTTTTGTGAATGAAAGACAAACGCCGAATCAGAAATAGAAGAAAGGAACATGCCCAGTGCTGGAAACCCAATAATGGGATGTTTCCGTTAAAGACGGAAAGAGAGCAGGATGAACCCATGACTGGCCACCAATTGGTGATGATCACCTACGGAGACTGCCCCAGCTCCATATGAATCCCAGCCCCCAAATATATCCCCATCAGCGCCGGCTGCATTCTGCCCAGGAGGTCCCACTAAGCCAGAGCGGATCGGCAGTTAAACTGTCCGCTCTTGTCTCAGAAGAGACAGATAACTAGAGAATTACAGAAAGTAGAATGTGAAGGAGAGAGAGACAGTCAGAATAAGGAAGAGAAATAAAGAGTTAGGACGAGGATGGGACAGGTGTCCCAGGCAGTAGTCGGAGGACGCGATCTCAAATGAGGGCAGCGGAACAGAGATTAGACGATCTGTTCAAATGAAGCCCCTCAGGGATTTGGTCCGTTAGGGGGAAATGCGGGGGGGATGGGATTTGTAAATGTGTGCCTCTCACCAGTATGGGGCGGTGAGGAACTTTAAAAAGAAGATGAAAAGTTTATTGGAAGACCCCTTGGGACTGGCTGAACAAATAGATCAGTTCCTAGGGCCAAAAATGTTTTTATGAAAAATATTGAGTTGTTTCAAACAATCTCATTGAAGTAAGAATGGAATTAATGTGATGTGTGTGTAAAAACCGGTTTTGTATGAATGAGGAAGTTTGTATAGGTTTGTTTGCTGTGGGCCACATGTTGTAAGGGTATGTGTGTGTGTTCCTTTAAGAAATTGTAAGCAATGGGGGAGGTTATTGTAAGGTAACGGACAACGCTTTGTATCATCGCAACTTAAAAAGGGGAAGTTGGAAAATGTAGGTTGCTTGGCTTCTATAGATTTCTTTTCAGTAAAGTTAATTTGGAAAATTGTTAGTCGTATGTATTTAAACTAGGAATTGGAATTTGGGAATTGTAGGGGGAATGGTTTGAACAAAATTAGAAATACGTTAATTGCTGAACAACAAGCAGCTTTTATGGTTTGTTTAGATAAACATTCTGGTTGGAGAAGGGTAATAAATTAATGGGGCCCAGGGAAAAAAAAGGAGTTGGCAGACAATGATGTCAATAAGGGGAAGTTTGTTTACATCAGAAGAAAGACAGATGGTCAGACAGACAGGAGAAGGGGTTACAGGCTCAAGCGGGAGCAGTAAAATATCCCATTACTGCGCCGGATTTAAGTAACCAAACAGAAGAAGTATGAGAGATCTCAGGGAGATAATAATCAAGGGAATCAGAGAAGCCGTTCCCAAGGGACAGAATTTCGAACGGGCTTTTGAGAATCAGCAGAACAAGGACGAACCTCCGACAGTGTTCTTACAAAGGTTAAGGAGGAATGTCCAGCAGTATTCGGGGATAGACCCTGATTCAGACGCAGGTCAGCAGTTGCTAAAGGTTAATTTTGTAACAAAATCATGGCCAGATATTAGAAAAGAAATTGGAAAAAATTGGAAGATTGGAATGAAAAACCATTGAATCAATTGTTAACAGAGGCTCAAAAGGTATATGTTAGATGGGATGAGGAGAAGCAGAAGGGAAAGGCAAAAATAATGTTGCAAGCAGTACAGCAAGGAGTACAGAAGGGGGGAATCGAAGGTGATTGAAGGCCGGGTGCTCATGGAGACCGGGAAAGGGGAAAGCCCCCCCCCCCCCCCCCCGGTAGTATTGGAGGACGAGGAAGAGGTGAATGGGGGGGGACCGAAGTAGGGGTCCCCGGAAAACAAGGAACAAGAATCAAGAAGAATGGTATTACACGGGGCCAACCCGGTGTTATTATTGTAAAGAGGAGGGTCATTTCAGGATGGGAATGTCCCAAGCGACGACGGGGAGGTGCAGTCGTACGCACTCATGGAGGAAAGAATAGGGGGAGTCAGGGGTTCCGCTCCCTGGGGTGTATGGGATACACACGGGAACCTCTGGTAAACTTGAAATTAGGACCCCAGGGAGAGGATTATGATATTTTGGTAGATTCGGGAGCAGAGAGAGTTCGAGTGTAAACTAAGGTACCAGAAGGAATGAGATTGGGTAATAAAACCGGTTAGATCTCAGGGGTAGAAGGGAAAGTGATGACATTTTAACCCGAGGTAGAAGGGGTGGTGGTAAAATATGAGAAATCGGGAAAACTACGGAAGATTTAATCTTGGTACCCCAGGCAGGATAAATTTGATGGGGAGAGATTTACAAATCCAATTAGGAATGGGAAACAGCCCCCGTAGGGGGACAGATAATAGTCCAATTGTATAAATTGAGACCACAGAGGACGACAGGGAATGAATAGTCCCGCAGGTGTGGGCCAAGGAAGGAAACCGAGGGAGGGCTGCAGATCCCACCCTTGAAAATAGCTCTAAAAAAAAAAAGAAAGTGAGGCAGTACGGGTAAGGCAATATCCAATTTCTATGGGAAGGAAGGAGAGGACTTCAGCCAATTATAGAGAACTTACTGAAGGACGGTATATTAGAGAGTTGTATGTCCCCATATAACACCCCCGTACTCCCCGTAAGGAAGGACCGACGGGACGTTCAGATTGGTCCAGGATCTTCAGGGAATTAAATAAGGTAGTTAGAACGCGACACCCGGTAGTCCCGAACCCGTATACCATAATGGGACGGAAACCCCCGAATCACAAGTGGTTCAGTGTGGTAGATTTAAAAGACGCTTTTTTGGAGCTGTCCCCTGGCTGAAGAGTGCAGGGACCTTTTTGCATTTGAATGGGAAAAACTCCAGAGACCCAAAGGAAACAGCAGTAATCGGTGGACTGTGCTCCCTCAGGGATTTACGGAGTCCCCGAACCTGTATCGGACACAAATATTAGAACAAGTACTGGAGGACGTTCCGAGGACTGAGAGACACAGCTGATGCAGTATGTGGACGATCAATTACATCAGGGGAAGAAGAGGAGGCAGTTAGGGATGCAACAATAACCCTCCTGAACTTTCTGGGGAAAAAGGGGTTGAGAGTGTCTAAAAGTAAAATTACAGTTTGTAGAACGAGAAGTTAAATATCTAGGACACCCGATAAGCGATGGGAAAAGGAGAATAAACCCGGAAAGGATAGCGGGAATTACCGGACTGCCAGTGCCGAAGAATAAGAAGGAGATTAGGAAGTTTCTTGGACTGATTGGTATATTGTAGATTATGGATAGATGACTATACCCGACAGGTTAGGTTTATATATGATAAATTAGGTGAAGAAAACGACAAAGTAAAGTGGGAATCCGGGACGAACACCAGTTTAGGAAACTAAAGAACAGTTTTAATCACTGCCCCCAGTACAGGCTCTCCCGTCTATTGACCAGCCATTCCATCTTTTTGTGAATGCAGAAAATGGGAATTGCGCTGGGAGTTACTAACCCAAGAGAAAGGAGGGAAGCGGCAGCCCGTCGCGTTCCTCTCCAAACTCTTGGATCCAGTATCGCGGGGATGGCCAGTATGTATTCAAGCGGTAGCAGCCACAGCGGTGTTAGTGGAGGAAAGTAGGAAATTGACGTTTTGGAGGAACTCTGGTGGTGTCCACTCCCCACACGGTCCGGACGATACTAACTCAGAAGTCCAGTCGGTGGTTGACGGATTCTAGAAATCTTGAAGTATGAGGTTATACTTATAGGGAAAAGAATGATTTGACCATAGTAAACGGATAAAAACCTAAAATCCCTCTCAGTTTTTTGTACTCGGCAGGTGCTGAGCAGGAAGGGGAGTTATCAAACATGATTGTAGTGAGATAATAGGGTTAATAGTGAGATAACTTCAGACAAAGGAAGATTTAGAGACTAGGAAAGATTTAGAAGAACGACCGCTTGAGACAGGGGAAAGATGGTTTATTGATGGTTCTTCCCGATGCATAGACGGAAAAAGGTATAGTGGGTATGCTATAATAACCGGAGAAGGGTTTGAAAAAGTGGAAGCAGGCAGGTTACCAGGTAGTTGGTCCGCGCAAATGTGTGAACTGTATGCATTACTGAGGGCATTGGAACTATTGAAAGGGAAAGAAGGAACTGTGTATACGGACTCCAAGTATGCCTTTGGGGTGGTACACACCTTTTGGAAAATCTGGAAAGAAAGAGGGATGATTACAGCTAGAGGGAAAGAGTTGGCTCATGAGCAGTTAATTGAAAAAGCTTTGGAAGCACTAAAATTGCCAGAAAGAATAGCGTGGTCCATGTAGCAGGCCCACCAGAGAGGGAATTCGCTGGAAGCTAGAGGGAATAGGGCAGTCGATAGTGCCGCTAAGACAGCGGCGACAGAAGGAACGGTAAAAATGTTGTCTCTAATACCGTTGAGAGAGGGAATAGAGAATATACCTGTATTCTCGCGGGAGGAGGAAGATAAAATGAATGAGTTGGGTGCCCGGCGCTCCACGGACGGGAAGTGGTGGACGCCGGACGAAAAACAAATAATTACTAAAGGATTGACGAGGGATTTGATTAAACAACTACATTCGCAATCGCACTGGGGAGCTCAGGCTCTGTGCGACACGATACTACGGACTTATGCCTGTAGAGCATTTATACTTTAGCCAAGCAGGCGATGTCTGGTTGTGTATGTGTCAAAGGGTGAATAAGAAGGTAATGAGAGCTGTCCCAGGGGGAGGACAACAATTGGCCATTAGACCCTTCCAGAGAATACAGGTGGACTTCACAGAACTACCAAAAGTACAGCAGTGGAAATATCTTCTGGTTATAGTGGATCACTTCACCAGGTGGGTAGAGGCATTTCCCACGATAAATGCCACTGCCCCAGGCGGTCACTAAGATACTGCTGGAACAAATCATCCCACGATATGGAGTCATTAATCCATAGATTCAGATCGAGGAACACATTTTGCTTCCAAGGTGCACCTATTAATTTGTCACGCCTTGGGAATAAACTGGAAGCTGCATACTCCATGGCACCCCCAGAGTTCGGGAGAGAGTGGAGCGGATGAATGCCACTCAAAAATTCAGATAACTAAAATTAATGGAGGAGACAGGGTTACCCTGGATTAAATGTCTACCAATTGCTTTATTGCGAATACGGACGGCACCACGAAAGGATATTGCGGTGTCTCCCTATGAAATGTTGTTTTTGGATTGCCTTATTTTGGGAAGGTGGAAGGCACACCAACCTTTGAGGGAGGTGATGTGTTCATGAGGAACTATTTACTGGCAATGTCTCGTTCCCTTACAGAATTAAAAGCTAAAGGATTATTGGCTCAAAGCCCACCACTCGACTTTCCAATACATGCTGTAAAGGCCGGCGACTGGGTACTGGTCAAGAATTGGAAGGAGGAGAAACTCCAGCCCAGGTGGACTGGACCGTACCTAGTATTACTGACAACCGAGACAGCAATACGAACAAAAGAAAAAGGGTGGACCCACGCGATCCGGGTTAAAGGACCCGTCGATCCACCCGTTCCTGATGAGGAGGAACAGTGGATGGTGAAGCCAGGAAGCAAACCCCTAACAGTAATTTAAAAAAAGCATTGAATGTAAAACTGACAGTATGAAAGGAGCAGTCGTGGTATTGTTTGCTTTGTATGTAATTGTGGTAAAAGGTATTAATAATTGTGATAAATGTTATCATCCTATCCAATACAGAGGGCGGACAACCAGATCATTTATCTATCATTCCCATGTGAAC
Source organism: Okamejei kenojei (assembly GCA_035221665.1). Lineage (NCBI taxonomy): Eukaryota > Metazoa > Chordata > Chondrichthyes > Rajiformes > Rajidae > Okamejei > Okamejei kenojei. The sequence continues at coordinate 9,407,984 of CM069154.1, forward strand.
AAAGTATGCCATGACTGGAAGACTAGAACCATTTGTGAAGAGGGGGGAAAGGAATAGTTGATGGCAGGCAATAGGGGCTATATAGGGAAGTTTGGGGCCGTTACCTGCCCAAGGGGAGAGAGATGGGTTTGTGTACAGTTAGTTTTTTCCCTTCTCAGATCGTAAAATGGGACAATAGATAAGACGAGGGAGGAAGTAATAAAAGAGGTTACAGAAGTAGTAGTCACTAAGCCTCCCCCTCCCCCACCTACTCAGCCTCAAGTGCACCAGACACTGTACGAAGAGATAAAGAAGCAGATCGAGATCCCTGAAGGAAAAAAAAAAAGAAAACCTGTTTGTGGACTTGGCCCTCCGGATAGCTGGAATCCTGAATGTGACTAACTGTTGGGTCTGCGGAGGACCACTGATGAGTTCACGTTGGCCGTGGAGGGGATCCTTTGTTGAAGTATGGGACCTGATGGGGTGGAACCTGACAGTTGGACAAGACCGAGATCCCCAGGTATGGGTCCTGACAGACGCTCCGGTCGGGACTGAGTGTATCGCTAGGCCCTGGGCAAAGGATGCCGTCCTAGTAGGCAGCAGCCCCTGCCAGCGCATCGTCACCCAGTGGCCAAATCAGTCCCGAGTGTGGTGGCCAGAGGAGCCTAAATGGTATCTAAGTAAGAAATATGGGAAAAACTGCGGGGGCGCTGGAAATGCTGGCAAAGCGGCAGACGCAGATGAGAGCAGCGATATACCAGAACAGGTTAGCCCTGGATTACCTCCTGGCAGAAGAAGGAGGGGTATGCGGGAAATTCAACCTCTCTAATTGCTGTTTGAACATCGATGATAATGGACAGGCAGTGATGGACATATCAGAAGGGATCCGTAAGTTGGCACATGTTCCAATACAAAAGTGGAATTCGATTATGGGAACCCAATGGTGAGATTCCATCCTCGGAGGAACATGGTGGAGAACGGTGGGACTCGTGTTTCTATGTGCAGTGGCTGGACTGATCTTTATCCCCTGTTGCATCCCTTATTTTAGGGAACTTATTACCAGAAGTATAAGTCAGATGCAGGCGGTAGTCATGCCTATGGGAGAGAGAGGGGAAATACAGAGAATAATGATAATGCGGCCAGGGGAGGTTCATGATTTACAGGAAGAGAAGGTTAGGACAATGTTACGTCAGTTCGAGTTGAGGGAACTTGAAATGAGGGTTTAATCAGTGTATGCGTAGCAAAAGAAAAAGGGAGGATTATGAGGGATAAAGTGATTAAACCCCATTAAAGTAAGGAGTTTTAAAGAGAATCCGAACTGAGAGGGGCTGGAGAGAGGATTCTGACACAGCTATGTCTGAAGGTTGCCAGACCCATCCTTGAATCCTTGAGTAAGAAGTAATAGCATTGTATAGCAGTAGAAGAGAGTGATGTAGAGAGATCCATATCAGTGGAAGGGAGTGATAGATGGGACCCTTGTCACTATAGCTTAGCTTTAGTACTGATATAGGAGAACTGAGAGGGTTCACTAGGAGGTGAGTAAAACTAGGGTAGGTCATGAGCAACTGAGCATGCTTAATAGAATAAATGAATATTACAACACACCCCTGGTCAAGAAACTGCTCATTACCATGAACATGTTTGAACATGCGATGTATGATATGGGAGGTGCGAGGGGATGTATAGTGGGATGTACCTACAGATTGTGCACCTCAGACCCTGATTGGAGAAGGGTCCAGAGGGGAGGTTGAATGTAAAATTCTGTGTATAAAGGGGGATGACTTCTTTGGCTTCGGTGTGTCTCGATTTGGAGAGGCACCCGGGTCTGCTGCAGAGTCGAGAGGAATAAAGAACTCTTGCTTCCAAGATTTAGTCTTTGAGCATTAATTGTGAGCACAAAGCGTATCTCACAAAACTAAACTGGACAGTAAGCTCCCACAAACTGCAAACCACTAGATTCTGAAGAAGGGTCCCAAACTGCAGCATTGTCTTTCCATTTGCCTACATGGGTGTTGCCTGACCCACCCATGTGTTAAGCCCCTGTCCCACTTAGGAGACCTAAACAGCAACCTCTGGTGGCCTTGCCCGCCAACCAAGGTTTCCATGAGGTCACCGAAGGTTTTGGTCACTCTCCCTAATGGTCGAAAGTGGTTTCCGCGTGGTCGAGGCTTCATCTAGGTTGCTGCTATTTTTTCATCATGATTAAAACCGGCCTCGACTGAAAATCGTTTTAAAAATCGATATTTTTTAGTCGCAGGTAGTCGAGGAAGGTTTTCAACATATGCGTGAGAGGTGGTAGGAGGTTGCAGGTCACCTCGACCTTGATTTTTTTTTGGGTGGCGGGGCAAGGTCACCAGAGGTTGCTGTTTAGGTCTCCTAAGTGGGACAGGGGCTTTATTGCTCAAGATTCCATCTTCTATAGTCTCACACTACTTCACAGCTTGCATAAGTAGTGTCTGATCAAACTGACCCTCAAGTTGTCCAACAACTTCAGGCTGTGCACGCCACACGAAAGAAGAAGAAGAACTGACCCTGACCCTCTACAAATAACAATGGATCTTTCACATCCTCTCTGAGAGGGGTGAAGTGGTTTCACTTTCACATCTGGTTCAACAGTAATTATTTTTCCACTGCCTGATCCGTCGGGCCTCAGTGCTCAGCAGTGTGTCATCAGCTGTCGGAGCCTTCCATGTATACAGCCTCGCCGAGTAATCTTACTACTAGTTTTAGTTTATTTTAGAGATACAGCGTGGAAACAGGCCCTTCGGCCCACCGAGTCCGCACTGGCCCCTCATTTGAGGAAGGAGCAAAGAGGTCCTTCTGCAGTCGCACATGGCCCTAGTGAGACCACACCTGGAGTAACGTGTGCAGTTTTGGTCCCCTAATTTGAGGAAGGACATTATTGCTATTGCGGGAGTGCCGCTTAGGTTTACAAGGTTAATTCCCGGGATGGCGGGACTGTCATGAGAGAATGGAGCGGCTGGGCTTGTACACTCTGGAGTTTAGAAGGATGAGAAGGGATCTTATTGAAACATATAAGATTATTAAGGGTTTGGACACGCTAGAGGCAGGAAACATGTTCCCGATGTTGGGGGAGTCCAGAACCAGGGGCCACTGTTTAAGAATAAGGGGTAAGCCATCTAGAACGGAGATGAGGAAACACTTTTTCAAACAGAGGGTTGTGAGTCTGCGGAATTCTCTGCCTCAGAGGGCGGTGGAGGCCAGTTCTCTGGATACTTTCACGAGAGAGCTAGATAGGGCTCTTAAAAATAGCAGAGTCAGGGGATATGGGGAGAAGGCAGGAACGGGGTACTGATTGGGGATGATCAGCCATGATCACATGGAATGGCAGTGCTGGCTCGAGGGGCCGAATGGCCTACTCCTGCACCTATTGACAATGCGGGGATCGCTGGTCGGCGCAGACTCGGTGGGCTGAAAGGCCTATTTCCGTGCTGTATCTCTGAACTAAACTAAAGTGCCAAATGACTTAACTGCTATGTCTTCATGGAGAGACGACCATTATACATTTCATTGTCCAAGCACGGGATGGGACCGCGTGGCAGTCAAAAGCTTCGGTTGAAATCATCCAGACCCTACAATACTTAGCCTGCAGGAGGCCACAACGCACTAACAGAGGCAGCGTGAAGTCCTTCTCAGTTATTTACAGCTACTACGAGGAGTCCTAGCAACAGCCGATGTCACGCTGTGAGCTTCTGTAGCCAGGCAACGGCATCAGCTTTGATAACCTGCACATCCCCGCAGAATAATCCTGTCAGACACACCTATAACTCATCTGCAGGGGCACACTCTTGCATTATGGCGATTTAATAAAATCTGGGAGAGGTTTGCAATCAGTGTCTTGACTCAACGGCTGACTTTCTTGAGAGCTCGGTTTTGAGAGTTGGACTCAGCTAGTTGTCCATCTCATCATCTCACTAGCTTGGCGGACTGCTTGCTAAATGGGTCATTGCAGCATGAGATGGTGAAGCCAGGATCACACTCTGAACCTGGCACAGTCACCATCGAGAAAGTGGGATAACATGAAGGTCGACGTGGACTCGGTGGGCCGAGGGGGCCGTTTCTATGCAACATATTTCAATCAGTCAATCAATTTAGTTCAGTTCCGTTTAGAGACTACAGCACGGAAACAGGCCCTTCGGCCCACCGAGTCTGCACCGACCAGCGATCCCTGCACACTAACACGATACTGCACACTATAGGGACAATTGACATTTATACCAAACTTGGACATCTTTGGAGTTTGGGAGGAAACTGAAGATCTCGGAGGAAGCCCACGCGGGTCACTGGGGCGAACATGCAAACTCTGCACAGACAGCCCCCGTAGTCGGGATCGATACAGGGTCGCTGGTGCTATACGGCAGCAGCTCTGCCGCTACACCACCGTGCCGCCCCTAATTTGGACTAGGAAGAGGTACAGTCATTGTAGCGGAATGTGCAACTCCGAATGTTACTGTAACAACCAACGATGACAGCACCACTTTACTGCCAAATTAGAGTAAGAATGATAATGGTTTTTTGAGAGATTGGGGCAGTCTTGCACTTCCTACACACTAGGGGCAATTTACAGAGACCGGCTTTGGGAGCCCCAAGCCGCAGGAGCTTCGATCGTCCCAACATGGGAGCTTCAATTCGCCCTGATGGATGGTTCGACTGCCCCGACCGCGGGAGAAAAAAAGAGGATGAAGATTGGACTTTTTTTTGCCTTCCATTACAGTGAGGATGTGATTGGATGTTTATGTTAACTTTTGTTTAGTTGTGTGTCTTGTTGCTTTTTTATTCATATGGCTGTGTGGTAATTTGCATATCACTGTACTTTAATTATACCTCACTGACAATAAAAGACCTTTGAAACCTACACGTCTTTGGGATGTGGCGAGCACATGGTTTTAAGAGATTCGGCTTTGCCGGGATGTCTTTCATTCCCTACTCACTAGGAGCAATTTACCGAGGCCAATATGACTTTGAAATATGCGTCTTGAGCACAGCAACGAAATGCGTCAAAGCACTCCCTCTACGTCTGTTGCTACAGTTGTTCGTCAACACCCTGCGACATGCAAGTCTACATACAGAATATCGGGAGATTTTGTGTCAAAAAAACAAAGATAGGCACAAGATGCTGGAGTAACTTAGCAGGACAGGCAGCATCTTGGAGAGAAGGAATGGGTGACGTTTTGGGTCGAGATCCTTCTTCAGACCTTTCCTTCCTTCCTACCCATTCCTTCTCTCCAGAGATGCTGCCTGTCCCGCTGAGTTACTCCAGCATTTTGTGTTTGGTTTAAAGCAGCATCTGCAGTTCCTTCCTGCACAATATACGGGAGGAGGTTTGACTATAGGAGGGGGCACATCGCAAAAATGATCCTACCCACACCTGCCCTCAAGACAGACATGCTTGCCAGAAGACAGACACCGAAAGCTGGAGTAACTCAGCGGGTCAGACAGCATCTCTGGAGAAAAGGAGTACGTGACGTTTCGGGTCGATATCCTTCTTCAGACTGACAGTCAGGGGAATGAGAAACTAGAGATATGTAAATGGTGATATAAAGAGATATAGAACAAACTAATAAAAGACATACAAACAAGTAAGCTGATCAAGGAAAGGTGGAGCCCACAATGGTCCATTGTTTGCAGTGGGCTAGGTGTTAAGGACAGAGATTCGAACTCAGTTTTAAATACAATACAGAATTTTTTTTAAATGACACCATTAAATAATTGAAAAAAAAGGCAGGCGGTTCATAGAATTGTGATACGAAAAGAATAGAGACACACAGTCGGCATGAACTCAGTGGGCCGAAGGGCCTGTTTCCACGCTGAGTTTAAAGATTGTTGCCTCTTGACCTGATTTCAGGAATTCAGCATGGAATTGATTTTGATGGATAATGATTGCAGAAATGCAGCACCTCGAACTCTGGTGCAGGATTATTCTTCTGCAAGTATTTAGCAAACAAGCTACGGCAGTTATAATTGCCAGTTATATCTGACCTAGTTTGTGCAGGTGCTTTTGTTGGAACCTCAGTGACTGTGAAGCCAGTTAAAGCCAATTGGGATGAAACATGAATCATTCTGCTGCTGCTGCAGGTTGTGAGAAATTACAATGAGAATCAGAGCACGGAGCAGCAACCGGCCAAAACCCAATGACTACATTTTAGTTTCAGTTTAGTTTAGAGATACAGCGCGGAAACAGGCCCTTCGGCCCACCGAGTCTAGCCGACCATCGATCTCCGCACACGTGCACTATCCCACACACACACACTAGGGGCAATTTACATTTATACCAAGCCAATTAGCCTACAAAACTGTATGTCTTTGGGGTGCGGGAGAAAACCGGAGCTCCCGGAGAAAACCCACGCAGGTCATGGGGAGAGCGTACAAACTCCGTACAGACAGCTCCCGTAGTCGGGATTGAACCTGGGTCTCTGGCACCGTGAGGCAGCAACTCTACCGCAGCGCCACCAAACCGCCTTAAATGAAATATTTAGATTTAGCCTCGCCCGCTGAGTTTCTCCAGCATTTTTTGTCTACCTTCATTTAGTGAGGATGTAAGCTTGTCGAAGGCTCGCCTGTCGGCGTCACTGGGAAGGAGTTGGAAAGAAGCCGGGTGCGAGAAGCAAGGGCCGGTAGGAGGATGAACCGGCGTACTGCCGCCACGCCTTCAAGGTCGGCTGCAGGAGGCGCCCCCGGGGACACAAAGATGGCCGGACGAGGAGTGGAGAGAGACGTCGGTTCATAGAACATAGAAACATCGAAAATAGGTGCAGGAGTAGGCCATTCAGCCCTTCGAGCCTGCACCGCCATTCAATATGATCATGGCTGATCATCCAACTCAGTATCCCGTACCTGCCTTCTCTCCATACCCCCTGATCCCTTTAGCCACAAGGGCCACATCTAACTCCCTCTTAAATACAGCCAAAGAACTGGCCTCAACTACCTTCTGTGGCAGAGATTTCCACAGGTCCGCGGGAACTGCTCCAGTACATCGAGTGCGTGGGCCGAACGGACTTTGAATGATGGTGGTGCCTGCATATGTTAATAACGCGCCATCGAACCATTGACACCATAACGCCCAAGAGACCCCAGTTTTCTTGAAGGAGACAGAGGTCATGAGTGCTTTCATCACATTGGGTAGTGTCTTGCTGGATATGTATGGTGCATGGCCACAAGAGAATCCTTGGCACCCTCATCTCCCATAAAGTCACATAAAGTCTGTAACTTTATATCACTGAGCAAAGCTCGAGGTGCTGGATTAATTCAGTGTGTCAGGCAGCATCCGAGCAGGGAATGGATAGGCAATGTTTCAGGTCGGGACCGTTCTTCAAACCAACTGCAGTTTCCTGGTGTCTCTAAACTTAAAGCACTCATCGGTGACCAGGTCAATAATCCAAACATCCTTTTTTGTGCAGTAATGAGGGACAGCTACAATAAATGAATGAATATGTTTATTGGCCTAGTATATTCACATACAAGGAATTTGCCTTGGTGCTCCGCCCGCAAGTGACAACATGACATACAGTGACAGCTAGGAATGACGCTTAAAACATTAAACATTAATAATAAAACATTATTGATTAAAGATGTGAATTAAATAAATTACCAGAGCAACTGGAGGAATTGCTGTTCAGGTGAGACTTCAAACGGAGTCTTCATCTGCTCAGAAAACATCCCATGTGTCTATTTTTCGAAGATGCGCAGGGGGGTTATTTCCCAAATCTAGACCAATGTTTATCCCACAATGGGTATCACCAAAACAGATTGCCTGCTAACTCAGCAGCTAACCGATTCCCTCTCACAATTCCATGAACTGCCCTGGTCACATACCTAAATACATTGGATAATTCACACTGGCCAATTGACCCAGCAGTGCATCTTTGTGGAGTGGGAGGAAAGCAGAGCCCAGAGTCTGAAGGAATGTCTCAACTCGAGTCGTCACCTACCCCTTCCTTCTCTCCAGAGATGCTGCCTGACCCGCTGAGTTACTCCAGCGTTTTGTGTCTATCCATCCCAGAGGAATCACTCGTGGTCTCAGCCACAAGAGAGACAATTCTCCAAAGACAGCCAGCACCCCAGGTCAGGATCGAACCCAAGTCGCCGGAGATGTGAGGTGACGCCACTAATTGTCTGCTCAACTTACGGGAGGTGAGCAGTGGCCAGCATCCTTTCTCCAAGAGAAACCAAAGTAATGAGTTCTAGTGGGTTGACAGATTTAGGCCACACTCTACCAAGGATGGCAAGGTGCCCAGTCCTGCTGTTGTTAAGCCTGTGAGATATCTCATTAAAAAGTTAGCAGTGCTGTCACTTCTGGCCAGCGTCTTACGCGCACATGGTCCTGGTGTTTATACAGCTTCCCACTTCCCCCCCCCACCCAGTATCCCCTCCAATAACCCCCCCCCGCCCCCACCCCAGTACCACCCCCCCTCCATAACCCCCTCCCTCCCCCCCCACCAGTACCCCCTCCATAACCCACCTCCCTCTCCCCCCCCACCCAGTACCCCCTCCATAACCCAACCCCCTCCCATAACCCCCTCCCTCCCCCCCACCCCCCTCCATAACCCCCCTCCCCCCCCCCCAGTACCCCTCCATAAACCCCCCTCCCTCCCCCCCACCCAGTACCCCCTCCATAACCCAACCCCTCCCTCCCCACCCTCCCCCTCCATAGCCCCCCTCCCTCCCCCCCACCAGTACCCCCTCCATAACCCAACCCCTCCCTCCCCCCACCCCAGTAACCCCCCCCTCCATAACCCCCCTCCCTCCCCCCCACCCAGTATCCCCCTCCATAACCCAACCCAACCCCCTCCATAGTAACCCCGTTCCTCCCCCCCACCCAGTACCCCCTCCTAACTCAACCCCCTCCCTCCCCCCCACCCAGTACCCCCTCCATAACCCCCTCCCTCCCCCCCCACCCAACCCCCTCCATAACCGACCCCTCCCCCACACCCATACCCCCTCCATAACCCAACCCCTCCCTCCCCCACCCTTCAAGTACCCCATCTCCCCCTAATTAACTACCCTCCACTGCTCCCCTCCCCCAAATTCCACCTCCCTCCCCTCCCTGTTTCTTCAATACCCACCCCTCCTGTCTCCTCCCCTCCCCTCCCCAATCACCCACTCCAGCCCCCCTCCCCACCCGTCCCCCAACACTTTCTCCCCCCCCCGTCCAATTCCTCCTCCCCAATCCCCCACTTCGTCCTTTACCCCTCCCCAGTCCCTTTCCCGTTACCCACACCCCATTCTCTCCCCAGTCCCTATCCCTCTCCTTCCCAGCCCTCCCCCCCCCCCGTCCACTAACCCCTTCCCAATCCCTCCCCTCCCCCATTCCCCCCCAGTGGCGAGCGCTTAAGGCTAAGGGAATCAAGGGATATAGGGGGAATATCCCTTATATTCTTTAAATCCAAGGGATATGGGGGAATATGAATCAAGGGAAAGCAGGAACGGGGGACTGATTTTGGATGATCAGCCATGATCATATTGAAGGGCGGCGCTGGCTCGAAGGGCCGAATGGCCAGCTCCTGCACCTATCTTCCACGTTTCTGTGTTTTCCAGCCGCGACCACGGCACGCCAAGCCTGAGTGTCAGCTGCTCCCTCGCTGCGGCCGCCTGAAGGACACCGCGCTCCCCCGGCAACTTTGCCAGGGGGTCTCAGCTCCCGGCGAAGGTTGTGGGTGGTCGCACTGAGCTTCGCATTGTATCGCTCGCCGGCCCATTTGCCCACCCCACCTCCCCACGTCAACCCCCCACATTAAAATAACCAGGGAGCCCCCTCCAAATAACTCAACGCACCAACTCCATCTCCCAAAGCGAGAGGAAGGGGGTGGCTCTACCGCTGGGATCAAATCTTCTCGCACGGCAATAAATGCATTTAAAAGGCAGATTGGGTGAGCAATAAAAGAGCAGATTGGGTTAAAAGATTGAGCGAGCAATATTTTGCATTTAAAATAGCAGATTGGGTTAAATGGATGAGCAATATATTGCATACACAAGATCAGATTGTGTGAAAATAAGAATTGATTTCAGCGGCAGTGTTTCTAAATATCTTTCTATATATATGAAGATAATTTTTAAGCGCCCACGCTACCTGCAAGGTCCGGTCACCAGGCAGCAGGGAAAGACCCTGTGGATGTTCCATTAAAACCGGGAGCCGTCCCTTCACCGTCCTAAAAGGCAGCCTGGCTCCAGCTTGGGAGGGTGGCAGTTTCTACTCTGCTCATCATCCGAAACCAGCCCTCATTCACAGAGGGGGGGTGGGTGGACGCAGCGCCAGGTGACAACAACCGCGGGCGGGATCGCATTGGTAAAGAGTTTTTTTTGTTGTTGTTGTTGCGTTTCTCAAGCGGCTGGAACTTTTGAAGTGTTGCCATTCTGGCGCTGGGCGTCAGTCAGAGGAAGCAGCTTCATCGTGACCTTGCAGAGAGAGGCACGGATATCAAAACAAGTTTAAGAAGGAACTGCTGATGCTGGAAAATCGAAAATGCTGGAGAAACTCAGAGGGTGCAGCAGCAGCGAAGGAGATAGCAGAAGAGTGTTTGAGTCGGGAGGAACTGCAGATGTTTTTTTGTTTAAACTGGAGACATAAAATGTCCGAGTAACTCAGCGGGACAGACAGGCAGCAGAATCCTGAAGAAGGGTCTCGACCCGAAACGTCGCCTATCTCCTTCGCTCCTTAGATGCTGCTGCAGCCGCTGAGTTTCTCCAACCTTTTGTGTAACCCTCGATTCTCCAGCATCTGCAGTTCCTTCTTTAACACGGACAGACAGCATCTCTGGAGAGAAGGAATGAATGGGCGACGTTTCAGGTCACGACCCGAGAGTGTTTTATTGTCATATGTCCCAGATAGAACAATGAAACTCTTCATTGCAGCGGCACAACAGAATATGTAAACATAGTACATCATCTTTTTCAACCAAGTTGGTGGAGGGGTGAATATTTTCTTTCCAAAAATAAACTGTACTCAGAATTTTAAACGTATACACTAATTGATACTTTATTGTCGCGTGAACTTATACAGGCAAATTATTTGTTTTGCATGTTGCAAGTATGCAAGTTTCTTCTTGCTGGTGAAGGTTCACCAGACTGATTCCTGGGATGTCAGGACTGTCTTATGAAGAAAGACTGGATAGACTCGGTTTATACTCTCTAGAATTTAGGAGATTGAGAGGGGATCTTATAGAAACTTACAAAATTCTTAAGGGGTTGGACAGGCTAGATGCAGGAAGATTGTTCCCGATGTTGGGGAAGTCCAGGACAATGGGTCACAGCTTAAGGATAAGGGGGAAATCCTTTAAGACCGAGATGAGAAAGAGACCGAGATGAGAAAGACTTTTTTCACACAGAGAGTGGTGAGTCTCTGGAATTCTCTGCCACAGAGGGTAGTTGAGACCAGTTCGTTGGCTATATTTAAGAGGGAGTTAGATGTGGCCCTTGCGGCTAAGGGGATCAGAGGGTACAGAGAGAAGGCAGGTACGGGATACTGAGTTGGATGATCAGCCATGATCATATTGAATGGCGGTGCAGGCTCGAAGGGCCGAATGGCCTACTCCTGCACCTAATTTCTATGTTTCTATGAGGCAGCAGAAGGGTGATGCCATCCAGTTAGACATCCTGCCTTCTCCCCACAACCTCTAACATCCATGAACATATTGAATGGCGGTGCTGGCTCGATGGGCCAAATGGCCTATTATCTATGTTTCTATGATTCCGTGATTTATGTGACTGTGAGATATGCAATGTGCTCACAATCACAACTCAAAGACTAAATCTTGGAAGCAAGAGATTATTTATTTTCGAGTCTGCAGAATTGGGTGCCTCTCCAAGTTGAGACACACCGAAGTCAGAAGAGTCATCCCCCTTTATACACACAATTCTACATCCAACCTCCCCTCCTTGGACCCGCTCCAATAAGACACTGAGGTGGACAACCTGTAGATACTTCCCCCAGTACCTCCCACATCATACATCGCATGTTCATGGTAATGAGCAGTTTCTTGACCAGGGGTGTGTTGTAATATTCATTTATTTTATTAAGCATGCTCAGTTGTTCATGACCTATCCTAGTTTTACTCACCTCCAAGTGAACTCTCTCAGTCCTCCTATATCAGCACTAAAGCTAAGCTATAGTGACAAGGGTCCCATCTATCACCCCATTCTACTGATAGGGAGCTATCTACATCACTCCCTTCTACCTCGATACAATGCTATCACTTCTTCCTCAAGGATGGGTTTGGTAACTTTTATACACAGCTGTGTCAGAACCCTCTCCCTGGCCCCTATCGGTTTGAATCCTCTTTAAAGCACCTTACAATAGTGGGGTTTAATCACTTTATCCTTCACATGACTCCTGGCAAAATCAGGAACATTTTGCTGCATCTAGCTTGTCAAATCGCACTCCCCCCCCCTCCCTCTCTCTACCCCTCTCTCTATCCCCCACTCTCTCTGCCCCCCTTGTCATGTGCCTAAAAAGGGCACATGCTCCGGGATTGGCGCCGAGCTGCGGCGCTGCTGCTGCTGCTGTCTGTCTCTGTTTGTCGTCGTTCGCCTGACTGAGGTCAGTTGACAGGGCTCACCGTGGGGAGGTCTAAAACATGAGCAAGTGTCGCCACGTAAAGAAAGGACTCCGATCAAGTTACAAAAAGTATTCAAATACACTCCCCAATATATAGCCGTATGAACATTGACTTCTGTAGTTTCAGGTAGTCTCCACTTTCTCCTCCACTTCTCAGCTCTCCCTCAGCCCACTGTCTCCACCTCTTCCTTTCTTCTTCCCGCGCCCCCCCCCCACCCTCACATCAGTCTGAAGAAGCGTCTCGACCCGAAACGTAGCCTATTTCCTTCGCTCCATAGATGCTGCCGCACCCGCTGAGTTTCTCCAGCACTTTTGCCTTCCCCCAATATACACCTATTCTTTTTTCTCCAGAGATGCCGCCTGACTCCCTGAGTTACTCCAGCATTTTGTGTCCATCTTCGGTATAAACCGGGCACCCAACGGTATGAACATTGAAATTCTCCACTTTTATGTAACTACAAACTCCTCCTCTCCTCCCCCCCCCCCCCCCCTTCCTTCACCCACTCTATCCCCTTTATCCAACTCGGTCATTCCTCTAGCTTCACAATTCACGACACTTGTCCCGTAACTTCTGCCTTTTCAACTCTGTCCTTTATCCAACCGCCTGCCTGCGTCAACCTATTACCCATCAGGATTTATCCTCTCCTTCCCCCACCCAACTAGCTGTCCGAAAAAGGGTCCCGACACGAAACCTCACCTATCCAGGGATGCTGCATAACCCGCTGATCTACTCCAGCACTTTGGTTCTTTTCCTTGTAAACCAGTATCTGCAGTTCCTTGTTTCTACTTTAAACTTGAGGGGTACTGCGTGGAAACAGGCCCTTCGGCCCACCAAGTTCACGCCATACTCTCGCACTATCCTACACACTGAGGACAATTTACAATTTTGCCGAAGCCAATTAACCTACAAACCTGTAAGTCTTTGGGTATGCGGGAGCAAACTGGAGCTCCCGGAGAAAGCCCACACGATCACAGGGCGAACGCACAAATTCTGTCCAGACAGCACCCGTAGTCAGGATCAAACCCGGGTCTATGGCGCTGTAAGGCAGCAACTCTACCGCTGCGCCACTGTGCTGCCCCTATTTCACGTGTGTTTTCAGATCCGTGACTCGGTGTCTCTGGAGGGGGAGGGAGGGGCACTTTCTAGGACCATTGTGTGCCACAGAGGGCATCTTGAATAAGAATGATAACGTCTTGCATTGATATTTGCTTGTACGTACATTCTTTTTTTGAATTGACGTTACCTTCGAATAGTGCATGAATTCCTTTGAACACGTAATAAACTTATTTTGGGGGAACAGGTGCAACATGATGTCCCAAATCCTGTATTCGGTATCTTAATCAATGAAGGCAAGTCCTCTTCATCACCTTGTCTACTTGTAGATTCAGGTCAATCGCTGCCATTTTGAGGAAATACACAAAGTACTGGAGTAACTCAGCGTGTCAAGCAGCATCTCTGGAGAAAAAGGATGGGTGACGTTTCGGGTCGGGACCCTTCTTTAGCCGGACCCATTGAGTTACTCTATTTTGTGTCTATCTTCGGTACATACCAGCATCTGCAGTCCCTTTCTTCATACTGGTTTCGTCCTTTTGGTACATCAGTTGCAGAGGTTACCACATTCTGATAGCATCTCCCACGACCCATTATCTATGACAAATACCACCAATTCAAAGTTCCTCTGTCTCACATAATTTTTAACTTTAATGTTCATCTGGTAGACAAAAGCGCTGGAGAAACTCAGGGGGTGCAGCAGCATCTATGGCGCAAAGGAAATAGGCAACGTTTCGGGCCGAAACGTTGCCTATTTCATTCGCTCCATAGATGCTGCTGCACCCGCTGAGTTTCTCCAGCACTTTTGTCTACCTTCAATTTTCCAGCATCTGCAGTTTCATCTTAAACATTTAATGTTCAACTGTTCCTTCATTGGGGAAATATCCTTGAGGTGGTACAGTGATGCAGCACCAGAGACCCAGGTTCGATCCTGACAATGACTGCTGTCTGCACGGATTTGTACATTCACCCGGTGAACTGTGTGGGTTTCCCCCGGGTGCTCTGGTTTCCTCCCACACTCCAAAGACGTCCAGGGTTGTAGGTTAATTGGCTTTGGTAAAGATTGCAAATTGTCACTGGTGTGCAGGATAGTGCTAGCGTATAGGGCGATCACTGGTCGGCGAGGACTCAGTGAGCCTGTTTTCACGCTGTCTCTCTCAAGTGTAAAGACTCTTAGCTCTTGGTCCTGATTTCAAGAATTCTGCATGGAATTGATTTCATTTTGTTGGATGATGATTCCATAAATGCAGGACCTCAAACTCTGGTTCACGATTTTTCTTTTGCAAGTATTTAACAAGCAAGCTATTTAAGTTATAATTGCCAGTTATATCTGACCCAGTTTGTGCAGATGTTTCTGTTGGAACTTCAGGGACTGTGAAGTCAGTTAAAATCAATTGGGATAAAACATGAATCATTCTTCTGCTGCTGCAGGGAGGGTGAAATTACAATGATCGCTGGTCGGAGCCGGTGGGCCGACCGGCCCGTTTCCGCGCTGTAACTCTAAACTAGAGTCTCCATGTAGCACTGTGGGTTCAAAGAAGCAAATGGCCACCACCACCTGAAAGGCAGCAGTAAACTGACAACAAATGATGGCTGTAATAAGCGTACCGCCCTATCTTCAGAATGATTTTGTAAAAATGTTTCTAGTTACTGCTATAGATGCAGAGAACCCAGCTTTACATAAAATCATTCCCCATTGTCGAGACCTTTGTATTCCTGAGAAGGCTGTGCATGTTAAGGGATCTCTGAAGGAGGAGTAATTAGATAATAAGTCACTGTAACAACAGTACTTCTCAGGTCCAGTTTTTAACGGGACACATTTTTGCTAATTACTAAGTACACAGCAATTTGTGGCGAGGCAGCGATTTGTACAATTCGCTATCAGCTGCGAATCATGATAAATTTCCGGAAGATTTTCATTTCCCCAAGAAAGGGGGAAAAGCAAAAGTTGTCCGAAACGAGTCAATATATCTGTATGAAATTAAGACTATTACTTAATTGATTTTTGCTTGAGTTTAGTTTATTGTGACGTGTACCGAGGTACAGTGAAAGGCTTTTGTTGCATGTCAACCAGTCAGTGGGAAGATAATACATGATTACAATCGAGTCACCCACAGTCGACAAATACACGATGAAGGGAATAATGTGAATAACTTTTAGTGCAAGATAAAAGTCCAGTAAAGTTCGATCAAAGATAGTCCAAGGGTCTCGAATAAGGTAGAAACTAGCTCAGGACTGCTCTATAGTTGTTGGTAGAGAAGGGCTGTCCCACTTGGCCATTTTTTTCGGCGACTGCCTGCCATATAAGCGTCGCCAAAAGATTTTGAACATTTCAAAATCCAGAGGCGACAAAAAAATGTTGCGGCACTTGAAAAAACACTGCACGTCATCACTCCGCAAATTTTTTTGGTGACCTGATACGTCAGTCAATGATGCTGACAGTCGCCGAAAAAATTCGCCAAGTGGGACAGCCCTTAATGACCTATAGTGGCGCATCGGTAGAGTTACTGCCTTACAGCACTTACAGCGTCAGAGACCTGGATTTGATCCCGGCTACTGGTGCTGTCTGCAGAGTGTTTGCACGTTCTTCCTGTGACCGGGTGGTTTTTCTCCAAGATCTTTGGCTTCCTCCCACACTCCAAAGACGTACAGGTTTGTAGGTTAATCAGCTTGGTATAAATGTAAAATGTCCCCAGTGTGTGTAGGAAAGTGTTAATGTGCGAGAATCGCCGGTCTGTGTGGACTTGGTGGGCCGAAGGGCACATTTCAGCACTATATCTCTAAACTAAACAAGTAGATATATGTTCCTGCAAGTCTATTCATTGTATTTTAGCTAGTGAGGCATCAATTGAAACTGCAAGAACTCTCACTTCTGCAGGTAATAATAAATTGTTCCAAGTATCTTAATTAAACATTTATTTATTCTGTACTTCATTTCAGACTGTGTTTTTCTTAATCCATATTTTGTTTCACAGATTTTGTCTCTATATCCAATTTGCACATTTCTTTTTTTTTTTAATCCTTAAATCTCATGACTTAAATGATAGATTAATGATGCTATTGTTCGTTTTAAACCCATATGCCTTTTAGCCCAGGTCCTGCCATTATCAGGTACAATAATATTTTTGAGAAGTAGGTTGATGGAAAATGTCTAACTGACAGTTAGACACTACGAAATGTCTTAACTCCAGAAAATCAGGGGCAATTAATTCCATGATAGAGATAAGATAATAATCGCACTAATCTCACAAATTAAAAAATACAAAGTTGAGAAATGTTAGTGCGAATCACAAGTATCATAGGATGACACATCTATGGGACTTACAGTAACTGCACAGACTGCTGTTTTGCTTAAACATAATACATTACAAATTTTGACTGGCTAAAAAAAAACAGCCAGACATATTTTTAAGATCTGTGTATTTCATTCTCTGCTGGATTGTAAAGAATGTCTGGTATAACAAACCAGCGCCTTGAACTCAGTCCCAAGAGGATTTTGTTGGCAGGGATAAGAGTCCCTCATATCCTCCCCATTATTTTCTCAGTCAATGCTGTTCAAAGAGAGAGGACGAAAGTTATTAAGATTTCTCAAGAAAAAACCTAAACATATATAAACCGTATCCAAATGTGTTTTTCAGCAGTTACATATGGCAGAAACCGATTGGAAATAGGTGGGGTTTACCCTAGCCATTTTATACGAGCCCAGAAATAAAATTGTTCCTGAACACCAGGCAAACCTTTGTTTAGTTTAGAGATACAGTGCGGAAACAGGCCCTTCGGCCCACTGAGTTAGCGCCAACCAGCGATCCCCGTACACTAGCACTATCCTATACACGGGGGACAATGTACCATTTTTACTGAAGACAATGAACCTACAAGCCTATATGTCTTTGGAATGTGGGAGGAAACCGGCACACCTGGGGAAAATCCACGCGGTCACGGGAAGAACATACAAATTCTGTAGAGACAGCATCCGTAGTCAGGATTGAACCTGGATCCCTGGCCCTGTAAGGCAGCAACTCTACCGCTGCACCACCGAGTCGCCCTTTGTCTTGTGTTGTTACTTTGCCCACTATTTCATATAATTTAGAGTCAGAACGGGGCGTTGAGAGATGGTGGGATAGAGCTGGATGTCATCTATTTTTCAGTGGAAGATATATGAAGAAGGGTCTTGACCTGAAACGTCGCCTATCTCCTTCGCACCTTAGATGCTGCTGCACCCGCTGAGTTTCTCCAGCCTTTTGTGTACCCTTTATTTCCTTCAATACTGCTTCAAGGGTCTGTGTGGAGCTGAGAATTTGGAAGGGGCCATGGATAGA
This sequence comes from Okamejei kenojei, assembly GCA_035221665.1. Lineage (NCBI taxonomy): Eukaryota > Metazoa > Chordata > Chondrichthyes > Rajiformes > Rajidae > Okamejei > Okamejei kenojei. The sequence goes on from CM069154.1 coordinate 9,425,904, forward strand.
GTTGAATGGGACTGTAGAGGTAATGGTGTAGGAATAAGCCATTGCAACCGACTCTCTTGCTCTGCCTACATAGGCCAGAATGGAATCAGTTTTGTGATTTTATTTCCTTTCAATCTTGAGTAACATTTACACCATGTGTTTCAAGTAATTTATTTTAAATACTATTGATTTATTTTTGCTCAAGAGTATTGCTATCATATTTGAGATAGGGTGCAGAGGTTCACCAGACCGATACCAAGGATGGCAGGACTGTTTTATAGGGAGTGAATAATTCAATCTGCGTTCATCATCAGATACAATCATGCTAATTTTAAAATCACTCTTCTTCCTCTAAATCTTGCAAAATTTCTTGTTCTGATAAAATTCTCTGTGTTCTATATCTGGATAGTAGACTTTAGGAGAACTCCCCCTCCCCTCCCGCCACTCACCATCAACAACACCACAGTCACATCTGTGGAGTCTTTTAAGTTCCTTGGAACCATCATCTCCAAGGACCTGAAGTGGGGGGCCACCATCGACTCCACAGTCAAAAAGGCCCAACAGAGGATGTACTTCCTGCGGCAGCTGAGGAAACACAATCTGCCACAGGCAATGATGGTCCAATTACTGTGGTCAGCCATGATCACATTGAATGGCGGTGCTGGCTCGAAGGGCCAAATGGCCTACTCCTGTACCTATTGTCTATTGTCTAACTCTATACTGCCTCATCTATGTCTGTCCTCACCTTCCCCATTATGATCTGGTTTGGCTCAGCCACCAATCACGAACATCCAGAGGCTGCAGCGAATTGTCCAATCAGCTGAGGTTGGTTGCAACCTTCCCCCCCCCCCCCCCCCCCCCCCCCCATTGACGACTGTACACTGCAAGGGCCAGGAAGCGAGTGGGTAAGATCATCTCTGACCCCTTTCACCCTGGCCACAAACTCTTTGAATCACTTCCCTCTGGAAGGCAACTCCAGGCTGCCAAAGTCACCCCAGCCAGACATAAAAACAGCTTTTCCCCCCCCCATGAATATAGCTCTACTCAATAACCAGTCTGTAGCCTCCTTTTGTTCTGGTATTTTATTTCATTCAAATGTTTAAACTGTAATGTTTTATTATTAATGTTTAATGTTTTATGTGTCATTCTTAATTGTTATTGTATGTTGTGTTGTTATTTGCGAGCGGAGCACCAAGGCAAATTCCTTGTATGTGTACATACTTGGCCAATAAATATTAATTAATTCATTCACTTTGCTCTACCTATTGTACTTCAATTTGCCTTGATTGTATTTATGTCTAATATTATCTGATTTAACTGGACAGCATGCAAAACAAAGCTTTTCACTGTACCTCAGTACATGTGGCAATAATGAACCCAAATCTATTATTAGAATATAAAAAATGAGAGATTTCATTGGAACATACAAAATTGTGAATATATGCAGGGAGGATTATTTTCATGGTGTGTCTAGAACCGAAGGTCACAGTCTTAGGCTACAGGATAAGATATTTAAGACTGAGATGAAGACTTTAAAAAATTCATTCGAAAGGTTTTGAACTCTCTTCCACAAAAATGCTACGGAAGCCCAGTTCTTAAATTATTTAAAGGAGTGGAGAATTTTGGAGACCATCAAGATGTATGGGGAGCAAATGGAAATGTTATTGTAATAGAGGATCAGCCATGATCATATTGAATGATTGCCAAATGATCTACACCTACTCCTATTTTTGATGGTGTAATTAATTCATTTCGCACAGCACTCAAACATACAGCAAATCTTTCATCCATTTGTTCTACATCTCTCCACATCATCGCCTATATATTTCGATTCTCTTTCCCGTGACTCTCATCCTGGAGGAGGGTCTCGACCCGAAACATCGCCCATTCCTTCTCGCCAGAGATGCTCCCTGTCCCGCTGAGTTACCCCAGCATTCGGTCTATCTATAGCAAATTAATGTCAGTAACGTCCACATCTCAAGAAAGGTTTAAAAAAAAAATTCTTATTACAGAACAAAAATCCTGTGATGCCCATGTCTTGAGAGCGAATTAAATAGAAAAAAATCATGGGCTTCCCATTGTTGTCATAGAGACTGCATGGATTGGTCTTGTTTGTTCAGTATGATCGCTTATTTTAAAGAGCACTAACAATTACACAGTAGGGGCTCTGACTTACTGCAATGGCAGTGATTATGGAATCAGTTCTGAACGCTTCTTAAAATACAAGAATAAAGTTGAAAGTGTGTTACGCCAGCGGTGCCTAGTGATTTAAATTGCAAATTACACTTTCATGTAATCAACTTTGAGGCACAGCCTTTATAATGTAGCATTTCAGTGCACATTTAAGTCGCAAATTTGAGCCTGGAATTACTGCCCTACAAACTACATTGAAGTTTAGGCGGAGATTAAATGTCGAGAGAATAGATCATCATTTGCCTCTTCCTATTGTGCATTTTTAATTCAAAAGAAGTCCAATAATACTCAATGTATCTAAATGCCAATGACAAATAAAAAGACAAACCTACACAAGATAGCAAGGCAGCGGGATTGAACCTGGGTCTCTGGTGCTGTAAGGCAGCAACTCTACCGATGCGCCATCGTGCCACGCTCTGCTGTTCCACTCATCCCACGTTGGGGCATTGATGCATTCATTCTTGCTACCAGTCTCCAGTGACGTTTGAGTATTTGAGGACTTGTTGGTTAAGCTCATGTTTGCATTGCCATAATGAGGTTAATGCATTTTTTTTTATTTTAAAGAAGGAACTGCAGATGCTGGAGAATCGAGGGTACACAAAAAGCTGGAGAAACTCAGCGGGTGCAGCAGCATCTAAGGAGCGAAGGAGATAGGCGACGTTTCGGGTCGAGACCCTTAGGATGAAGGGTCTCGACCCAAAACGTCGCCTATCTCCTTCGCTCCTTAGATGCTGCTGCACCCGCTGAGTTTCTCCAGCTTTTTGTGTACCCTGAGGTTAATGCATGATGGAGACGAATGTCCATGGGCAGCAGAATCCAAGGAAGATGCTCCTCACACTCCTTCAATTCGATTGATTTAAAAAGCTTTTCCCAAGGTCTAAAAAGAAGTTTGATGCAAGATGATCATGTCTGCTCTGTCGCTACAATATGCATTCTTTGGATATTGGGAGGAGGTGGTGGAAGAGTATTCTGGTGATGACTTTCCTTGTGGTAGACACCAACACCTCTGCAGGAACCACAATTGGATTTGTCACCCATCTCTGAGAACCCTGGTACATCCTACCCTTCCCAGACACGCCAGGTTTGTTTAGTTTAGATTAGAGATAGTCTGGAAACAGATCCTTCAGTCCAGAGTCCATGCCGACCATCGATCACCCGTACACGAGTTCTACGTTATCCCACTTTCACTATAATAAATAATATTATATTTATCACTACACACTATAAGTATCATTCTTAATAAACACTATAAGTATCATTCATTCACATCCTACACACTAGGGACAATTTACAGAATCCAATTAACCTACAAACCTGCACGACTTTGGAATGTGGGAGGAAACTAGAGCACCCATACAAAACCCACAAGGCCATGGGGAGAACGTAGAAACTCCAAACAGACCGTACCTGTAATCAGGATTGAACCTGGCACTCTGGTGCTGCGAGGCAGCAGCGCTACATCTGTGTCACTGTGCCGCCCTTAAATAGTTTTCTAGCTGGCATACAGACCCTTCAAGGAGCTGACAACTACCCCAGAGAGTAGAGGAACCATTTAGTAGAATGCTCCAAGAAGAAGGATCTTCGGTTATGTGGGTTCCTCAACAATGTGGGAATCTTCTGAAAGGCCAAGAGGCAATTTGATCAAATTGAGTGTCTTCCCAGAGGAAAAAAACAGAACTCAGATTGGATGCCATTGGAGCTTGCCACTTTATTGTGAAAAAAATTTAGCATTCTCCTTGTCTTTGCCTTTCACCCCACCAACCACATTTAACAGATCACCCTCCATAAACGCTGCCACTTTCAAAGTCCAAGACAACCACTAAGCACACTGCTTTTTTGATCTCGCTATTTCTAGATTAGACAACATATGCAGCTCAAACAAGGTCTGCCTACCTGAATACTAACAATACCATCTGGACCTACATTCAATTACCACATTCCACTTACTCACATTAGAATCTAAATTTGGGATGTGGGAAAACATTGCTCTTGTATACCAAAAATATTTTACCATATTACCCATTTTATTTTACAAGTCAAAACACTTAACTTTAGGAGCATTGGGCAGTGCAGGACAAAGGTAGAGGAGTCAATAGAACAATAGGTGCAGGAGTAGGCCATTCAGCCCATCGTGCCAGCACCGCCAGTCACTGTGATCATGGCTGATCATCCACATTCAGTACCCGGTTCCTGCCTTCTCACCATATCCCCCGACTCCGCTATCTTTAAGAGCTCTATCTAACTCTCTCTTGAAAGCATCCAGAGAATTGGCCTCCACTGCCTCGAGTCAGAGAATTCCACAGATTCACAACTCTCTGGTTGAAAAAGTTTTTTCTCATCTCCGTTCTAAATGGCCAACCTCTTATTCTTAAACTGTGGCCACTGGTTCTGCACTCCCCCAACATCGGGAACAGTCACTGATTCAAATCTATTGGTTTCGAGATACAGCGTTGAAGCAGGCCCTTCGCCCACTCCAATGAGCGCTCGCCTGTACACTAGTTCTACCCTACCCTCTCGGGACAATTTTACAGAAGCTAATAAACCTACAAATGGGATGTGGGCGGAAACTGGAGCTCCCGGAGAAAAACCCAAGCAGTCATAGGGAAAATATACGAACTCTGCAGACAGCACCAGTAGTCAGGATCAAACCTGGGTCTCTGGTGCTGTATGGCAGTGGAAGTCCAGTGGGTGCAAGACCCTGGAGGCTCTATAGCTGATGAATAGCCATTCAGCAAGGGACTAGATGCCGTGCTAAAAAGGCCCAGACATTTCAGGACATTCCTTCAAGGGCGGCACGGCGGCTCAGCGGTAGGGTTGCTACCATACAGCGCCGGAGATCTGGGTTCAATCCTGATTTTGGGTGCAGTCTGTATGGAGTTTGTAGGTTCTCCCCGTGTCCTGTGTTGGTTTTCTCTGTAATCTCTGGTTTCCCCCCCACACTCTAAGGACGCAAAAGTTTATAGGCAAATTAGCTTGCAAATTATCCTTAGTGTGTGTAGGATAACGTTAGTATGAGGGTATCACTGGGTGGCGCAGACTCAGTGGGCCGAAGGGCCTGCTTCTGCACTGTATCGCTAAAACAAAAACAAAAAACTCCCACCTCATTACATTTTGAAGCTTGCATGCATTGATATTTCCCTTCACTTCACCCTCACACCCAACTCATTCTTCACTGAAGCCAGTAGGAAAGATGATCAAATTTTACTGACTAGCATTAATTAAAAAAATGGTAGCGAAAGCTAGAAAATGTTGATGGCAAAATCTAAAATGAAATGGTCATTAAAGCTCCAGTAATTATTTATGGTTTTTAGGAGTTTTCTTCAAAGACAAATTCCCAGGACAATTACTGACAGAACCTATTTAAATTGCTTCAGGCTGACAAAATAGTCGCAAACCATTTACTGCTTTGATTAATCTAGGGCAGGATGCTTGAGATTATGGCTGAGAAAATTAGATTATTTTTTTGCAAAGAAGTTCGTGCTTCTGCACGATATAATTACAATTACTAATTGCACTTATTAGCCTGCAGTCTTTGAATTTTAAAGATTTTTTTGAAAAGTTGTTTAAAGATACCCATCTCTAGATTGTTTCACGAGAAAAACACTATATTTTAAACACTCACTGGCTTGAAATACACTTATTGTTTTCTACATACATAGGGTAGATAGTAAGAACCTTCTCCCAGTTGAAATGAAGAGACAAGAAGGCATAGATTTAAGGTGAAATGGGCACAAAGCAATGTGCGGGTAATTATTATTATTTTTACACAGAGAATGGTTGGTGCCTGGACTGTGAGGCCAAGAGTGGTGATGGAGGCAGACATGAGAGTGGCATTTAAGAGGCTTTTAGATAGGCACATGAATATGCAGAGAATGGAGGAATATAATTTTCTCCGGAATGCCAGTTTGCGGGAAGATAAAAGTATGTAACATTTTGAGAGGCATAGATAAGGTAGACAGTCAGAGTCTTTTTCCAAGTTTGGAAAATAAAATGCTAGAGGGCATAGTTTAGTTTAGAGATACAGTGCCCCTAGAGGTTCTGTAGCTGATGAATAGCCATTCAACAAGAGAGGGGACGCCGATCTACGGCATCCGTGCCAACCAGCAATCCCCGTACATTAACACTACCCGACACATACTAGGGACAATTTACACTTATACCAAGTGTACAAAGCCAAGCCAATTAACCTACAAACCTGTATGTCTTTGGAGTGTGGGAGGAAACGCACGTGGTCACGGGGAGAACGTACAAACTCTGTATAGACAGCACCCGCGTCTCTGGTGCTGCAAGTGCTGTGAGGCAACAACAATCTACCGCTGTGCCATCCTTGCTTTATGGTGAAAGGCGCAAAGTTTAAAAGGTGATGTTGTGGGCAAATTGTTTTTGAAAAACAGAGGGTGGCACGTACTGCCATGGGGTGGGGGTTGAAGCAGACACATTAGTGGCATTCAAAGGACTTTTGGATAGGCACATGAACGGAGGAAAGGAGGGATATGGATTATGTGCAGGTGTATAAGTGACCGAGGCCAAAGGGGCTATTCTTGTGCTGTGTTCTAATTACAAACCAAAGGCAATTCTGAAATACAATTCCAACTCAAGCACCCGCCATCCTACCTTTGCCAATCATAACTCTTAACTGACTCAATGTTGGAATTGGCTAGAGAAAAACAAGTGATTGCCAACGTCTCAATGAGACAGCACTCCCTTATGCTGGAGCTTTATATAACAAGCAGAAACAACTTGAGGTTCATCACGTGGCAATGCCGATTCTGTGTTGGCACAATACCCTTGCTCAATTCAGTGGTGCTGGTACAATTTCACTTCCCTTCCAGTCACCTGCTTAGATGTTGAGTTCTAAATAAAGTATTGCTCAGGCTGCAAGCATAGCCTAAAGTATAATTAAACAGGATTCTAAATGCTAGCAATCACCCAAATTGCAGCATGTGAATGTTTGTTCCTGTGCTTGGCCCTATACCAACTATGATTTGGCTCAGCACGATCCAGATCTCAGAAACTTGAGTGATCCAGAATGAAGATGCATTTCTCAGACCATGCAAAATATGATGAACTTCAAGTGCTCTCCAAGCAACCATTGATTGTTAAGAAATACTTCCACGCCCATCCTTGCCCATGCAAACAATATGACTTTAAAATAAATGTCTATATTAATTGGACGTATTCTTATTGGATTAAAAAGATACGACCTCATGAATGATGACAGAGCTTTAATCATCACCTGGTGTAGGAAGGAACTGCAGATACTGGTTTAAACTAATGATAGACACAAAAAGCTGGAGTAACAACCCTCTGCAGTCAAATTCAATGTAAGCTCATTCTAAAAAAAATATTTGGACAACACAACAGCATGCTTCTGCTGTGTAGGAAGGAACAGCAGACACTGGTTTACACTGAAGATGAGCATAAAATACTGAAGTAACCCAGCAGGTCTGAAAAAGGGCCTCGACCCGAAATGTTGTTGAGTTAGTTCAGTATTTTGTGTCTATCTTTAGGATGCTTCTGCTTTTTATTTCACATTACAATCTGGAGGAAGAACAGTCAACTGAGAAGGATACAGGCTCTGAAAACAAATCACTTAGATGCAGTGAAAATATCTGCTGCTTGCAAATGCTTCTTATATTGCTGAAAAGGATGCATAAAGTTTGTATGTCCATGATGCACAGCAGATTATAAATAATGGAAATCTGAACAAAATAGGAAGTGTTAAAAACTGGCAACAGCTCAACCCTCAAAGCTTGGTGGTGTGAGCTGTTGCCAGCTCTTAACACTTCCCATTTTGTAAAAAAAAAGTAACTTCACCAGAACTACAAGATAGCTACAGAAAGTTGGGAGCAGTAGTGCTTTGATGTGAAGGAGAAAATAGAAAGGAAATATCCAAAAAAGACAAAGTTTTTAAAAAGAGTGGAATGATAGTAAGATTAATTGACAAAGGATAATGACGCACACCAACTTGACAACATTCAAACAGAGTAATGTACAGAAAGCATAAGCCACAATGCGAGGAATCCGAAAGGAAAACAAAATTCTGAAATTGTTTTGGGGCCTCAAGAGATAAAAGGACACATGTTAAAAGTCTGGCAGTTGCGCAGGAAAGTGCAGTGGGAAAGAATGGATGTTGGTAGTGACTGAACAATGAAGTATGTGTGGCAGTGAGGGAAAGACATGAAACAAAATGGAGGAGAAAAAAATGTATTTGCTTTTTGTATATACTGGAGGTTCTATATGAATGAGTGGATGATACTTTCATCATATATGGCAGAGAATATTCTAACAATATGGTGGTTGGTAAGATGGACAACAAAAATCACAAAAGGTAAAAGCTATGCACAGTACTGGTTGAGGTCAGAAAGTCTATCCCTGTCTAAGCTACACGATTAGACACCCACCCACACACAGAATGAAGATGCAGTTTAAATATACAAATTTTATTTAAATTTGGATAAGAAACTTTAATAAGGCACATTCAAAACAGAGCTGGTGATAGCATTTCAAAGGTTCCCAAACAGAGCACTTTACAGAGAAACACCACCGAATGAAAACAATGCAGAACATTTCAAATGTAACCTGTCGGCCAAATGGATGAAAGAAATTGCAAATTTAGATCCCAATTGTGGGCTCAATTGTTCAGCAAAACAGGCCCAACCCCATTAAGAAATACATCAACTGAGATCCCGACAAAATTATCCCAGGGTAACGGTTCATTAGCAACTCAATATTATTCAGAAACCAGCAAAAATGAACACAATAAAGTTGTGTTTCATAACATTTCAAACATGTATCAAATGGAAGCCAAATAATCCAAGTACCAACATGATGAATTCAACAGTATCCAAAAGCTCAAAGTGTAGTAAGAATTAATCACAACAATTTTGCCACCCACTTATAAATCCATTCATCAAATCCCTGTTGCCCAAATATCAAAAGGGATATTATGCCTTTTTCATACCTGCAAATTATTGAAAAAGTATCAATTCTTGTTCTCCAACAAGACTTTGACCTTGCAAAAACGATGCACGTTTAGATTTTTCCCCAAATTAAAAATTGTAAATGTAGTCATTTCACAACAATCGGGTTTTGTAGGTGTGCAAGAGCTGGGTGCAGCTACTCTGTGGTTCAGATTTGAGAAGTATCTGTCCACATTTTGTATGCGTCAGCCTCACTGGTTTACGGAAGTAAAATTCATGAATGCAAAGCGCTTTAAGTCTGTACGTGTATGAACTTTGTTCATTACTCAAGCATAGACATGGAAAATAGATTTCCCTACTCCTTACTTAGTTCTAACATTATTGAGGATCATAGGCCAATATAATAATGGAAATCTTATGTCAGCTTTTCAGAAATTCAAACCTATCTGGATAATTAATTGTTTTTCTTTGAAAGAACTGTATCGGTAACAGTCAAGTAGCCTGTTATTTTGCTGGGTCAGCTAAAATTTATCTAAATAAGATTGTGTAGACAATTTTCCAATTAAAATTGAACAGGATTCAATACATAAAAGAAACAAGCACACACAAAATCACATGCAATGTAAAGAAGTGTAACAATTTCAGGATCAGCTTCCAGATAGAAAACTTGCAATGTCCTAGTTCAAGGTGCATTAGTAACATCCGTAACATTTTTTTTTGAGAAACAGGTAACTAATGTTGGTGATACTCACATCCTAATTAAAGGGAAATTTGATCTTTTTTGAGTATATAAAGAATCCTTAAGTATTGCTGTGATTTCAAGCAACAAAGGCAGGCTTCACTGGATTTAAAAAATAATAATCAAATTTTAAGTAGAAATTGGAACGACACATTAAAAATGTTGTTCTATCACCTTACTACCATTATGGACATACTGTTATGAATATTTTAACTTATTTTCACGCTGGGAAAAAAAAACATAGAAAACCTTTGTCCATCTATAATGGCAAACAGCTATAAAACAGGAAAGATAGCCAGATATATTGGAATTTGAGTAATCAAAGCTGGAAGTTCCACAAGTTTAAAATCTTAGCTTACTAATATCAAATACATAGTCTGCAAAAAAATGTACTGAATTTCACATCTTTAGCTTAATAAACAAAAGTTAATATGTTGTGCTCGTTAGGTTATGAACATTAAATATGAATATGCCATAAAGTATTTAATAATTTGGAAAGTCCAAAATTAATAAAGTCTACCATTTCTGGTATAGCTTGCATCTCTGCGCTTCATGTGACCATGTATGTACCATTTTTTAAAAACATTAAAAAAAAAACATAAAATAGCTTGTAAACACATAAATGCCCTCAACAATCATATTTGACGATATGCAATCTTTTGTGAAGCATAAGCTCATGACACCAGACTGGCTCATGTTGATACCCCAACAAACTTGGATTTCTTAAAACATGCAACGTCGAGGTGGTGAATAATACACGTATTTGCCTATGACTTGGATGTGTTAACAGGACGTTTAATGGAAACTTGCACTGTCTCTCTCTTCATATATTCAGATAGTGAGACACGGGACAATTGACCGAATCGTTTCCTTCTATGCTGCGACTTTGTACAATTTAGGGATGTTGCGGCCAAGCATCTACTATGACATGGCCCTTTGAAATGTGGCATAAACAGAGTCTGGGCAATGATGCTTTGCTCAGTGCACTGATAGAGTGCTCAGATCAATAAACCCATTGCAGTAACACATCTCCTGCCTACGTCTTATTTTCACTCACTTATCTCACCATTAGATAATTCTGAAGCTATTAGCATCCAAGTCATTTGTTAATTATTCCAAAGGGATTCAATCAATGCTCACTGGATTAATAAATAATGAGGCAGGGGATGGAAGAGAGATCTATAGGGCACGAGAAAGAAACATATACAGTGCCCTCCATAATGTTTGGGACAAAGACCCATCATTTATTTATTTGCCTCTGTACTCCACAATTTGAGATTTGTAATAGAAAAAAAAATGACACGCGGTTAAAGTGCACATTGTCCGATTTTATTAAAGGGTATTTTTAAATGCTTTGGTTTCACCATGTAGAAATTACAGCTGTGTTTATACATAGTCCCCCATTTCAGGGCACCATAATGTTTGGGACACATGGCTTCACAGGTGTTTGTAATTGCTCAGGTGTGTTTAATTGCCTCCTTAATGCAGGTATAAGAGAGCTCTCGGCACCTAGTCTTTCCATCACCGTTGGAAACTTTTATTGCTTTTTATCAACATGAGGACCAAAGTTGTGCCAATGAAAGTCCAATAAGCCAATATTAGACTGAGAAACAAGAATAAAACTACTAGAGACATCAGCTAAACATTAGGGTTACCAAAATCTACTGTTTGGAACATCATTACGAAGAAAGAGAACACTGGTGACTTACTAATCTCAACGAGACTGGATGGCCAAGGAAGACCTACACAGCGGATGACAGAAGAATTCTCTCTATAATAAAGAAAAATCTCCAACCACCTGACCAACAGATCAGAACCACTCTTCTGGAGTGGATTTGTCAATGACCACTGTCCACAGAAGACTTCATGAACAGATATACAGAGGCTACACTGCAAGATGCAAACCGCTGGTTAGCCGCAAAAATAGGATGGCCAGGTTACAGTTTGCCAAGAAGTACTTAAAAGAGCAACCACAGTTCTGAAAAAAGGTCTTGTGGACAGATGAGACGAAGATTAATTTATATCAGAGTGATGGCAAGAGCAAAGTATGGAGGCAGAAGGAACTGCCCAAGATCCAAAGCATATCACCTCATGTGTGGAACACAGTGGTGGGCATGTTATGGCCTGGGCCATGTATGGCTGCTGAAGGTACTGGCTCACTTATCTTAATTCATTAGAAGCATAATGAATTCTGAAGTGTATAGATGCATCCTATATGCTGAAGTTCAAACAAATGCCTCAAAACTCGGCCAGCGGTTCATTCTAAGCAAGGCAATGATCCCAAACATACTGCTAAAGCAGCAAAGGAATTTTTCAAAGCAAAAAATTGTCAATTCTTGAGTGGCCAAGTCAATCATCCGATCTTAACCCAATTGAGCATGCCTTTTATATGCTGAAGAGAAAACTGAAAAGGGACTAGCCCCCCAAAACAAGCATAAGCTAAAGATGCCTGCAATACAGGCCTGGCAGAGCATCACCAGAGAAACACATCCAGCATGAATCGCAGACTTCAAACAGTCATTGCATGCAAAGGATATGTAAAAAAATACTAAACATGACTACTTTCACCATAATGTCCCAAACATTATGGTGTCCTGAAATGGGGGGGGTGGAGGGAGAATATGTATAAACACTGCTGTAATTTCTACATGGTGAAACCAAAATGTATAAAAACACCCTTCATTAAAATCTGCCAATGTGCTCTTTAACCACGTGATTTTTTTCCTATTACAAATCTCAAATTGTGGAGTACAGAGGCAAAATAGATAAATGATGGGTCTTTGTCCCAAACATTATGGAGGGCACTGTATGTTCTCTTTACCAGCTGACAACAGAAAAGCAAAGAGGTAGAAAACTTGTAAAATAAATGCACATTCTGAATTGTGATTTCAGTATTTTTAAAAAATGCAAGTGGAGAAACTGTTCAGCTGCTGTTATTATGAAACAGGTCCACTACCGATTTTTTGGCACACTTGGTTCCAGAGCCTAGCTATATTATCCGTATTGCTGGACCAACAGAGGCCATGGCTTTGGTCGGCCATGGATGTCAGCTGTAGAAACGGTTCTGGCCAGGCCTGAGTTCCAGAGCACTGGCTGCAGGCAGAAAATCCCACCTATTGATCTGCCGCAGAAGTCTGCTGTGGGAATGGATCTGCTGGATTCGGCCAGGCAGGGTTTCAGAGCCCTGGCCGCAGGGGGAAATTTTGACCCGCTGATTTATGTGAAAGCCCCAATGAGGTCGAGATCAGCTGCTTCATCCGGTCCAGGCGCCACATTTTTGGGGGGCCTTTGACTGGATTAACGGGTGGGGGGAGGGTGGGGGGGGGGGAGAGAAAACACCAGTTGCCAGAAAATTGGAGGTGGACCTGTAATTAATTGGTAGATCGAGGGAAGATATATACACTACTGACTATGAAGATTTGTTTACCTTAACAGGCAATAACCTTTAACAAAAAGTTTGGAAAAATTAATATTTGAACTAGTTTGGATATTTATTTATAAAATTGTATTGGATGCCAAAGTATTTCCAAACAAACCCAACTTTAATATCCTGGTTAAGACAATTACATGCATAAATTTAACAAAAAAAACTTTTGAAAGACTGTAAAGTTTTGATAATTTAACCCTCTACACAAAATTAGTACATATCAAGCCAGTGCTAATATTAAGCTACATATAGAAATGCTGTCCCTATGTGTGTCATGCCAGCAATGAAACACATGCAAAATTCAAAGTTTAAAAAAGCATCCTAGTTTCAAGACTTTCCTGTTAAAAAAAAAAACACTAAATGACCAAGGCACCAATTTAGGGATTTATAAGAATGGATACAATATTAAATGGCACAGCAGACAGATGAAATATTCCACAAGAGTAATTATTAAACAATGTAATTGCCAAAGAATGAAATGGATATCTCCGTTTAGAGAAAAATGTAACCTTACCTATTATCTGGGCACTTTATGTTAATTAGATGATCAGGCAGATATCATACAACACATATCACCCCCCTCCTCCCCCCCCCCCCCCCCCCCCCCCCCAAATTCACCAATTTGGCATTTTTCCTCTATATTCAGTTTGAACAAATTGGACAAGTATTCCTTTTCCTCCCCTTACAAATTCAACAGGTCTGACATTGTTTAATAAGGGAGAAATGGAAACAGGGGATGATGGAGGGAAGAAGACGTATTTATTTCTGAGGTTTTTTGTCCAGATGTACTGGCATATCTGGTTACTGTGATAGAGCCCTCATTTCTTGTTTTAAAGCAATGAAGCTCAATAGGGCTTTACTACTTTAAACCAGCTAATGCAGAGATTTTTGTCATTTTACCACATACACGCCTACTCCACAATCACCTCTGCCTCACGGTCTGGTGTGGCCGAAGCCTCAGGTTGTGGCTGAGACACTTGGTTGCTGGCTTTCTCCAGGAAATATGCAAAAGGATTCTCCTGATTACTTTCCATTGCCTGATAGACGAGAAAGAGGATTAATATCACAATGATGAACAGGAGGATTCGTAGCCACACTGGCACAAGACGTTGTACTGGTTTGTTCTCCTTTGTACCCGAATAGCTGCTTTTCTCCTTATAGGCACTTCTCATCGAAGCCCGTGTCGCCAGATCATCAAAATTATACTGAATTGGCCGACCTGCTGCTCCTTTGATTGGCCGACGTCGTGTTGCACTGTACACAGAAATAAAATAGTTAGCTTCATTGCAGGTTCTCTTTCCAGCATTCTTTCCATGATAGCATGTACCCCCCCCCCCCCCCCCCCCCCCGCCCATCCAACGTAGCAAATTAATAGGTATGTGGGATAATTATGCTGAACAAAGGACATATTTCTAACCTGATTCCTGATGGAGTGCTCATTTCAATTGGAAACATCGGAGTCAATACATCCACTGTTTCATTTGCCTGAAATACATTTTAAAAAAATGATATGTTAATGCTTGTATTTCACTTGAACACTTGGATTTCAGTCTGAAGTAGGGTCGACCCAAAAGGTCATCTATTCCTTTCCCTCCCCCCAGAAATGCTGCCTGACCCGCTGAGTTATTCCAGCTTTTTGTGTCAGTCTTCGGTTTAAACCAGGATCTGCAGTTCATCCCAACTCACTTGGATACAACAGTCTGGGTTGCAACAGCAAATAACAAATCAATCCACAATATTCAGTTTTATTTTTATATCGGCAAACCAGAAATAACATTTTACACCTAATGAATGCATGTAAGGATTCTATTTATACATTTTTCTCCTCCATAGGAGTGTATAATTTAGTATATTTAATGATTATTATTTTTAGTTAATTTAAAATGGTCCTTCTGGAAACTCTTAATTTGAAAAGGTGAACAGTTTGAAAAAATAATTTTCCAGATTTCTCGGCTAAACCTTATCATTCTGCAATTGCTCTATTAACAGAGAGACAACAAAGTGCTCATTCTAACTTGGGAATATTTCAAGGGGCCGTTATAAAGAGGACTGTAATAACAAGGGTTTACTATATTTGGATAATATCACTTATTACATATTCTGAAAATAAAGACAATTTCACCACACAATATCTCTGTCAACTGATATAAAATATAAATTAAATAGCCATCAGCATCAAATGTTGTAATTTAAAAGGTTAGTAATTAAGTGAGCACTAAATGTACAGTTAATTTCATAAATTGAAGTAAATTCTTTTAAAGATGTATAATGCAAACAGAACGTGGGAAAGCTTAACTTTCACTCTGATGTGGATTGATGAGGAATGGGCTATTTATAGGCTATCACTCACTTGCCCTCTGGAAACCGAATATAGCCAAGAACTTTCTTTGCTTGCTAATGCAAAAGCCAGTGCATGTACTAATACCCAGCAGTCATTTCTAGAGTATTAAACCAATATTTTGCATGTAGCTTTGCTTATTTCATCTTAAACATTATGGTGAAAATGGCCTAAACCATAGCTTTAGGCAAACATGTATTTATGCTGGATGGAATGTATTAATTGAATACAAAAATAAAACAAGTCAGAAGCATTGCCCTGCACTGTGGAACTGCAGGAGCATCACTGGATGTATTACTATCTCTTTATATTTTTGCCACAATCTTTCGCAATATTATTTCTCAAGGACACAGATTTCTCAATCTAAATCATTTAAGGGAATTGTCAGCATGAGTGATTCTTTTTTTTGTTGCCAAATACGACTTCTTGCCCTTGATTCATCTGATTGACATAATCCTTACTCGTTTTCGACTTTATAAACAGGTTGCTCTCCAGATTTGTCCCTTCACTCTATATACTTCGATTCTAAATTTATAAATCATCATTATTCCAGAACTTAAGGCTTTTGAAAATATGTAACATTTTAAATAATGAGCAAAATAACCAGGGAGGAAAATAATAAGTTTGCCTTTCATAGTTTGCAAACAAAAAGTACTTTTTTCCTCTGCTTCCATTCACATATTTTCTTCAGAGAAGTGATCAGTTTTAGAAATTGACAGATAATGCCAAGTGAAAGGCATCAATTTGTGAGCCGAACACATCCTAGGTAATTGAACTACATGCACAATTACCTGCATTTGTCTCGATTTGCTTGTACTACTTGCATCTGTGATGGTGATTTTCGATGTACTGTGTCTTTGATATGAAGAATCTGAAGAGAGATGCATTGATAACTAAATCTAAAACAAAGTCATAATAAACTGGATAGGAGATATACTAGAAATGTATTCATATCGGCATCAAGTGTACCATTCTAAGATAAACATTGAAATTCAGAATCTGTACCATGCTCTCATCGCGCTACAACCATCAGGAAAAGGGTACAGGAATCTGAGAAACATGACCTAATTTTTTTCCCAGTAACCATCAAGCTCTTGAGCCTTGCGCAACGATCTCAGTAACGCTGATCTACTATGCACTTTGTTTTGGTTACACTATGAATTTACACTATTATGGTCTGGTTAACTAGTAATACTGATGACCAATTTAGTGTTTTACTGATTATTTTATACTTGTACGTGTTATTGCATTAATCAGCCCACAAAGCTGCAGCAACAGTTTCAATGTTCCGTCGCCAATACAGATGACAACTGAATTATCTTGCTGCTTAAGAAGTAATTTCTGATGTAATGTCTTGGAAATCATAACAGAAGTAAACAAGGCTGCATTTCAAAATCAAAGCTCAAGGATTCCTACCACCCTGGCCATTCCCTTTTCTCTTTTACCTTCCGAGAGAACACACAGGAGCTTGAAAGCTCCAGCATCCAGACTTAATATTAGCTTCTTCCCTACTAAAATAAAGATTGAATCTTTATTCAAAAGTTAGACTTTTGATCCAATTATCTCTTTCACATCCCCTTCCCAGAGGTGCTGCAACATAGGCTTCACTCTCCCTCATACACCATTCTATTGTTGCACCTTATTTTTTAAAATATATTATAGTTTAGCTTAGTTTATTGTTATTGAGGTACTGTGAGAAACTTTTGTTGCATGCAAACCAGTCAGCGGAAAGATAGCACATGATTACAATCGAGCCATCCAGTGTACACCCTTGTTCTGCATAGGGGCCAGGACGCATGTCGTGAGCGGAGGGCGGGCCACATCTATCACGTGTACACATGGATCCCGCACCCATCCCGCCCCAGATGGCCGGCATCAAAACACGTGTTGGTAGACAAAAATGCTGGAGAAACTCAGCGGGTGAGGCAGCCTCATGTAATCCTTGCATGTCTCACCCGCTGAGTTTCCCCGGCATTTTTGTCTACTGTCGATTTTTCCCGCATCTGCAGTTCTTTCTTAAACGTGTTCACAGAAGGTGCGTGGCCGTGCTGACGGCTTTGCGCAGGATGCGGTACAAGCAGAGCTCGGCACTCGGCGGGCCGGATGATTACGGGGAGAACAAATCTGCCTGCGGGCAGGATGATTTTGTGTTATGGGCAGCATACGGGCATGTGGGGGGGGGGGGGCGCAGGTTGTCGACCCCTGGTGTACACGATCAAGGGAATCATGTGAATAATGTTTAGTGCAAGATAAAGTCCAGTAAAGTCAGATCAAAGATAGGCCGAGGGTTTCCAATGAGGTAGATAGTAATTCAGGACTGTTTTCCAGTTGTTGGTAGGATGGTTCAGTTGGCTGATTACAGCTGGGAAGAAACTGTCCCTGAATCCGCAGGTGTGCATAATTTGATTTATTATTACAGGATGTATACTACTTATTTTGAGCTTTAATGCACCCCAGTGTACATTATAATAAATAATCTGAATCCGAACCCAAGAATAATCTGCATTATGGGAATTGGAGGTCATGGTTTTCAGGTTCCTGTACCTTTTTCCCTGATAATCACAGCACGTTGAGAGCATGGTAATGATTCTGAATTTCAATCTTTATTTTAGAATGGTATAGCTGATGGACAATGTGAAAGAATTTAAGATATTGCTTTGGCTTATCGCATTTGGAGTTAAGTCACATTTCAAATAAGTTAAATAAGTTAAATGGCTTCAATAAAATAATGAAAGGTGTACTTCAGAAGAGGTAGGGAACATGCCAAGATCCCAGGCTATGGTCAAGCTGATCAGAAAGCTGACATGAAGCAAGCACATAGAAGTTGGGAATATTAGGAGATATTGATATCAAATGCATCTTGATTGTGAATTACCGAAATTACTCAAAGCAATACACAAATGAATCACATTGTTTAGAGCATTATTTAGATATCATAATTTCACAAATTAAACAAAAGTGGTTAAAAATCACTGGCATTAATCAAAATTATGATCTCAGTTTGCAGTGTCCCACATAAGGAAGAACAACAAAGTGGTGAAATTCATATTATCTTAAATTCAGTTAAATTTAAAAAATAAATAGTTGGGCTTAAATTGACAACGAAGTTGAGGCAACAAAATTCTTTGAGCTTATCTCAACAAAATACTTAACTACAACTTACCAATTTTGCTGTGTGTGGCGCCCTCGGGAGGAAAATCTGCAAGAATTATAATTCTGTATAACACTCAATTTTGGAAACAAAAATCAAACTCTTAGCAATCCGAGACGTGACAATAAATATTTCTGAATTGATGCCAAGAATTTGGACAGATACAAATATTTGATCAATTTAAGAAGTGATCAAAATCATAGAATATTTGGCAGCAAGACTCATTTATACAACATGTTGGACATATTAACATGCCATAATCTCTAATTTATGCAGCCACACCTTTCAAAAGTATACTATTTTGCATTTTATAAACAGTTAATAGCTTGAATTCGAAATGGCAAGCAAGAAATTGAAAGGTTTAAAAGTCCACTTTTTATTTATTTAAATTTCTACATACTTTACACTAGCTTACCCTCAGAATATTACTATGCTTTTGTTAATTACATTTTGGTAGCAACTGATGATGCATTCGATCAATTGATGTGCACTGGCAGTTTCTATCATTAGGTCGCATAAAGATGAACTGGTACATCTAATTTATCTATCGTTCTTTTTCTTAACTGATACAAATTCAATTAGACTTTACACTCAACGTTACTCTACGTAACATCATCCTACTAGGCAAGAATGCATTGCAAAATATTAGGCAATGGGATATGATATCAATAGAAATATAATGCTAATTCAGAAAAGGCGAATTTACTTTCTCGGGTAGAATACAAATAAAGTAAACCAGACTATAATGTGGGTAGAACATGTGGCGACCGCAGTCGCCTAAGTGGGACAGACCCAAATGGAAACAAAAACAAAACTACACATCGTATGGAATGTGTATTTTTCTGGTAATTTCAGCATTCATCACTATTCCCAAATGTTATTGGGAAGATGGTGGCACAGCAGGCCCACAATACGTATGCAGTCATTCAAGCAACTTTAATGCAGAACATTCGCGATTTAAATCAGCTTCTCCAATGCACACAAAAAATACTCAAGAATTTGGTCTTGGTCCTCGTTCATTGAAAGGATTCTAGTCCAAGTCTGAATATTGTGGGTTCAAGCTACATACCAGAAAGTGAGCAGACACCTTTGGGTATTATCGAGGGATCGCTGCACTGGCAATTTTTTTTCACATTGACCTCCAAGGCAACAGAACACATCCAGCTTGACAGCAAAAATTTGCTAATTGTCTTTTTTTTTTTAAAGTACACATTGCATTAAAAATGTGTTAAAACATAACAAATGTAACTCAAGAATGCAATTTCTCCAAGGTGCAACTGCACAAGGAATGAATTATTAATTTGCAGCCCACCATAGTGCAACAAATACCAATTTAACTTGAAAGTCGACGCTCTGCTTTGGCAGGACATTGCCACCAAAAGGAGGAAAGACAAAAGCAGATTTCTTTAAAAATGCATTAAGTTCAAGACAAGAGAAGGCTTAACCTAATTTCCATAGATTTTCTCTCCTCTAAATGTCTCAACTAAAAGGAGTCAAATTAGAAACATTTACTGCGTTTCCATTTAGTATGATACCTAATCTGCTGTGCAATGCTATCTTTTCTACATTTTTATCTTTACATCCCAATCACAATTTCAAACAGGATATCAAATTGAAATCGGGTCTCGGCCCGAAACGTCGCCTATCTCCTTCGCTCCTTAGATGCTGCTGCACCCGCTGAGTTTCTCCAGCTTTTTGTGTAACTATCAAATTGAAATATATAACCATAAAGTGGGAGGAATACACATCAAGCCAGCAGGATGGTATGTATCCAGGGCAAGTGCAAAACAGCATTTCAATTTAACGACATGCAATCATATTTAAAAAAAGGTTAACTCGTACATCCACCCAAACATGCTTTATGACCTGTTGGATAATGTAAACAGGAAACACGAAAACAATTGACTTTTAGTACTTTGCACACATTAAAAGTATAGATGATTTTACCTTCTTCCTCTTCACTATCTGAGTATTGTTCAACATCGCCGGTTCCATTTTGCTTGGGTGGAGGCACAGCTGGACCCTGCCCCATCAACTTCAGAAGCTTCTTTTCATAAACTGATCTGGTAGTGGCTACATGGGGTTAGAAATGACAGCAAACACAAATAAAGGGTGAAGAATGACCAACTAAATCTCAATGATTTCTAATGCCTTTTAGGGTGAAATTTCAATTATTAACATGGAACAATAGGAAATTAATAAAAGACCACGGTAATGCAAGGAAAAAAAAGACATACGTAATAAATGTAACTGCATGATGCAAAAATAATCATCTGAACTTGTCATCTGCCTGTAGTGTAAGAATTCAATAGGTATAAACATTTATTAACTTTTAGTTCCATTCAGTATTGAAATATTTGTTCAGAAATTGAGAAATAACAATTTACCTTTATAGCATTTCTAATTTAGTAAAACAGCCTAGAAGTGTGCCACGAAGATGGAATCAGACAAAACACGACACAAATGAAAAGGAAAGAAATATTTAAATAATTGACCAAACAAGGTCAAACAGACTTCAAGCAGAGGCATGAGGAATTGAAGATGCTGGAATCTTGGGCAAAACACAAAGTGCAGGAGGAACTCAGCAGATCAGGTAGCATCTGCAAAGGAAGGAACGGATGGATGATTTTTCTGGTTGGGACTCTTCAATCGGAAGAAGGGTCCCGACCTGAAACATTGTCAGTCCATTCCTGCCACAGTTGCTGCCTGACCAGCTGAGTTCCTCCAGCATTTTGCGTTTTGCTTAGACTTTAAGCAGAGCTTCGAATGTGAAGTGATTGGTTGGGAGGAGGAGTGTGGTGGTGGCGGAAAAGTAGTGCATAGCCTAGGTTCCATACAGTTAAAGGAATGGTTGACAATGGTAACATTACAAAACTAGAAAGGAAAAAAATATAAATAATTTGAACAACAAAGAGCTTGCTGTAGACCTACCCACAATTGGACCAGGTGTAACTCCATGTTTCATGAGTTGCTCTTTCAACTCTTCATCGTTCAGCTGTGAGACATTCATATTTGTATAATTATCTTTGGTCTCTGTCAGTCTGGGCAGCTCCTGAATTGAAATTTAAAAAAAGTGGTAAGTTTCTTATTACTTACACCAAATGATTTATTTTAGTCTTCAAAATAATCCAGATCAAAAACTGCTTTCCAACATGAAAATTGATTTGAGATGTCAGCAATCTTGCATATAATTTTTTTTAATGTTTATAATTCAGCAGCATAATCACTTTGTTTAACATGACCATGTATAATGACCACTGTTGCAAACAAGTTATACAAAAAACACACATTTGCATTTATTCATACAATTTATAAATAGGACCAGCCCAAAATTGTTAAAATTCAGTCTCAGGCTTGAAATGTATTTAATCAGAAAATGTATTCCATAAAATAAATTTAATAACTGTACAACATATTAAAATAATGTTTCACCAAATTATTAATTGATGCTGGAGGCAGTTTAACTTTTGATCAATTGTACCAAAAATTTTAATTTTGTCATATTATTTAGTATGCATTATGCCATTGTAATTTGCCATTTCTATAAAATGGGCAGTTTAGAAAAAAAATTGGTGCCTCACACGAGGTTAGAATTTTGTAGTGCTGAAGTCCACGGCTGGGAGAGATTGAAAACTTCCCAAGCAGTCGATGCGAATTTCAGAATATATCAAAAAATAATTTCTGGTGATAGTGCAAGGTATAAAATTGGAAAGCAAGTGAAAATAAAAAGGAAAACTGTATTGCACTGGGTCATCAAAATCGTCAAATACACCGGAAATCAAGCAAGCCAACATCGATGTCTTTTGCTCAGCCCATATCACTTCCAAGGACTTTTTTCTAATAGTGCACTTTTAGCACTGCCTGGATGTGCAATTTATGTATAATCTATTTTTCTGTGTATTGTCTTTGTCCATGTGCTTATGATGCTGCTGCAAGCAAGATTGTTGTCTTTGTACCTGTTCCGCACTCTACTTGACAAGATGAGAAT
The DNA here is from genome assembly GCA_035221665.1 of Okamejei kenojei. Taxonomy (NCBI): domain Eukaryota; kingdom Metazoa; phylum Chordata; class Chondrichthyes; order Rajiformes; family Rajidae; genus Okamejei; species Okamejei kenojei. Next base: position 9,448,642 of record CM069154.1, read on the forward strand.
AAGCTTAACTTGACTAAGAGTCTGCAGTTTCCATGTTGGCCACATTAATCACTGCAGAGTCTGTAAAATTGGACTGGAAGTATATCACCTTTCAGACTAAAGGACTGCTTATGAAGATGCACACACATGCGGCATTTATGTCCACAGACAAACATTGATATGTCTGCAAAGCAAGCAGAATTTGACTGGTACCGAACTGTAATTAAACACTCAGGTATCTCATAATTATCATTTAAGAGATGGTTACTAAAATAACCATGCACCCTATGGTTCTGATAAATTGACATTGACTTATGAGATGAAACTTCAGTTAGTCACGTTCCAAACGTTGGTATAGCGAAGCAAACGAATTGTGGGAGTATAAAAGGAACAAAAACATTACATTGTACAACAGTGAATTAATTATACTCAACAGCTTATACTACTTGTGAGTTTATTTTCACTAGATCAATCTGATGTAAGGAACAAATACAGGGAGATAGAAATGAAATCAATAAATGAGATGATAATCACTATGCTCCTTCTTATGGCTGTTAAAAAAAGGTGATCAACTTGAAACATGCATTTCATTTGCAGATTTGTGATTGGCAGTCTGGCATCCAGCCTGAAGATTTATGTCATCATATTAAGGATGACATTTATGGCTTTTATGGCAAAGGCCTTTTGACAAGACCGCGGGCGGTCATGTTGGCGCAGTGGTAGAGTTGCTGCCTTACAGCGAATGCAACGCCGGAGACCCCGGGTTTAATCCCGACTACAAGCGCTGTCTGTATGGAGTTTGTACGTTCTCCCTGTGACCTCGTGGGTTTTAACTGAGATCTTCGGTTTCCTCCAACACTCCTAAGACGTACAGGTTTGTAGGTTTATTAGCTTGGTAAACGTATAAATTGTCCCTAGTGGGTGTAGGATCGTGTTAATGTGCGGTGTAGTGGGTGTAATTGTCCCTAGTGGGTGTAGGATCATGGGGATCGCTGGTTGGTGCAGACCCCGTTGGGCCGAAGGGCCTGTTTCCGCGCTGTATCTCTAAACTAAACTAAACCGAGGAAAAGGCAACAGGTGAAAACAAAGAAAGTGCTAATAGTTGCTACAGAACAACCAAAAAGTACTTTGTATCATCTCCACTAGGAAGACTTATTTAAATGAGAAAACCATTGTTTGGACTCTGCTCAACTAGTCTCTCGAAGGAACATGGACAGAAACCGTAAACATCTAGCACACCATGAGGCAGTTGGCCAATTAGCTGTGCGCCTCCTCCCAAACGCTGAAAAAAAACTTCCTTAGGTGTGGTGCCCATAACAAACTATTCAACTCTCCAGCTACAGTTCAACTGAAGCATACTCTTGCTATAACACACTTTTACTCTTTCATACAATAGGCTTATAAAGACTAGTATTCCAAGAGTTTTGAGCTGACAATGACTTCTCATGAAGTACTTGCATCTCTGGATTTTTGGGCTGCCATTACTCACAGCGGTAACATTTAGATACTGCATTTCTTTTTAGTCCAAGGTCACGAATCAACTGACATTCGCCCACACCAAAATCCATTTTGCCAAATCTATTAATGTTGCTTTCACCCAAGAGTTGTGAATCTGGAATTCTCTGCCACGGAAGGCAGTGGAGGCCAATTCACTGGATGTATTCAAGAGAGAGTTAGATAATCAAGGGATATGGGGAGAAAGCAGGAATAGGATACTGATTTTGGATGATCAGATAATAGTGGTGCTGGCTTAAATGGCCTACTCCTGCACCTATTTTCTATGTTTCACTATATTTGTGAAACAAATATATTTCTATGTTTTTCTATATTTGTGGTCACATATAGATTAGGCTTTTACTAATCATTACAGGTTCTTCCTGATTAATTTACATATTTCCCCAAATACTATCCTTATAGATTCCAGTAACTTTCCCATTGATTCCCCAGTGATCCTCTCTCTTAAATAGCAAACATATGCGACAGTCCAAGTAGAAGGAACCATTATATTGAAAAAGGAGGACACTTACAATGATCTTATCAGCAAGGAAACAAACGATCTGGCCCTGGGTGCTTGTTATTCTTTTGTGTCATTATTTTATTCAATATGTTAATATTCATATTAAATTTGCTTAGGTTAAGTTTAGGAAAGGCATTGATTCAATATTTGTCTCCCAGGATACTACTTTCCTGCATAATAAATATTGTTGCAAAGTAATCTTTCCATATTGATTTTGTAAATAAAAACTAACACCACAGTTACGATAGAACATGGAAATGCAAAGCATATGTACAGGCCTTTTGGCCTATTCTGTATGCGCGGACCATCTGCCTGGTCTGTATCTCTGAAGAAGGGTTTCGGCCCGAAACGTTGCCTATTTCCTTCACTCCATAGATGCTGCTACACCCGCTGAGTTTCTCCAGCACTTTTGTCTACCTGTATCTCTATTTCCTGTTAAATAGATGTCTATATCCCTTTAGTCCCTGAAATAGACACAAAATGTTGGAGTAACTCAATGGGTCAGGCAGCATCTCTGGAGAAAATGGATAGGTGACATTTTGGGTCAGGATCCTTCTTCAGAGATGCTGCCTGACCCGTTGAGTTACTCCAGCATTTTGTGTCTATCTTTGGTATAAACCAGCAACTGCAGTTCCTTTAGAATACATTCTCTCTGTTTCCTGCCTGTCAAAAAATAATTCTAAAAGGTTGGTATCATATCGGCTTTTACCACCTCACCAGCAGTGCATTCCCGGCACCAAGCATGATGTTAAAAACAAACTTTCCTCTCAAATCTCCTTTAAACTTCCTCCCCTCTCACCATAAACACATGCCCTCCAGTATTTGACATTTCCACCCTGGTGAAAAAAAAATTATGCCTCATAATTTTGTAGCTCAAATTGCCCCGCAGCCTCTGACGCTTTAGATAAAGCAATCCAGGTTTCTCCAATCTCCAATCCATTAAAGTTAATACACTCCAATCCACGCAATATCCTGGTGAACCTTTGCACCCTTTCCTAAGACTCTACAGCTTTAATTTTGTGTGATGAGCAGAAATGGACACAACACTTGAAAGGCAGCTTAAAGTTTCTCTCCACAACTACCATGACTTCCTGACTTTTATACTCAATGTCCCAGCTGATGAAGGCAAACATGCCATACTGTTACCCAATAAAGAAATCACATTGCCTCTTAATAATAATAAATAATAAATACTTTATTGATAGCCTCAGGGAAATTCAGATGTCCAAAAGCCAACAACCAACAAACCCACACATTCAGAACGAAAGCAGAAAAAAACCCCATAAAATACAATATGGAGAACACCTGAAAGCAATAAATACTTAAAAAGATCCAATAATTAACTATTAAAAATGCAAAGCATCCCCATACAGCCTAGCGGTCAGTATTATAAAATCTAATGGCTGCAGGGGTGAAAGATCTCCTGAACTGCTCCGTTCTACAGCTCAGCGAGAGGAGTCGGTTGTTGTTCCATGTGTTCTTTTGACCCCCCCAGAATTTCATGGAGGGGGTGTCCGGAGTTGTCGAGGATGGCCTGCAACTTGCTCCTCATACGCCTCTCAAGCACATCCACCACAGAGTCCACTCTCCCCCCAGCACTGAGCTAGCTCGTTTTACCAGCTTGACCAACTTCTTGCTGTTTTAGCACCGATGTTGTCGCTGCAGCAGACAACAGCGTAGAAAATGATACTTGCAACCACAGTATAGTAAAATAGGTACAGCATGTCATTGCGCACATTGAAGGATCTGAGCCTTCTGAGGAAAAAGAGTCTGCCCTGTCCTTTTTTGTAGAGGGCATCGGTGTTGACTTGTCATTCTTTTTAAAGTAATTATGGTCTGCTTTTGAATTACTTGCAAATCACTTTTTATTTTCACAGCTTTTACAACTTGCTTCAACAGTTAATTCTAGTGGACAGCACCATCCGCCCTATTTCACTCTCGCCCCACCCCGCAAGAAAAACTGTAGTTAATTTTTGCACCGTTTCAAAATGCAAGCAATAGATTTGTTTTAATGCAATGCAGACTTCATTTAATTTAATAGTGAAAATGATGGCATCATGTTGCAAAATGTTCGAATCATGAAAGTTTGTTTATTTTGCTGAAATGGAAGGTTAATTCAGCATTGCATTGTTTGGAATCACATGGATAAGCTCAAAATACAAAAATGGCTGTAATTGAGACATTTTTGTCGTGACCATAAAACACTAGATGTTCAATGTGTAATCTTCTTTCTCAGAATGACATACTGCGTCCTTTGGGCCCAACAACAGAAAAAGCTTATTTAGTTGAATTTTAAACGTTCTAGAATACAGGTCAATGGATACCCAAAATCCCAAACCTTTCATTTCTGAGCGATTTCTGTTTACTACAGTCTTATTCCACCATGGGAGTAAACAAAGAAAAGGTGTAAACAACAATGCAGAGTGGGCAGGAGGAGAAAAGGAGGAAGCAAACAAAGTTGAGGACAGAACAGAAGATGTCAGGAGGGGGTGAAAAAAGACTCACTGATGACGTAAGAATATTACCATCAAGAGTATTGATCATATTTCCCAACTAAAACCAAACAATGTGTATCCTCCCCCCCTTCTCTATCCATTTAATTTATAGCAGAATAGTTTTATTGGTACTGAGGTTACAATATTTGGTAATTTGGCTGGAAGTGTTGAAAATTAGTAAACATGGTTAAATCTAATTTTGTTACAACTCTACACACTTGCATCATAATTTAGCAACTCCGGAACAGTCCACAATTGAGAAACAACTAACTAATTTGCTACAGGCTGGCTTGAACCAAAGATCTTGTGGAACGCAGAACGGTAAAACTTTGCCCTAACAATTTACATTCCTAATCTAATTTAAAACGTTAAAGGCCAAAAATGATCAACCCTTCTAAAGACATTTTCCTAGTGGAGATCTGAGCATTAGATTACCAGAATTCCTCTGACAACACAGATGACAATTGAAAGGTGTAGCACAGCCTTAAAGATTATAAGGAATGTACTGAATTCCTAATCTATGACAAATTAGCCAATACCCCCAACTCTTAATTATTTCCAGCAGGTGTTAGAAGTGCACAAGAGAGAAGCCAACGTGTAAAAATAAGACAAAAAACGTAAAATATGGAAAGTTGGAGAGGTAAATGTAGACATCACCTACTTTAAATTTATACATTAATGTGTGGCAAAGATGAATTAAAATATTATAATTAGCTCATTCACCCACACTTATCACTCGACAAAAATACAAATAAATCAGGCTATTCAACCTATCATAATTTATCCAGCTAGGAAGATATAAACCCAGTACTGGATTATTTCTTTAAAAAGTTCATGCCTAGTCTACTCTTCTTGGGATGCATATTTCACGCACTCATGACTCATGTTAAAAGAAATTCCCCATACAGGTGACTCGCCTGAGATGAGGAAGTGTGCAGAAATGTTTTTAAGTGTTTTCAATTCCAATCTAGAGTGAGAACAGCAAATTAAGGTCAGCACCGTAACTTTTAAAAGCAAAGTGGATAAAGGTAAAGTGCCAATTGTGAAAGTGACAAAAGACAAGGGCAAACCAGAGTTGCGAGAGGCAAAAGTGAAACCAAGCCATTTGGTTTAAAACTCAACTCATTCAAACTGTATAATAGTGCAAATACTGTGCAAGCTTTTGAACAAGAACTGAAATCAGTTACATAGGAGTGAAATTAATAACACTGAAGACATTTTAAATGAATCTTCTGCCACATAAAGTTACAACTCAAACTTCTATGTAATAATTTTGATACAATTCAAATTGACAATGTAAAATGCTTTTTTGCTGTTCTGATTCACGTACTTATCGTTTATACTCTCTTCCCAAAATGTGGACTTGCAAGGCAGCAAACAAGTACAACCACAATAGAGATGAAAGGATTCTAAGCAGCTTCATCAGAGATACTGGGTCAGAACATTGTAAGAGCTGGGATGCAAGACAGTTGTCAGTTCTGGTCATGTTGCCACAAGAAATATGCGGTGGTATTGAAAGGAGTGCATCAGAGATTTACTGGGATGTTGCCTGGAATACGAGGGCTTCCGTTGTAGGGAGGTATTGGATCAGCTGGGTTTATTTTTAATGCAATGTGTCAAATTGGGGCGGAGTTGATGAATTGAGGTTTATAAATTCATGAGGAACACAATAGACAACAGGTGCAGTAGGCCATTCGGCCCTTCGAGCCAGCACCTCCATTCAATGTGATCATGGCTGATCATCCACAATTAGTACCCCATTCCTGCCTTCTCCCCATATCCCCTGACTCCGCTATCTTTAAGAGCCCTATCAAGCTTTCTCTTGAAAGTATCCAGAGAGCCGGCCTCCACCGCCCTCCGAGGCAGAGAATTCCACACTTACTGTGTGAAAAAGTGCTTCCTCATCTCCATTCTAAATGCCTTACCCCTTATTCTTAAACTGTGACCCCTGGTTCTTGACTCCCCCAAAATCGAGAACATGTTTCCTGCCTCTAGCGTGTCCAAACGCTTAATAATCTTATGTTTCAATAAGATCCACTCTCATCCTTCTAAATTCCAGAGTATACAAGCCCAGCCGCTTCATTCTCTCAACATATGACAGTCCCGCCATCCTGGGAATTAACCTCGAAGCTACGCTACACCCCCTCCATAGTAAGAATGTTCTTCCTCAAATTAGGGGACCAGAACTGCACACAATACTCCAGGTGTGGTCTCACTAGGGCCATGTGCAACAGCAGAAGGACCTCTTTGCTCCAATACTCAACTCTTCTTGTTTTGAAGGCCAACATGCCATTCGTTTTCTTCACTGCCTGCTGTATGTGCATGCTTACTTTATTAATAAGCTCACTTCCTCGCCTCAGCCGAGTCGCATGTATGGGGAATTTCTTTTAATAGAACCATGAGTGTGTGAAATATGCATCCCAAGAAAAGTAGACTAGGCATGAACTTTCTAAAGAACTAATCCAAATAAACAAGTAGGATAGACGGTCACAATCATTGCCAGTCTAATGTGTGAAGGGAGAAATTTAAAGGATCTGACGGACAGCTTTTTAAAACACTAAATGTGGTGGTTATATGGAAGAGGTAGAGCCTCATATTATTACAATGTTTAAAAGACTCTGAACACTTATTTGATTAGGAAAGGACTAGAGGGATATGGAGAGCGTGGATTAATGGTGTGAGCATCGATAAGCATCACAGTCAGAAGGTGGCAAGTTGAGCCCATTTCAGAGCTGTACAATTCTACAATGCGGTAACATATGGCCTTTGGGTGACAACAATAAACCTAAAGTATTGGAAACATGCTTCCCATGGAAAATGCAGCTTAGCCCAAGAAAAAATACAAATGCCCCAGACAGCATGGTTAGCATTAACATTTTATGAGACAAGATCAATGACCTGCAACATTAATTCCATTTCTCTCTCTCACACACACACACAACAGATGCAGCCTGACATATCTAGTTTAGTTCTAACTACTAGCAACCAAATATGTTGTTGTTTTACATTTTCAATTAAAAGTTAATTATTGGAAATTGGGAGGTCATTACGGGGTCTGATTAATTAATTAAATATTAATCAGATCATGCAGAAACAGGGAAGACAAAAAAACCCCAAGAGCAAAACATGGTCAGATTTCATTACGTATACATTCACACACACACTCATTTTACAACGATACATTGCATAAACCGCAGATCTTGGAAATCTGATTACAAAAATAATCTACGTGCTGTGAACATTCTCTAGGTCAGACAGAAACGGAGATAACGTTGATTCTGCTCCTCTTTCCTGGCCTGCTGCTTGCTTCCAACATCTGTCTTTATAAAACCACCATTGTTTTTTTTTTGTTATTAACCTCAAAATACATAAGCTTGACCAAAAATCAACTCGCCGCCCCCCAAAAACAAAAGCCACAAGATTCGTCATCAGCGTTCTGTACACGCAGAAACTCATAACGAACAATGAGATTATTTGCGGGAAATTGCCGGTGTGGTCATGCCAAAAATACAACAAAAAATCCCCCACTGGAATCAGCTCCGCGTAGTAACCGCCATTTTGTAGCTTTAATGTCAATGAAGCTTTGTCAGTTCAGCGCATAACTTATTGCTCGGTTAACGCTTATGAATACAATTCACTGTGTTACCCGACATGCATCCTCTCACCTTATTAAAAACAACTGACTTTGACAATAGCGCTTATGGATTTGGATTGTGCGTAACATTTGAAAACCCTGGTTGAATAGAATGTGAATAGAAATGAACAGATTGCGCCGTTTTCGAACTGTGCAATGGATAGAAACTACACCGGAATACAAACAGAAAGAAGAAACGACGCACAACTAATAGCAACTACAACCCCAAACCTCTTAAATAAAATAAATCCTGTAAAACACAACTACTTCAATACTGACAACTATCGTCACACTCAAATACGGAAACATACAGACCAACCAATTCCCCTAAACTCACGGTGATTTTAACTTCTGAAGAATCCTCCTCGTCGCTGGAAAAATCCGCCCTTAATTCTGAATTATTCTTAGGAGTAATGTGTTTTAAGTAGAGCTGAACGTAAACCTCTTTCTTCTGCTCCTTTCGCGGTAAAGGTACGTTATGCGCAATTAATTCACTCTTCAGTCTCCCTTTAGTTAAGTGATTCGGATCGCGATTTTCCCAAGTGTCTGACATATTCAGCACAATAGTCAAATTGCACTTTTATTATTGAATTAAGGTTAAACACTAACCAAATAACAGCATTAATATCCCTCAGCGCACATGCATGTACGGAATACAACATGTACATGAAAGCAAGTTCAAGACCGATTGGATGCGATTAAAACTGGAAACTCATTGGTTAAGCTCTTATTAACCCCTTCGTGGCCAAGAAAATAAAAGTATAACATCGCATGGCATTTATAGGTGGACGCAAAATGCTGGAGTAACTCAGCGGGACAAGCATGGCACTTATACCTTATATTAAACGAAACAATTATATTTCCTCCCAAAGCTCTCACCAACATGTATGCATGCGTTCAAAGACAAACTCTATTTAGGCTATGATAGTAGCATCGGAATTATATTTGTATTATAGTCTGGGTTTTTTTTTGGCCGCAGCTATGATCTCAGCATCTGGACAATATGAAAAATGACAAGGAATTTACAATCAAAAGCAGAACAGATCTAATTCCGTCAAATAGCATATTTATAGCACACCTGCAATAAAAATGTTCACATCCACAGAGCACATTAAAATGTGAGGTGTCAAATGCTGTTGCTTTTTTCAGGATTTAGGATAATTCGTTTCATTCCAGTTGTTTGCATAGTAAGGTGACTAAGGCAGCCAACTAGGAACCTCTGGCCCTGTCGCAGATGATGCAAAAAGTGCATAAGATGTAAGGTACTGCAGTTGCTGGATTACAAATAAGACACAGTGGTGGAGTAACTCAGCGGGTCAAGCAGCATCTCTGGAGAACATGGATCAGTGAGGTTCTAGGTCAGATCCTTTCAGATTTTTCAGCGTCTGAAGAAGGGTCCCGACCCCAGATGTCACCTATCCATGTTCTCCAGTTACTCCAACACTTTGTAAACATATAGGAAGTGGCGAGCTCTTTTTGGTGGACTTCAATGTGCTCAGGTATTCAAGGTTCTCTGTGTCATCTCAAGGGCTTCTTTTTTTTTTTAAAAACCATACTTGGACTACGGATCTCTCATGAGGCAGTAAGGGTATAGTGTTTCTCTACACAACCCCGTACCTCCCGACCCAGACGGCTTTGAGATCATCCACAAACCATTTTCCATGACAAACTTCAGAAAATAGTTTCCTTGAAAAAAATGTCTGGTGTTGGTATGTGAACAAAGTGACCTAAACAGTATAGCAAACAGACAGAGTGTAATTAAACCAGCATCTGCAGTTCCTTGTGTAGGAAGGAACTGCAGATGCTGGTTTAGACTGAAGATAGACACAAAATGTTGGAGCAACTCAGCAGGACAGGCAGCATCTCTGGAGAGAATGAATTGGTGATGTTTTGGGTCGAGACCCTTCTTCAGACTGGTTAGGGATAGGGAAAATGTGAGATATATATATACGATGATGAAGAGAAATGAACAACGAATAAATAAAATGCAAAAAAGTAACAATGATAAGGGAAACAGCCCATGTTAGCTGTTTGTTGGGTGAAAACGAGAAGCTTGTGTGGGGGAGGGATAGAGAGAGGGAATGCCGGGGCTATCCGAAGTGAGAGAAATCAATATTCATATCACTGCCTTATCCCTAACCAGTCTTAAGAAGGGTCTCGACCCAAAACGTCACTCATTCCTTCTCTCCAAAAAGCCTGTTCCACTGAGTTACTCCAGCTTTTTGTGTCCATCTGCAGTTCCTTCCTATACAGAGTATAATTAGGGTCCTGATACTTAAGATATTGCCCCAGGAGAGGACATCCTTTTAAGAATTGCCATATTTTATTTGATTTTGCAGAGATGGTGTTAATAGCATTTTTTGAGTGCCTTGACGTGCCTACTCGAGGATGACCGTCTCAGAAGGGGAGGGATCAGACTCAAGGTCTTGATCTTCAAACATCCTTTTTTGATCGGCCAAGACTGTGCTGGCTCAAGGAAGAAATGGTGAATTTCATCAAAGTCCAACTTTACTGAGCAGTGACTCCAGAAATATGGTATCTAGTTCACATCATCCAGGATCTTGTTGTGACCCTTTATTGTCAAAGGCAATGTTGTACAGTGGGGACATTGTATTGCGAGTGCAAGCACAAGGTTAGCTTTCATGTAGGCTTTAATGAAGGAGGTGCAGTCGCTGTAGAAAACATGAGTTATTTATTTGCCATGTGAAAATTAAGGGCAGATGGTCCATCTTTCTCATGTGCACCGAGTAGTAAATTAACAAGTGCACAGTATAAACTCAACTGTTCATTCAACAGTCATTGGATTTTTGACAACCATCCGAGGACAGAGAGTATCCTAGCTCAATGTATCATCTAAATTAATCTGAAGAGGGCTCTCGACCTGAAACGTCACCTATTCCTTCGCTCCATAGATGCAGCCTGACCCGCTGAGTTTCTCCAGCATTTTTGTCTACCTTCTATCATCTAAATTATGGCATCTAGCACAATGTAGATGCCATCATTTACTTATGTCAGTTTGGATTTTAAGAGCAACGCCATTAATACCACTAACAAGTTAAAACTGATCCCAAAACTTGCTTAGAATGTAGCAAAGAATAAACATTTATTTGAAGTCTCATATGTAACTAGATTTCTGATTAACATCATCAAAAAGATTCCAATACTTCCCTTTCTCCTTCCACAAGTCTATCTAGGTTTTTTTCTTACTTTGTGTGGGAAGCAACTGCAGATGCTGGTTTACACCAAAGATACAGTGCCCTCCATAATGATTGAGACAAAGACCCATCATTTATTTATTTGCCTCTGTACTCCACAATAGAAAAAAATCACATGTGGTTAAAGTGCACATTGTCAGATTTTATCAAAGAGTATTTTCATACATCTTGGTTTCACCATGTAGAAATTACAGATGTGTTTATACATAGTCCCCCCCATTTCAGGGCACCATAATGTTTGGGACATATGGCTTCACAGGTGTTTGAAATTGCTCAGGTGTGTTTAATTGCCTCCTGAACATAGAAACATAGAAACATAGAAATTAGGTGCAGGAGTAGGCCATTCAGCCCTTCGAGCCTGCACCGCCATTCAATATGATCATGGCTGATCATCCAACTCAGTATCCCGTACCTGCCTTCTCTCCATACCCTCTGATCCCCTTAGCCACAAGGGCCACATCCAACTCACTCTTAAATATAGCCAATGAACTGGCCTCAACTACCCTCTGTGGCAGAGAGTTCCAGAGACTCACCACTCTCTGTGTGAAGAAAGTCTTTCTCATCTCGGTCTTAAAGGATTTCCCCCTTATCCTTAAGCTGTGACCCTTGTCCTGGAGTTCCCCAACATCGGGAACAATCTTCCTGCATTTAGCCTGTCCAACCCCTTAAGAATTTTGTAAGTTTCTATAAGATCCCTCTTAATCTCCTAAATTCCAGAGAGTATAAACCGAGTCTATCCAGTCTTTCTTCATAAGACAGTCCTGACATCCCAGGAATCAGTCTGGTGAACCTTCTCTGCACTCCCTCTATGGCAATAATGTCCTTCCTCAGATTTGGAGACCAAAACTGCACGCAATACTCCAGGTGTGGTCTCACCAAGACCCTGTACAACTGAAGTAGAACCTCCCTGCTCCTGTACTCAAATCCTTTTGCTATGAAAGCTAACATACCATTCGCTTTTTTCACTGCCTGTTGCACCTGCATGCCTACTTTCAATGACTGGTGTACCATGACACCCAGGTCTCGCTGCATCTCCCCTTTTCCTAATCGGCCACCATTTAAATAATAGTCTGCTTTCCTGTTTTTGCCACCAAAGTGGATAACCTCACATTTATCCACATTTACCTGAATGCAGGTATAAGAGAGCTCTCAGCACCTAGTCTTTCCTCCAGTCTTTCCATCACCTTTTGAAACTTTTATTGCTGTTTATCATCATGAGGCCCAAAGTTGGCCCAATGAAAGTCAAATAAGTCATTATGAGACTGAGAAACAAGAATAAAACTGTTAGAAACATCAGGCAAACCTTAGGCTTACCAAAATCAACTGTTTGGAATATCATTAAGAAGAAAGAGAGGACTGGTTACTTATCGCAAAGGGACTGGCAGGCCAAGGAAGACCTCCACAGCTGATGACAGAAGAATTCTTTCTATAATAAAGAAAAATTATCTAACAGATCAGAAACACTCTTCAGGTGTGTATTTGTCAATGACCACTGTCCGCAGTAGACTTCATGAGCAGAAATACAGAGGCTACACTGCAAGATGCAAACCACTGGTGAGTCACAAAAATAGGATGGCCAGGTTACAGTTTTCCAAGAAGTACTTAAAAGGGCAACCACAGTTCTGGAAAAAGGTCTTGTGGACAGATGAGACGAAGATTAACTTATATCAGAGTGATGGCAAGAGCAAAGTATGGAGGAGAGAAGGAACTGCCCAAGATCCAAAGCATACCGCCTCATCTGTGAAACACAGTGGTGGGGGTGTAACGGGTGTCACGTGGTGTCCACCAGTGACCTGGTTGGCACGATAAATGCACGTATTTCTTATTCCTTTCTATGTTTATGAATACCACATGGAACAATAAAATTACAATCACCGTTTCCACTTCATTCACCTGATCATGTTGTAGAATACGGCATCCATCCGAGTGGACATCGCAACGCGCGTTACACGATCATACACACAAACGTACATTGCGGTGGACCCGCAAAGGGTTGGTGTCCCAGAAAACGAACGTTACATTATTAGAGAAAACCAAATTATATCCATAGATAGAAAAAACAGTACATTACCTTATGGATTGGAGCTATATCGATGGCCGGTGATTCGTCGGAAGGTTTGATTTGGAATGATTTTTTAGTAAGTTAAATGTCTCCGTAATGGTCGTAGGAATGAAGTTCGCGACTTGGTCCGTATGAAAGTTAATCAAGACAGTGTGTTGCCAAATTTAAGATATGCGCAGTTTCTTCGTTTTTATGACCAATTTATGCCCCAATTTTTTTTTAATTGATTTAAAAAAGTCGGAAAATATATCAGTCTGCAGAAGGGTTTCGGCCCGAAACATTGCCTATTTCCTTCACTCCATAGATGCTGCCTCACCCGCTGAGTTTCTCCAGCACTTTTGTCTACCTCCGATTTTCCAGCATCTGGAGTTCCTTCTTAAACATATCATAAACGATTGTTGTATTTTTGACAGCACAATGTTTTTGATATATTAAATGTGAATATAAGAAAAATAATGAACACCTAAAAATCACTACCATAGGATACATCGTTGGGTTTTGTGATAAGCAATAGAGGTTTGGAGCCTCCGTGGTTTAACTTACGGAGGCACCGACCCCGATAACGATCGTTGTGACAACGGACACCAAGCACAGACCGTTATGGGATCTTTGCTGGGCGGAATACCATACATGTTATTGTATTTTTCTCCTGGTATTGATGAAGATATTTCCCTAGATCATTATCAAAACGTATATGTATGAGGAGTCATATGAAGTTTATTTATGAATTAAATATTCATGCCTAAATGTAGCAGAGTCTTTAATGTCACATTTTTTACCACAAATTGGTGGTAAAACTATGAAAATTTGTCTGTTATGAAAAACGTTTTTGACTTTCGGTCTTGAAGTTATCCAATTTATATCTGTTATTTGTATGGTTTCACATGATGGGTAGATTTTTGATAAGAACAGTGTAATGCTGTAAAAACCTGAATAATAATCTTGTTCCTCAGAATCTCTCCAGTATTGTAAAACAACTCGTATGCAACAAAATATTGAACATAACTACTTTTATGTACATGACATTGCGGTGTCCCAAACATTATGGTGCCCTGAAATGGGGGGACTATGTATAAATACTGCTGTAATTTCTACATGGTGAAACCAAAATGTAAAAAATACCCTTTATTAAAATCTGACAATGTTCAATTTACCATATGTGATTTTTTTTCTATTACAAATCTCAAATTGTGGAGTACAGAAGCAAATAAATAAATGATGGGTCTTTGTCCCAAACATTAAGGAGGGCACTGAAGACCCAAAAACTCAGTGACTCAAGGAGCATCTCTGGAGAAAAGGAATAGGTGAAATTTCAGGCTGAGCCCCTTCCAAAACAACGCCTATTCCTTTTCACCAGAGCTGTTGCCTGACCCAGAGTTATTCCAGCATTTTGGCTCTATCTTTTTCTTTACTTTGTTCAACCCTATCACCTTCCCTTCCCTCAGCTGCTTCCATCTGACATCATTCCCCCACAACCCCAATCCCTCCCTCAACCTGGTTCAACTCACAATCTTTCTGTGATAAGGAAGTGGTTTATAATCTCCAGGGCCATGTTACGAATTTCAATTGTCCAAAAGTAAATGTTGAATGGCAACTAAAAAAAAATCAATGACCTCTGGACCAAACAGTATTGCTGATATTATAAAACTTGTCATTGAGAAAATCAGTCACAAATTCCATAGCCCATCTCTCATGTCAGGGGGGGAGGAGGAGAAGAACATGCCTTGTTCCCAGTGACACTATAATTTTGACCACCTTTAACAAAAGAGACAAATCCAACTGTGGTAACTACAAAATAGGTCTCTGTGCTGTCTGCTATGGAGAATATGATTGCTAGGATCCTCCTCAACTACCTCCTTCAGGTGACAGAAGAGCCACTCCCACAATTACAACCGGGATTCCATCTAGTTGGAGGCACAATGAACATAAACTCCACTGTGTATTAACACATAAATACAGAGAGCAACACTCTGTAAGGCCTTTCTCAATTCCACTTTGATTTTATCAGTCTAGAGGAACAGTGGAACATCCCCCTCGTACTCAACTGCCTACTGAAATGAGTGGCAATCTTAAATTTGCTTCATGATTGAATGCAGCTAACAGTCCTCACAAAGGTCCAATATCAGTGCAGTCTAACATCAAGCAAAGTAACATCATCAATCCAACACTCTTTCCAACTTTTCTAACTACAATATTGCACCTCACCTCGAATGAGCATCCTGTAGGTTGGGGTTAAACTACAAATAATATGATTGGCAGGCAGCAGAACACAGATAATGCTCATGCATGTGCATGTTTAGAAGACTGAGCTCTAATTTATTGTTGAATTATTCATCAAAGCATACGAGGGGATTGGTCTTACATTTAGCATTCACATCAGCAATAAATCACAGTATCTGCAAAAAATCTAATTGAGCAAAATGAGTAAAAGTTAATTAAAAAATACTAAAACTAATATCCATTTAAGATGTGGAAACAAGGAACTGCAGATTCTGGTTTACAAAAGAAGACATAATGTTGGAGTAACTCAGCTTGTCAGGCAGCATCTCTGCAGGACCCTTCTTCCAACTAGAGTCTCCAGAGATGCTATCTGACCTGCTGAGTTACTCCAGCACAGTATTTTTTTTATCAATTTAAAACTACAGAATGTTTAACAACATTTAACATTTTTTTAATTCCCTCATTTAAATATTATGCAATGATTAAAATAAAACAAGGCAAGGAATCTTTATGGTATGAAAGATTCTTCTCAGCTGCAGTGCAAATAAAACTACAAAATAAGGGTCTCGACCAGAAACGTCACCCATTCCTTCTGTCCAGAGATGCTGCCTGTCCCGCTGAGTTACTCCAGCATTTTGTGTTTATCTTCGAAATAAAGGTTTATTTCTTCCTTTGCCACATACAAAAATAAAATTAAGAACTAAAAATTCCAGAAACACTCTGCAGATCAGACATCTATGGAAAGAGACATAACCATCCTTTCAGGTTGTATGCCCTATCCTATATCATTCGTAAATTTTAGTTTCAATGAAGAATTTAATATTTAGGAGTATGATCTTTTGATCATGCCCTAATATTGTTCTATACCTCATTGATTCACACAACATCCATGCAAAATAGGTGCTCCAAACCCTGAAAGTTGTGTTGAAAAATATCAAAATGATTCAGACAAAAAAAAATGCACATTGGAACAAATCATTGTTATTCTTTGCTTAGGATGTCACAAGAAAAAGTTTTTTAAACAAAGATCTTTCTATATTTACATACCGAGAAAAGTCCCGTTGAAGCAAACAAAAAAAAGTGCAAATATATTGGTATGCGTGTCATAAAACATTTAACTGTACTAAAGAAAGTTATAGCAAGCTAGGATCCACAAAAATATTGTCTGGTTACTAAATTTCTGCTTACCTAATTCAAGTGTCAATATGTTGCTTACTTTGGACTATACCCACACATTTTGTGTATCATATTTGAATACTACACGTTTCAGTGCATAATGCAACATACATTTATTATATTTTTAATTTTAGGAGCGAAAAAACGATAAACAGATAACGGAATAAACAGCTTTGCAATTAACTGACATTTTACTAAAATTACTGTAAGAAACAAATGTACTAAAGTAAGGACTGTGTACATGGAAGCCACTGCCCAGAGCTTAAAAATCCAAAACACTTCCTTTAGCACCATTTATATTTATGCAAATAGTTTTCCGTCCATAACTATTACCCATGCAACTTAACGAAAGGCACTTTCAAAGCAAAATACAGCGGATCCTGCAAGTCTGAAAAAAACTAGGAAGTGCTGTAAATGTTCAGCAGGTCAGACAAAATCTATTGACATAGTTAACTGACACTGGTTGGTGACTTTTCAATGGAACAACCAAAATTCAAACAACATCAAGATTTTTATTACAAAGAAATACAGAGAATGGAAGGATATGGACCATATGTGGGCAGATGAGATGAGTTTATCTTGGCATTATGTTTGGCAGATATCGTGTGGCCATTTCCTGTGCTTTACTTTTCTATGTTCTAAATCAAACCACTTTAGTTTCAAAATGAACGTGCAAATATAGTGATGTGTAAATGAGCAGCGTATCACATGATCTACACAGGATCATCAACATAGAGAAAAAAATCAGCCAGTGGGCTGAAGATGCAGGGTGATGCAAGAAATTGTCCATTAAATGCAGAAACTGGAACTCTAGACAGAGACACCATATGAACCTTTGAACCTGATGCTGGAAACGAGCAAAAAACACATTGTTGGATGGACTCAAGGGTCAGGCAGCATCTGTAGAGGCAAATGACCAGACCATATTTTGGGTTGGGACCAGACTTTGTCCATATGACAATATTAATTATTCTCAAAAATGGAATTTGATAGATATTCAAGGAAAAATAATTAGTAGGAAAATTGGGAAGAGGCAGATGGATGTGACTGATTCTATTGCTTTCCAACGACCCACCAGACTTGATGGGCCTAATGATTATAGGAAAATAATACTTTGCCTCTCATCAAGCTGAGCAATGGCCAGTAATAAATGAAATGGCAAACATTTATTTTAAGGGCAAGATACTTCTAAGTAAGCTACCTTTTTTAGAATAATAATAATAATAATATCTTTTACTGTCATTGCACAGAGGTACAACGAGATTTGGTATCCGATGTAATAACTTAATTAGCTAAAAATGTAGACACCCAGAGAAACAAGATTAAAAAAAACAGTTAAAGCAGTATAAAGTGCAAATAGATCTGTGCCAGGTCGATGTGCGATGTGACCATCCGAGGGAGACAGTTCATGGGGGTGGGGGGGGGGGGGGGGGGGGGCACTCAGCAGGGTCGGTTCAGAGTATGGGGATGAAGCTGTTCCTAAGTCTGGAGGTGCGGGCGTAGAAGGCCTTGTAAAGTTCGAACAGACTATTGCAAGGGTGTGAGGAGTCTTTATGAATGCTGATGGCCTTCCTGAGGCACCGTGTATTGTAGATGCCCTCCAAGGCTGGTAACTGTGTCCCAATTATCTTCTGTGCTCTGTGGACGACCCGCTGAAGAGCTCTCCTCTCCGCCTCCGTGCAGCTGAGATACCACACAGGTAAAACCCCAACAAAAAGTAAAGCCCCAATTAAACAAGGAGAATTAAAGAAAAACCCACCTATTCTATGTTTAAAAATTAAAACAAAAACTACAGGTGTTGTAATCTGGAACAATAAACAATTTGCTGGGAGACTCAGTGGGTCGGGCAGCATCTGGGGGTAGGAAGACTTGTCTACTCATCCTGACAGAGGGTTTGGAGTCCGTATAGTCGATGATTCTTTTTCACATCCCGACTTAAATTCTTTGGTATTAATATTACCAACGATCTGTCAAAGACCAAACACACAGATAACCACACAATGACGGTGCACCAATGCCTCAGTTTCTTTAGGAGACCATGGAAATTCAGCATGTCTCCTGGACAGGCAGCAATTAAAGAGCGCACCCCCAGAGGTTTGGACAGTACAGAACTGGTCGGGGGGGGGGGGGCAGAGGAACAACTACAGGACTGTTTGGAGTCTGTAGACTGGGCAATGTTCAAGGACTCGGCAACGGACTTGAATGAATACGCCACAGTTGTTACAGACTTCATTAAGAAATGTGTGGAGGACTGCATCCCCACCAAAACCTTCCAAGTGTTTCCCAATCAGAAACCTTGGATGAACTCTGAGATCCGCACTCTTCTGAAGACCAGACACCGGGCATTCATGTCTGATGATACAGTGGTCAGCTTGAAGTCCAGATACGACCTTGGTAAGGCCATCAAAAAGGCCAAAAGGGAGTTCTGCTCCAAGCTGGAGGATGAGACAGATGTTCGGCAGCTGTGGCGGGGACAGAATGCAATCACCTCCTACAAGGCAAAACCAGGAGGCAGCTCGGATGTCGGCGATACATCACTCCCTGATGAGCTCAATGCGTTTTATGCACGCTTTGATAGGGAGAACAATGATGTGCCTTCCCGAGCCCCCATTTGCTGTGATGATATTTCAGTCTCAGTCACAGAGGCCGACGTCAGGAAATTCTTCAGAGGGGTGAACCCTCGAAAAGCGTCTGGACCTGATGGTATACCTGGTCGTGTTCTAAAAACCTGTGCGGACCAACTGGCTGGAGTTTTTACGGACATTTTCAACCTGTCACTTCTGAGGTTCCCACCTGCTTCAAAAGGGCATCAATAATACCGGTGCCCAAGAAGAGCAAGGTGACATGCTTCAATGATTATCGACCAGTGGCACTAACGCCTGTCGTGATGAAGTGCTTTGAGAGGTTGATCATGGCGGAAATCAACTCATACCTCGACAAAAACCTGGACCCACTGCAGCTCGCTTACCGCCACAACAGATCAACGGTGGATGCGATCTCGCTGGCCCTCCACTCCGCTCTGGACCACTTGGACAACAAAAACTCATATGTCAGGCTGTTATTCATCGATTACAGCTCGGCATTTAACACAATCATCCCCTCCAAGCTGGTTACCAAACTCGCAGAACTGGGTCTCTGCGCATCCCTCTGCAATTGGATCCTCATTCACAGACCACAGTCTGTTCGTATTGGTGGAAATGTGTCAGACTCGATAACAATCAGCACGGGAGCACCTCAAGGCTGTGTGCACAGCCCCCTGCTGTACTCACTCTATACTCATGACTGAGTAGCCGGTCATAGTGCGAACTCCATCATCAAGTTCGCTGACGACACCACTGTTGTGGGACGTATCACTGATGGGGATGAGTCAGAGTATAGAAGAGAGATCGAGCGACTGTCCATATGGTGCCAGCACAATAACCTGGCCCTCAACACCAGCAAAACCAAGGAACTGATTGTGGACTTTGGAAGGAGTAGGATGGGGACCAACAGTCCTGTTTATATCAATGGGTCGATGGTTGAAAGGGTCAAGAGCTTCAAATTCCTCGGCGTGCACATCCGTGAAGATCTTTCCTGGTCCGAGAACACAGATGCGATTATTAAGAAAGTTCATCAGCGCCTCTACTTCCTGAGAAGATTACAGAGAGTCGGTCTGTCAATGAGGACTCTCTCTAACTTCTACAGGTGCACAGTAGAGAGCTTGCTGACCAGTTGCATCGTGGCTTGGTTCGGCAACTTGAGCTTGAGAGGAAAAGACTACAAAAAGTAGTAAACATTGCCCAGTCCATCATCGGCTCTGACCTTCCTTCCATCGAGGGGATCTACCACAGTCGCTGCCTCAAAAAGGCTGGCAGCATCATCAAGGACCCACACCATCCTGGCCACACACTCATCTCCCTGCTACCTTCAGCTAGAAGGTACAGGAGCCTGAGGACTGCAACGACCCGGTTCAGGAACAGCTACTTCCCCACAGCCATCAGGCTATTAAACTTGGCTCGAACAAAATTCTGAACATTAATACCCCTCCATCTGTTATTTGCACTTTATCAATTTATTCAGTCATGTGTGTATTTACATATATAATTGTAGTCAATGCCTACTATGTTCTGTTGTGCTATGCAAAGAAAGAATTTCATTGTCCTGTCAGGGACACATGACAATAAACTCTTTTGACTTTGACTTGACTTGACTCTTAAACTTCTATAGATGCACCATAGAACACATACTACCAGGTTGCATCACAGCTGGGTTTGGGAACAGCTCGGGGGCTTCTTTGGAAAGACCACAATAAATTGCAGACAGTTGTAGATGTATCCAGTCTATCAAACAGGCCAGATCCCAACATTGACTCCATCAATTTCACTGTTTTACACTACATTTGAGTCAGCTGCCTCGGAATAATAGCAGCCAACAATATCAATGATCTGTCACCCCCTGGCCTTCTTCTCTGCTTCCATCAGGCAAAATTACAGGAGCTTGAAAACGCACATCACCAGACTAGAATTTAACGAATCAGGTCAAGACTCTTCATCAAATGAAGGCCCTCGATCCGAAACGTCACCTATTCCTTTTCTAGAGATGCTGCCTGACCCGCCGAGTTACTCCAGCATTTTGTGTCTATAGGGAGGTTTCACGGCAGTCGGGTCACGACACATGACCCATACTGTTGCTACGCTACGCCAAGTGGATTACACGCGATGTACTGCAGGTAAGCACTTACCATTGTTTCCAGCGTAGCGGGCCTGTTAAAACCTGCCGAAATTGTCCATTTTTGCGCTGTAAATAATTATGGGAATCAGGATAAGCGCGAGAGACATTTAGCCTACATCAGAATTACAAAAGTGAGGAGAAATGACGGTAGATACAAGCGAAAGCTGAAGGGACAACAACAGTCCGAGTGTTTGGCGAACATTGGCCGTTTGCTCACTGCATTTCATCAACTAAGGCATTATTTGTGTTTTTTCTTGAGTCCTTTGGCAACTAAAAACTTTCAGAACTGATAAATCTGGCTGTAAAATTTTAAAATCGTCCATGGTTCTCAAATGGGTTTTTACATACAAAAAGAAACCGCCTCTGAAGCAAAATTTACAGCCAGATTTATCACTTCTGAGACTTTTTCAATACCAAAGGAATCAAGAAAAAACACGAATAATGCCTTACTTTTGATGAAATGCAGTGAGCAAACATGATAATCCCAATATTTTCAATTCCGATATCTGCACGGCCAATGTTCGCCAAGCACTTTAGCTGTTGTTGCCCCTTCAGCTCTCGCTTCTCTTTACCTTAATTTCGCTTCACTTTTGGAATTCTGAAGTTGGGTACATGACTCTCACATTCACCCTGACTTCCACAATTTTTTACAGTGCAAAAATTCAACATTTTGGAAGTTTTTAATAGGTAGGAAAGTACACGTTTCTTGTATTAATAACATATACCAGAAGTTACGTATGTCCTCCAGATGGATTGAGCGGCTCCGTGCGTCAAGCCCTATGACCCAGTGTCCTTACGTGCAAACCCCCTATATTCTGCACTCTGTGTCTTCCCCTCAGTATACTGGGTCTTCCCCTCAGTATATTAATTGTATTTATGTGCAGCATTGTAAAAATTCACTGTTAACAATACAGTTTATCATAGTGAAAGAAACAAAACGTTGTGGGAGGCAGGCTCTAATTAGATAACATGCACAACAAAGCTTTTCACTGTTTTTTTTAAAGATTAGATTACCTTTATTTTCACTGTACCTCAGTACACATGACAACAATATTATTAAACATTTAATAAAATATTTAAATAATATTACAAAAATACTAAAACCCCTCCACATGTGTTGCTGGACCAGAATAGTTCCTCCTGCAGCAGGAATTTCTCCAGATTCCTTTTCTCCAGAGCTGCTGCCTGACCCACTGAGTTTATGCCAGCTTTTTGTGCACTTTCTCCTGCAGTAGATTTTTGTTAAAACTAAAAATAAATGTTGATATTTTTGACTATCGCTTGGATAGAGCGGGGCTTGGATAGAGTGGATGTAGGGAGGATGTTTCCACCAAAGATACAAGAGGTGCTCCTCTAGTATATTTGGTTTCCACTAGTGGGAGAGTCTAGGACTAGAGGACACAGCCTCAGAATTAAAGGACCTTCTTTAAGGAAAGAGACAAGGAGACATTTCTTTAGTCAGAGGGTGGTGAATCTGTGGAATTATTTGCCACAGAAGGCTGTGGAGGACAAGTCGTTGGAAATATTGAAGGCAGAGATAGAGAGATTCGTGATTAGTGCGGATTATGGGGATAAGGCAGGAGAATGGGGATAGGAGGGAGAGATAGACCAGCCACGACTGAATGGCGGAGTAGACTCGATGGGCCGAATGGCCTAATTCTACCCCAATATCATATGATATTTATATATAATATTACAGATGTATTGTAAAAATATGATATTTTTGAAACCCCTGCAAAATGTCGAATACCTATTATAGGCCCACGGGCTTTACGATATCGTTAAAAAATAAAAAAAATAAAAACCCATGTAAAATAATTAATGACTAACCTGGAAACAAAAGGACTTTCCTCTCTCCCCCTCGGCACTCGGCAACTTTAAAACCTCGGGCCGTTTTCGCCGTCTGCCATTTAAAACCGTCACTGGGCGGACAACCGGCGCTACCACCGCGGGCGGGCGGCGCGGGGGGGGGGGGGAAACCCCAGCCTTCCTCCCACAGAGCGCCGTTTCTTTCACCGCCCTCAAATGGATGGTTGACAAGTGATTTATTTAGTTTTTAATACACTGTCGTCGGGAGGGCTAAGTTGGGAAGCGGAGTGATGCTGTCGAGGGGTTGATTTCGCGGACCCCTCCCCACCCTACCCCCCCCCCCGGTTTTTCAGTGGCGGCGCCTCAGTTTGAGCGCCGTCCGGGAAGGTTCACCTCGCCTCAATGCTGAGGAAAGCGCGTCGTGTTTCACCTGGGCCGCGATGTGGGTCAAAGATCCGATGGTGAAAGGATCCTTGGTATGGATGTTGATGTCTCCAACCTCAAGTAACCCTTGCGTTCATTTCCCTTTCTCCCACCTCTCACCCTCTCGCCTCCCCCCTCTTTCCTCTCCCCCTCACTCCTCTCCCCCCCTCCCCCCCTCCCCCCCCCCCCTCCCTCCCCCCCCTCTCCCTCCCCTCCTCGCCTCTCCCCCTCTCGCCTTCCCCCACCCCCTCCCCCCTCCCCCCCCTCCCTCTCCTCTCCCCCCCCCCCCCCCCCCCCCCCCCCCCCCCCCCTCCCCCCCCCCCCCCCTCCCCCCCCCCCTCCCTCCCTCCCCCTCCCCCCCCCCCCCCTCCCCCCTCCCCCCTCCCCCTCCCCCCCCCCCCCCCCCCCCCCTCCCCCCCCCCCCTCTCCCCCTCCCTCCCCCTCCTCTCCCCCTCCCCCCTCCCTCCCTCCCCTCCCCCTCTCTCCCCCCCCCCCCTCCCCCCCCCCCCCCCCCCCCCCCATCTCCCCCTCCCCGGTCCCTCTCCCCTCCCCTCCCCTCCCCTCCCCCTCCCCTCCCCTGCCCCTCAGGTCAGAAGTGATTCACTTTGTCAACGTCGCACACCGCGCTGATCCAGGACACGGCGGAGGTTCAGGTTGTGCTCAGCAATGTCCTTCCCATACACCAGGATATCATCCACGATGATGGCGCATGGCAGGTCTGAGAATATCTGCTCCATCGTTCGCTGGAACACCTCGCTAGCGGAATTGATGCCGAATAGCATTCGCAGGAACTTGAATCTGCCAAACGATGTGGCGAAGGTCGTCAGGTCAGAAGATGCTTTGTCCAACGGGATCTGCCAAAACAAGTTCTTAGCGTCTAGGACCGAAAAGATGGTGGCATGCCCGACCTGAGCCGCCACGTCCTCAACAGACCGCAAGGGGTAGTGTGGTCGCCTGATGGCAAGGTTTAAGTCCTTCGGGTTGATCCCACCGATTGGGTCTCCCTTTTCGACCATGTTGTTAAGCATCGCCTCGACTCTGTTTTTCATGGCGTGAGACACCCTGTGAGGTGCGCGGACCACGGGTTGTATATTTGGGTCAATGGAAATATGGTATGTCAGTGGTAACTTTCCCAGGTCATCGTTGAACAGGTCCTGGTATTCTGCAACCGGGTTAAACGACAGTTGCACTTGGTGGACCGTGCGGTCGAAGGACAACAGGCCAAGATCTTGGCACGCACGGTTGCCCAGCAGGGTTACACAGTCAGAGTTAAAAACATAGAAAACCAGGTTGCTCGTGGCCTTTTGCAGCCCGCAAGTTAAAGTGGCCCTCCCCGCAGGCCTTAGAATTTCTCCACCATAGGCGTGCAGGGTAGCATTGTCAGCAACCAGGGGCTCATTATTCCTTATCTTGTTGAAAAGATTTATTGACAAATCGTTGACCTTCGCACCTGTGTCTAACTTTGCAAGGAAGGTTACATCATTGACAGTCACAGATACGGAGGGATCAGAACGTTGGCCGGGTGCCTGTAGGAGGGTGAACACATTCGAATCCTCGGGAGGATTAATTGGATCTGCATCATAGGATTCAGCGATGTTGGGCTGTGAGTCGTAACAGATATCAGATTGTCTCAGCATGTTTAGACTGGGTCTGGAAATCTGTGCCTGTCTCCCACGGGAATGGAATTCACGACAGGCGGCAGAGAAGTGATTCAGCTTTTTACAAAAGTTACAGGCCTTGCCATAGGCGGGGCACGTCGACAGTCTGTGGTGCATGTAGTTACAGTTTGGGCACCTTTTTGGGGGCACTTCACCAGGACCTGGGTTGGCACGCGGCAGAAAGCATTGTTTTCCATCCGAGGCTGTGGTCTCCTAAACCCAGCCTGGTTGACAGATTTATTGCCCGAGTCCCGGTGGTCATCTGGCAATACAATGACCTCAGACAATCTGCAGGCATGCATGGCTTTTTCCAACATTAGATCTGGATCCCTTAGAAGTTCACATCGCAGCTTCTGGTCATGCATGCCAGTTACCAAAATGTCTCTAGTGAGCTGGTCTGGCATGTCACCAGTTTGTGAATTGCTTATTTACACCCCTCTCCCTCTCTCCCTCTCCCTCCCCCCCCCTCACCCTCTTCTCCCCACCCTCTCTCCCTCTCCCCCTCTCTCCTCTCCCCTCCCCTCTCTCTCTCTCCCCCTCCCCTCTCCCCCCCTCTCTCTCCCCCCCTCCCTCTCGCCCCCTCCATCCCCCTCTCTCTCTCTCTCTCTCCCTCCACCCACCCTGGTGTTCAGCCTAGTTTCACTCAAAGATCTTTGGTTTCACTGTCCTGATTAAATTTTACTGATTGTATGCCTCCTTGTCCTCCTTCTCCTCAGCCTCAGCCAACAATGAACCATTCATTCGTAAGATAGACACAAATAAACTTGCAATGGACCACTCCTTATCCCCAGAGATTGCTGCCTGTCCCACTGAGTTACTCCAACATTTTGTGACTTATCTTCGGTTTAAACCAGCACATGCAGTTCCTTCCTATACAATGAACCATTCTAGATAGACACAAAAACCTAGAGTAACTCAGCGGGACAGTCGGCATCTCTGGCGATAAGGAATGGTGATGTTTCTGGTCGAGACCCTTCAGTTCTTTCCTACACAATGAACCATTCTACATTTCCTTGGTCAACGTCTGCATTTATCTATCATTTTAACACCATGCCCTTCCATATCTTTGTGTCTCCCTCTCCCCAGGTAGATGAAGGGTCTCGACCCGAAACGCCACCCATTCTTTTTCTCCAGAGATGCTGCCCGTGTTACTCCACCACTTGTGTCAATCTTCAGTGTAAACCAGCATCTGCAGTTCCTTCCCACACATTTAAAGCTTGCAACCCAGCAGTATGAATATTGATTTCTCGAACGTCAACTAACCCATGCATTCCCTCTCTCCCCGCCCCTTCCCCACCCTAGTGGTCCGTCTGGTTTCACTGTCGTCCTGCTTAGTTTCACTATTCTTGTATCCGCTCGTTATCACTTTCTCCACAGCCAACAATGGACCATTGTGAGCTCCACCTTACCGTAACTTCTTCGCTGGCTTTGATTTGTTCTTTTCAAACCTTTCTCACTTGACGTTAGGGAAATCAATCATAATGCTGATGCAGGAAGGAACTGCAGATGCTGGTTTAAACCGAAGATAGACACAAAAAGCTGGAGTAACTCAGCGGGACAGGCAGCATCACTAGAGAGAAGGAATAGGTGACGTTTTGGGTTGAGACCCTTCTTCAGACTGGTTAGGGACAAAGATCCTTTAGCGGAGCAAGATAGATCACTCCTTCTAAATGCAATGGGCTGACGTGTAGTACGCAACGGAGCGGATCGTGGGCCTTTTTTTCGTCCATTTCAGTAACCCGACCCGACCCGCAGTGTAATCAACGTTGCGGGGGAACAGTTTGTGTTAATAAATTAAAATTCTGAAAATGAGGAGAAGATTTTTACCATATAACTTTTATTTTTACAAGGATGTTTCCGTAACCTGCTTCCGTCTCCGTACTAGTATCCTATGGGATCTTTGGTGCGGAGACGGAAGCCGGTTACGGAAATGGGGCCGAAAATGACCATGAATCTGCCATGATGTCGGTCTTTTTCGTCGAGTGATCTTCTCGCTATCGATCTTGGTTAGGTTTAAGGTAGGAAGGAAAGTAGGCATTCAGGTGCAGAGAAGGCAGTGAAAAAGCGAATGGAAAATGATAGCTTTCATAGCAAAAGGATTTGAGTACAGGAGCAGGGAGGTTCTACCGTACAGGGTTTGGTGAGAACCTGGAGTATTGCGTACAGTTTTGGTCTCCAAATGAGGAAGGTATTGCCATAGAGGGAGTGCAGAGAAGGGACTGCTTTCTGGGATGTCAGGGACTGTCCTGGATAGATCGTTTATACTCTCTGAATTTAGGAGATTGAGAGGGGATCTTATAGAAACTTACAAAATTCTTAAGGGGTTGACAGGCTAGATGCAGGAAGATTGTTCCCGATGTTGGGGAAGTCCAGGACAAGGGGTCACAGCTTAAGGATAAGGGGTAATCCTTTAAGACCGAGATGAGAAAGACTTTTTTCACACAGAGAGTGGGAGTCTCTGGTGCCCGAGGGTTGTTCAGTTCTTGGCTATATTTAAGAGTGAGGATGTGGCCATTGTTGGCTAATGGGATCAGAAATGAGAAGGCATACGGATACAGTTGGATGATCAGCCATGATCATATTGATGGCGGTGCAGGCTCGAAGGGCTGAATGGGCACCTAATTTCTATGTTTCTATGTTTCTATGAATATAGACGATGATGTGGAGAGATAAAGAAGAATGAATAAAAGATATGCAAAAATGTAACGATGATAAAGGAAACAGGCCATTGTTAGCTGTTTGTAGGGTGAAAACGAGAAGCTAGTGCAACTTCGGTGGGGGAGGGATAGAGAGAATAGAAATGTTGAAATTATATGAAACTTCCATTGCCTGTTGCTATGTGGTTGTAGGGTGTGTTTGCTGTAGCAAAGGGAATGAAAAATGATCGTGTCCCAGATAACACCGTGTCTCGTCCAAAGTAGGCAACGAATGCTCTTGTCCACACAAATGCTCGTTTTCAGGCAAATTTCTAGTATATTAAATACATTTACATCGAATTCGATGAAAGGTTACAATATTCTTTCTTGTTTATATATTAAAAAAAACAATTTGTATGAGAAATGTTGGGCACATTGTGATCGATTTGGATACCAATTTAGCTCAAAAGCTAGGGGTAATGACTATGAAGTGACTTTGTTTTTTGTGTTCTCTGATTGGTAAGCTTTCATACAGTATATAACTTGTGGCCAATTACGGTGGCGGTAAAAAGTGGGAGAGGGAAATTTGAGGCCACGTCAGCAAAAGGTGACATATTTTGGTCACCGAACGCGGGAAGAGCACCCTCACTAGTGAAAATTGTACAATGAAGTGTAGTCCCATGTATTTAAATTCATGTACAGGAGAGAAAATCATTTCAGAATCAGGATCCAAACTTGCTTTCTGAATTATACAGACATATGTTTAATCTTAATTTATTTTCATTGCCCTGTGCTGAAATTTGGCCGTTATTTAGGCGTAAAAAAGGGAAAAAATCCTTCACTGTGTGTTTCTATGTCGTTAGGGGGGGGGGGGGGGTGGGGGGCGGGGGGGGAATGCCGGTTTCCAAAATTAGCTGTGGCGCAATGCTTCAGTCTGATAACGATACCTCCGTACATCCACTGCAAACCAGGAAAAACTGTTAACATCTGAATTTGCTGTATTTTCGTGATGCATGACCCACATTTGAAGTAATTTAGACAGGATTTTTTAATGAAAACTCTTATGAAATGAATGGCGCCGATGTACCAAACCCTTTACCATACCACTCACGTAGGTTACCCAAACTGACAAAAATTCTTGGGTGATTGCGAGATTAACTAGGATGATAATTTCGGTCACAACAGTAGGTCCACATTGTGGTTTATAAGTAGGCTCATTTTTAATGCTGCGGTATTTTTTGCACAAATTCTGCACTTTTCATTGGAATTGTTCCTTTTGGTTGTAATATTGCAAACCATCAAAGCCCGTAATAATATTTTTATTAAAAGGAATCCATCATAACAACGGTATTACAACTTTTACAATACACAACCAACTTATTTCAATAAGTATACGAATGTTACGAATAGTACTTATAAACTTCTATTTTTTTTTAAAGTAGAAAAAGAAAAGAATAGATTTTAATCAATAAAAGTGGTGATTAAATAATAATTTTGATTATAAAAAAAGTGGAAAAGAAAAAAGAGGAGAAAAAATATATATGTATATGTATATATTCTTGTTATTTATATTTAATTTAAAATAAAGTATTATATAGAAAAAGAGAGAGATTATACTATACATCTTATAGTGAATAACTATTTCAAATACAATATTAATGGAGACATGTATACAAATAAAAAGAGAAACAAAGAGTTATTTTCATCTAATCCTGCCGGGTATCCATTGAGTTGTGATGCCAAGAACAGCTACCCCTTCAAATATTCTGTATATGGAGATCATATCTGTTCAAAGAGTTCGTGTTTGTCCATTAGGACAAATCTGATTCTTTCCAAATGCAACGTCCAACATTTCCACTGTCCACATTTTAATTGTGGGGGATAATGTTCCCTTCCAAAATTTTCAATATTAAATTTTTCCCTATTATCAAACAGTAATCCAAGAAATTCTTTGGTTTACTGTTAATGTTAGATTTGAATCCGGAACTCCTATATTATTAATTTTGGATCTGGGTCTAGTTTAATTTTAAGAACTTCAGAAATAACTCTAAGATTTCTATCCAATAATAATTAAGTTTATACATGTTACAAAACTATGCGTTAAATTAGCTTCCAAGTTCTGACATTTATCACAAATAGGAGAAATGTTAGAATAAATTCTATTTAATTTCGTTTTTGAGTTGTAATCTGTGTAATACCTTAAATTGTATCAATATATGTCTAGCATTTAATGAGCAACGATGTATACATTGTAGACTTTCTTCCCAAATTTCCTTCATTATAGATAAAACCCATTTCATTTTCCCATGTTTGTCGATATTTCCGGTTGGGATTTCCTTATCCAATAGTATTATATATATACGCTATTAATTTTTCTGTATTTGGGTGTTTATTAAACAATTCATCTAATAATCCTGGTTTTCTATTTTTATAGTCTTGCATATTTGACTTAATATAATTTCTAATTTGTAAATACCTAAATATGTTATTTGACTGCAATCCATAGATATCCTGTAACTCTTGAAATGAGAGAAATTTTCCTTCCTTATAAAGGTGTTCTATCCTTTTAATTCCTAAATCATTCCAATGTCCAATACAGAGGGCTTAAACAAAGGATTATTCATAATTGGCAAACAAAGTGACAAATTATCCATATGTAGGGTCTTAACTATTTGTTTCCAAATACGTCTATAGCTATGAATTATAGGGTTGTTACCATACATTTTTTTTTTGTACTTCCCTTGGTGCAAAAAGAATCGAACCTACATCAAAAGGCAAACAGTCTTCCTTTTCCATCTTTAGCCAGCTTGGTTCATGATCTAAATTTACCAACCAAAAATTCATATTCTTAATCTGAACTGCCCAGAAATAATATAGGAAATTTGGTAGTGCTAGTCCACCATTTATTTTAGATTTACATAGATGTTTTTTACTTATTCGATGGTTTTTATAGTCCCAAATAAAACTATTAACCAAAGTATCTATATTTTTAAAAAACATTTTAGGGAGATATAAGGGGATTGCTTGAAATAAATATAACAATTGTGGTAAAAAAATCATTTTTATAGCATTTATTCTACCGATCAAAAATTAGCTGTGGCGCAATGCTTCAGTCTGATAACGATACCTCCGTACATCCACTGCAAACCAGGAAAAACTGTTAACATCTGAATTTGCTGTATTTTCGTGATGCATGACCCACATTTGAAGTAATTTAGACAAGATTTTTTAATGAAAACTCTTATGAAATGAGTGGCGTCGATGTACCAAACCCTTTACCATACCACTCACGTAGGTTACCCAAACTGACAAAAATTCTTGGGTGATTGCGAGATTAACTAGGATGATAATTTCGGTCACAACAGTAGGTCCACATTGTGGTTTATAAGTAGGCTCATTTTTAATGCTGCGGTATTTTTTGCACAAATTCTGCACTTTTCATTGGAATTGTTCCTTTTGGTTGTAATATTGCAAATATCAAAGCCAAGTTTAAAAAAGATAATTTGTTGGATTTTTTTTTTCCAGAAAAAGGAAGAAGCTGCCCATTTTATTCCTTACCTTTTCTTTTTCCAAAACGGCCAGTCTTCTTAAAAAAAAAACCAAACCACTCGGGGATAATGCAGTTATAGACCAGCTACAAGAACAACAAGTGTCACCATTGTTTTACATTATAGAAAAAAACTCTCTATCCTTTCCCTACTTATTTTTTGTTGTTTATTTCATTTCTGTGTTTGTACATTAACTCGAAAGGCTTCTTCAAACAATGGGATCATGACAGAAGCCTCCTCATGGCGATCCCTGGAAGTGAAAACGCGATGCACTCTGTGTCGGGCACCAATTCTGTCAACATGTTGGACGATGACAGAAGCCAACAGCGCGCTACATCGCCTGACACACGAGCGAACGAACAAAACAATGCTCGTTCAAAGAAAAGTCCTTCAAAGAGGACTCCGTCAAAGAAGCTTCCCTTCCAACTCTGGATTCGCTGCATGACCTGAAATGAAAAGAGTGTTAACAGCACTAGCTACAAAGAAAAGCATGGGCATAAATCAAGTGTCAAATCAAAAGCACAAACATGGAGTGACAAATTAAAGACAAATAATCCAGACAGGTACAATGATATTAAAAAAATGGCAAAGCACTATAGAATAAACATGGCAGCTGTATAGAATAAACATGGCAACTGCAGAACAAAATATGAAGAAGGGAAATCTTAATCCACAAGAGAGAGAATAGACAGAAAAGTGGATCAAAAGGAAGAAGCACTACAATGAACAGGGCAAATTGCGACAAAGAAAATATCAAGAGAAGAAGAGGTTGGAGAAGGAAAAGAACAAGGACAAACCCCAAAAGCCATTAACCAGGCAGAAGGCTGATAAGAGAATATGAGCGGAATAAGAAAATAAATCAACGTGCAGGCTATTTGAAGAAGAGGCTTGAAGCAATCAATGCAAGGTGGCGTGAGTTGTATGTAGAAAAGAGCAAAAAAGGAACAAAATATTTGAAGAACAACAAAGAAAACTTCAAGAAAAGGAGGAAAAACTCATGGACATAGAAGCAAGATTGAGAGATAAAGAAATGGCATTGCAGAAGAAGCAAGAAGAATTGACACTGGCAGCATAGGAGATAAAAGAGAGAAACTACTGCTCCCTCCTGATGGAGTTGATGTGCGGTCAAGGGCAGCAAAACGACAAAGCCTCGGTCTGGTCTGCCACGTCAAGTGCCTAATTTTGCGGCAACAGTTTTAGATGATGTGAGCAAGGCTTCTCCAATGAATGTTGAAGCATTAAAGAAGGCTGGAATTACTATCACAAGTGTTTTATTGACATATGTCTCAAAACAGAACAATAAAATTCTTACTTGCAGCAGCAGCACAATAGGTTTATAAACACATTAGGCAATAGATAATGTAATAATCAAACAGAAAAAAAGTTCAATTAAAAAAAAAAACTTAACCCAGGCCATTCAGAGTTTCAGAGTTTAATTGGAGTTTGGTTGTTGGGAAGATGCTGCTCCTGAACGTGGATGTTACAATTTTCAGGCTCCTTCATCTTATAATAATAATAATAATAATATATTTTATTGTCTTTGCACAGAAGTACAACGAGATTTGTATGCAAATAATTTAATCAACTAAAAATTTAGACACCCAGAGAAACAAGATTAAAAAAAACCATTAAAACGGTATAAATTGAAAATAGGTCTGTGCCGGGTCGATGTGCGACGTGACCATCTGAGAGAGACAGTTCATGGGAGGGGGGACACTCAGCAGGGCCGGTTCAGAGCAGCTGTAGCTCTGGGGATGAAGCTGTTCCTAAGTCTGGAGGTGCGGGCGTAGAAGGCCTTGTAACGTCTGCCGGAAGGTAGAAGTTCGAACAGACTATTGCAAGGGTGTGAGGAGTCTTTGTGAATGCTGACGGCCTTCCTGAGGCACCGTGTGCAGTAGATGCCCTCCAAGGCTGATAGCTGTGTCCCAATTATCTTCTGCGCTCTGTGGACGACGCGCTGAAGAGCTCTCCTCTCCCCCTCCGTGCAGCTGAGATACCACACAGAGATGCCATATGTTAGTATCCTCACTGTGGTGCAGCGGTAGAAGGTTGTCAGCAGCTGTTGGGGCAGACCAGTCTTTTTCAGTGTTCTCAGGAAGAACAGTCGTTGCTGTGCCTTCTTGACCAGTGCAGGTTGACCATGTGAGGTCCTCTGAAATGTGTGTGGCCAGGAAACCTAAAGCTGGACACTCTCTCCACACTGTCCCCGTTGATAGAGATTGGAGCGTATTTCCCATTATGTGTCCTGAAGTTGATAATCAGCTTTCCATTCTTCCCGATAGCAGGAGTGAAATGAGAGTGGCCAGCGTGCTGTAAGTTTGTGATGATATTGGCTTCCTTATTGTTACAGTGCCTTTTTGAGACAGTTCTCCTTCATTGGTTGGTTAATTAAATACTGTCGATCTTATAGACTCATACACGATGAAACAGCTCTACGGGGTGGGAGATTGCAACCTTCACGTGGTCCGCCCTGTTTCGACTAATGCAATCAACTCGACGTGCACAAACAGAAGATCAAATGGAACAAGTTGTCCAACAACTTTAGGCTGTGCACGCCACACGAAAGAAGAAGAAACAGCACTACAACACTCCCCAGGGCCCTGCTATTCACTGTGATAGTCCTGCCCTGATTTGACTCCTAAATGCAACACCTCGTACTTATCTATTATTACTAATATCATGTCCTCACAATTGTTATTGTCTATTTGTATGGTTTTATTACCTGAGATAGAGCTAGTACAGCTACAAGTTATTCGGTCCATGGAACTCTTCCTATTTGATGTTCTTGATAAATAGCCAACTGGTACCTTTGAAATTTGCTTTTTAAATATTTCAAAGCTTACTTCATTAAAAAATTCTAAAATAAATAAATGCCTTCAAATCGACAGTACATAATGAATAAAGTTACTCTGTTACTTAAAATGAACACATCATCGGTTATCATTGATTAAAGTACATAATCTGTTTTTTATCACACCTTATCCTGGATCCCATGTGATCTCATAGAAACAGAGAAGCATAGAAAATAGGTGCAGGAGGAGGCCGTTCGGCCCTTTGAGCCAGCACCGCCATTCATTGTGATCATGGCTGATCGTCCCCTATCAATAACCCGTGCCTGCCGTCTCCCCATATCCCTTGACTCCACTAGCCCCTAGAGTTCTATCTAACTCTCTCTTAAATCCATCCTGTGACTTGGCCTCCACTGCCCTCTGTGGCAGGGAATCCCATAAATTCACAACTCTCTGGGTGAAAACGATTTTTCTCACCTCAGTCTTAAATGACCTCCCCTTTATTCTAAGACTGTGGCCCCTGGTTCTGGACTCACCCAACATTGGGAAATGTTTTCCTGCATCTAGCTTGTCCAGTCCATTTATAATTTTATATGTTTCTATAAGATATCCCCTCATCCTTCTAAACTCCAGTGAATACAAGCCTAGTCTTTTCAATCTTTCCTCATATGACAGTCCCGCCATCCCAGGGATCAATGTCGTGAACCTACGCTGTACTGCATCACAAGGATGTCCTTCCTCAAATTAGGAGACCAAAACTGTACACAATACTCCAGATGTGTTCTCACCAGAGCCCTATACAACTGCAGAAGAACCTCTTTACTCCTATACTGAAATCCTCTTGTTGTGAAGGCCAACATTCCGTCAGCTTTCTTCACTGCCTGCTGTACCTGCATGCCAACTTTCAGTGACCGGTGTACAAGGACGCCCAGGTCTCGCCTTCTCACCTTGAGGACCAGTCTACTATGTGGAACCTTGTCAAAAACCATGCTGAAAATCCACGTAGATAACATTTGTTACCCTGTTCTCCTGGTTTCAAAGCTTGATTTGCAAAGCATGATTTTGCACGCACAATGTGGTTCTGACTATCCCTAATCAAACCTTGCCTTCGAGTATTCTCAGCTGAGCTCCGTGTAATTGTTTTCATATTCTCTTCCATTAAAACGCATCACCCCGTTTCCCTCGTAATTGCTTGCTGCAGCTCGATGTTGACTTTCAATGATTCAGCTCCCCTGAATCCTTTCAAGTTCTTACATATGGAATAGTAGCCTGACCTTTTATTTTTGTCTATCAAAGTGGAAAATGTCACAATTGTCCTGATTATATTCCATTTGCCACATCTGTGCACTTACTTTCCTTTTATCTGTCCAAATTGCCCTGAATCCTACTTGCTTCCTCACTGCACTTACCTCCTGGTTTGGTACCATTTGTAAACTTCTGTTCAATAATGAATCATTTGGGGGAAAAAAAATCAAGATAGTGATTTCTAGAAATATTCCACAATGATAAGCCCCATTGCTTTGTGCATATTTATGCATTCTTGTTTTTTATCTTATGAAATACAATGTGCCAACATTTGCGGCATGGAGAATGTGAGCAGAAATGAATAAAAAAGACTTGCGGGTACACAAAAGGCTGGAGAAACTCAGCGGGTTCAGCAGCATCTAAGGAGCGAAGGAGATAGGCGACGTTTCGGGTCAAGACCCTTCTTCAGACCTGCCACTGGGGGGTGATAGCATCCAATGAATGACTGATGTTTAAGAAGGAACTGCAGATGCTGGAAAATCGAAGGTAGACAAAAATGCTGGAGAAATTCAGCGGGTGAGGCAGCATCTATGGAACGAAGGAAATAGGCAACATTTTCAGTCGAGTCCATACATCCAGCACGCAAATAACAGTGAATTGGCCAACTAGATACACAAGAAACTTAAGGTATTCAGTCTGGAACAAAAACAAACTGATAGAGGAACTCAGCAGGTCAATCAGAATCTGTGGAGGTAAAGTTATGGTTGACTTTTCAGATTTAATAGATGAGAGTCCAGTTAGTCTTGTTTAGCTGCTGGAGACTGGGGAGGGGGGGGGGGGGGGTGGGAGTGAATAGAAGTGATG
This sequence comes from Okamejei kenojei, assembly GCA_035221665.1. Lineage (NCBI taxonomy): Eukaryota > Metazoa > Chordata > Chondrichthyes > Rajiformes > Rajidae > Okamejei > Okamejei kenojei. The sequence goes on from CM069154.1 coordinate 9,485,122, forward strand.
AGTCATCTTCTTGCCTATGGCGTGCAGCCTAAAGTTGTAGGTTAACTTGTTCTATTTGATCTTTTGTTTCTGCACGTTGGGTTGATTGTATTAGTCGAAACAGGGTGGATCACATGAAGGTTGCAATCTCCCACCCCCAAGTGATGAGTGTTTGATATTCATTTATATGGCACTGCGCCTCTTACAAATGTCTTGAAACACGTCTTGCACAAAATAATTCAGTTGTTAGCAAAACTTAATTGACATGCATTTTATGTACAGATTGATCCCAGAGAAGATAAACTTGGCGAATGGAGGTACGTGAAGGAAGGTTACTGATGCAAAACTGTAAGAAAACACTCATGAGTCTGGTTATTCCATAAAGTGGTGAACCTGCATGTGAATGCCTCCCCAGACCTTCTTTACGTGTCTAAATTGTCCAGTTTAATCCCATCCTAATGATATGGAGCACAAACAAAAGATTCAGCATTACCCTCAGGACAGGAACAAAAATACTTTACAACAAGAGGAAATCTCAACAGGGAAAGCCAGCAACTATTGGTTTTCCACTTATGGGCCTGAAACTCCCACATTTTCATGACATTTTGTTTAACTGAAGCTATTTATTTATCCAAATAATTGCTCGTCACTTTCATATTGGAAATTTGAAAGTGGGAGGACATTTGGCTGACTGCACCTAGCATAAATTAGCCCCAATGTGACAAGTCCATGTCCATGTCATTACTGCAGCATTTTGTATCTTTTTTGGTTTAAACCAGCATTTGCATTTTCTTGTTTTTAGCTAGTTGAGCTGACAGGTACTGGGAACAAAGGAATGGTGAACAGTTTTATCAGCTTAATTTCTAATTTGGAATGTGATTACATTATTTTAACAGCTCCAAATTCCAGCTAAACATGTTGTTTAATTTCTTGCCAGTGACTTCTTGAATGTTTGAACATAAAAATTAATCTGAATGTTTACTCCAGCACTTTGCGTTGATCTGTGGGATGAAGCAAACTGGTTTTCCAAATCAAGTCTGGAGGAAGTCAAAAGTGTTATTTATTAATTTTCTGAAAGAAATATTTTGAAAATATCTCACTGCTGCCATTGCAGGTTGTTATTGAACTCCAAAGCCGAGAACAAACTTCCTGCAGATGCTTAGAAATAGATAGAAATCAGTACTCCAAACTTGTGGCTGGTTGGTTTGGGGTAATTTACATTTCTTAATTAGTTGAGTTAATAAATGTGTTTCAATAGTGCTTAATTAGTTTTGGGGGGGGGGGGTTTCACATTGTAATTTTTGTAATGAATTATTTATTTTGAATAGTGTGATAAACATATATGTTTGGTGGCCTCCATCAAGTGGCAAGCAGGTGCTTTGAGAGGTGCCACGAGAAATTGATATGGTGCATATCAAGTCCTGCCTTTGTAAGGACCTGGACCCTCACCGACCACCACAACAGATCTCACCGGCTCTCCACTCTTCACTGGGCCACTTGAAGGAAAAAAAACCACATACATCGGACTGTTGGTCATTGACTACAGCTCGTTATTCAACAGCATCATCTCCTGTAAACATCATCAAACTCAGGGAATTAATGGGACGTTGGCAGACCGAGTCAACAATTTCAAGTTCGTCGCCATGCATATCTCTGAGGATTTGTCCAGGGCCCAGCACATTGATGCAATCGCGAAGAAAGCTCATCCATGCCTCTACTTCCTTCTTCTTGCGTATGGCGTGCACAGCCTAGGACAACTTGTTCTATTTGATCTTACTTGATTGTGCACACCGGGTTGATTGCATTCGTCGAAACAGGGCGGACCACGCAAAGGTTGCAATCTCCCAACCCCCCCTCTACTTCCTGAGAAGATTATTGAGATTAGGCATGTGGGCGAATGCTGCCTTGGACATCTATGGTAGCGAACAAACTAATGAGTTGCATCATAGCCTAGTTCAATAATGCAGATGCCCAGGACTGAAGGAAGCTACAGAAAGTAATAAACATTGCGTGGTCCATCACGAGTGTTGACCTCCTGCCCATCGAAAGGATCAATAGGAAGTGTGCCTCAGAAATGCAGCTAATATTTTCAAAGACCCACACCACTCTGTCCATACTCACTAGGTTAAAAGAGCCTGAGAACTGTGACTTCCACGTTCTTCCCAGCAACTTCTTCCTGGCATCTATCAAACTCTTGAACCACACTGCATAACCCCAAACATAACACAACCTCAGCACTGATTTACTACGGACATTACTTTGATTTTGTACTATTGTGAACAATTTACCAAATATTACTGATTATTAATTTATTGTACATAATTGTTGTATATTTATTTGTTGCGTTGTGCATCAATGGTCCTATAAACCTGCATCAAGTAAGTATTTTGTCGTTCTTTTCCCAATGCATATGTCAATTAAACACTCTTGACTGGATTCTTGCATGAACAATTACTTTAACTGATTTTTTTTACATGGCATAATGGAATAATAATTAACAGACCAATTTATCAGTAGGTAGATTTATTGGACAAGCTGCAATATCTATCAAATGTTCACTCAACACTGCCTAGATTTATCATTCAACTTCATGACATAAATCATAATTGGATTCAGTGGGCAGCAGCAAATTGAATGTATTTTTGAGGACAAAATACGAATGTAGTTGTACGCCAAACACAAATGTAAAAGAAGTAACCCAGACAGTAATCGTCAGATAGATGCAATATTGCATTTTCATTTCAATTCCTTATCACCAATGATGATTCCTGTGAAATATGACTCTTTTTTGAGCCAACTTCTTTGTTATAATTTTGAAAATACACATCAACCAGCAGGCCAGAATTTTATCACAGCATAATGGTGATATTAATGGTACCTGCTGTTACCTGCCAGCGTCACCTACACATTTGTTGTTTGACTAATTGCCAATAGCCAAAAGTTGCACCAAAGTATTTTACTGTTTAGTTCATAATTGATGTGTGTATGCTTTGTTTATAGAGTAGGCCTGAACTAAATTAGACTTCAGATTTTCAAAAAAAATCATTAATTCAAGTACATTTTAAAGGTTATTTATTAGGTATTACCAATCAGTCGATCTAGCAATGAAAGTATCAGCAGTTCTCCATCATGGTCTGGTTTGGCTCAGCCACCAAGCACGACACCTGGAGGCTGCAGCGAATCGTCCGATCAGCAGAGAAGGTTATTGGCTGCAACCTTCCCTCCATTGATGAACTGTACACTGCAAGGGCCAGGAAGCGAGCGGGCAAGATCATCTCTGACCCCTCTCACCCTGGCCACAAACTCTTTGAATCACTTCCCTCTGGAAGATGACTCCGGATTGTCAAAGCTGCCACAGCCAGACAGTTTTTATCCCCGAGTAGTTGCTCTACTCAACAGCCAAAAATCCGTAGCCTCCCTTTGTTGTGGTCTTTTGTTGGTTCACATGCTTGATCAATGGTGTTTTATCATTAATGTTTTATTATTATTAATGTTTAGTGTTTTCTGAATCATTCGTAACTGTCACTGAGAAGATTTATTGTGCATATCTATTGTTTTTGTTGAACTAGTTCATACTTTATGCTTTCACATTTTTTATCTTATCTCAGCCATGTTGAAAGGTGAAAGTTCAGTGCTGGGTAGTACCAAAGGAGTGGCAAGGTATGGAGGCTCTGAAGGTATTTTGAAATTACCTTTGTAGGGCTTGTGGGAGCACAAGCTCTCTGTTGGGTTTCTGTGCTGAAGGCTCCTTCCTTTTGACTCTTCCCTCAGTCGCCAACATCATCTTTTCATTCATTCCCACCTCCTGCTATCAGACTTCTCTATCCATCAGCTTGCAGGCTCTTTGATATCGGGCCAGCCTGCAGCCTGCATGGGGCATGCTGTTCGGTGGTAACATGCTGATGAGGACAGAGTCTTGAAGTAAACTAAACCCCCCAATGGAGGAACCTGCAAACTAGTTAATAGTTGAAATCAGAATCTGTCTGATTGTGGTTTGGTTGTGAGCCTTTATACATCTGAGTTTTAAGGGTTTTCACTTCAGGAACTTGAACATAAAACACAACTAACAACAAAGAGATTACATTTCAGTACTATGTTAACTATTTAGATTACAATGTAGTCAACATTGTTAGTAAATTTGCAGATAACACCAACATTTGTGGTAAAGTAGACAGTGAGGAAGGAGATCTAAGTTTACAATAAGATCGAGATCAGTTGAGAAAGTGGGCCAAGGAATGGAAAATGCACTTTAACTCTGCCAAGTGTTAGGTGTTCACTTTGGCATGTCAAACCAGGGCAGGACTTGCACTATAAATTGTAGAGCACTGGAGAGCTTGGAACTTGGAAAACTTTATTGTCATTCAGACCTTGCGGTCTGAACGAAATTTCGTTGCCTGCAGTCATACATATAGTAAATAACAAAAACACACAATAAACACATATTTAACATCCACCGCAGTGAGTTCACCAGACACCTCCTCACTGTGGTGGAAGGCAAAAATCTTGTCTTTGTCTCTTCCCTTCTTCCTCTTCTTCTTCCTCTGCGCTGAGGCGACCCGGGCCTCCGATGTTGTGACCGCACCGGGTGATGTAAATAAGTCCCGCGGGTGAACCGCGCTCCGCGAGCGGGCCGGTTCAACTCCGTGGCCTGGGGCGGTCGAAGCTGCCGAAGCTGCCGCCCTCCAGTCCAGCAGACGCAGCTGTTGCCGCGGGAGCTCCGGAAAAACAGGTCACCAACCTGTGACCTGCGAGCTCCCGACGACGCCGTCCACTGGGCCCGCAGCTGGGCCTCCGAAGTCGCTGCCGCCGCCACCGCCACCGGAAATCCGCCACAGCTCCGAGTCGGGCCGCCGGAACGCCTGAACCCACCGCAGCCCCGAAGTCGGCCAGCCCCGCGCTGGTAAGTCCTGGCTGGCTCTGCCTCCAGAGCCTCGGGTCGGTCGCAGTTAAAGTTGGAGGCCGCCAGCTCCGCGATAGGCCTCAGCGCAGACGGAGACAGAGATGGGGGATACAACGAGAAAAGTCGCGTCCCCCCAAAAGGAAGAGACTAAGAACGTTTCTCCCACCCCTCCCACACACATACACTACATAATAACTCAAACTAACGCTAAAAACAAGACAAGAAAACACAAATAAAAAGAAAAACAGACGGACTGCAGGCGAGCTGCTGCTGCCAGGGCAGCGCCACCACTCCCAGAATTCATAGAGATCTGGGTGTACAGGTGCAAGGTTCCTGAGAAGTGGTGAGTCCGGTGGGCAGTGTGGTGCAGAAGGCATTTGGTATGCTTGCCTTCATTGCGAAGGGTGTTGAATGGTATTGGGACATCTTGATGCAGCTGTACAAGTTGTAAATGAGACCACACAGTCACTTACAAGTTGTAAGTGAGACAGTGGAGTACTGTCTGCAGTTCTGGTCGCCCAGCTTGGTCAGCATGAACAAGCTGGGCCAAAGAGCTTGTTTCCATACTGTGTCGTTCTATGGCTCCATTGACATTGTGTCACTTGAATGAGTTCTTAAGCCAAGGCCGTCTAGTTGATAGACTTAAAGGATCCCATGACATAATGGCAAAGAAGAGGCCCATATTTATCAGTTGTTTAAGAAAGAACTGCAGATGCTGGAAAAATTAAAGGTAGATGAAAAATGCTGGAGAAACTCAGCGGGTGAGGCAGCATCTATAGAGAGAAGGATCTCCTTCTCTCTATAGATGCTGCCTCACCCACAGAGTTTCTCCAGCATTTTTTGTCTACCGCCCATATTTATCAGTCAGCAGTTGCCTTACTGTTGTGAAACCATGCTGTGCACAGATTGACTATCACCTGACTACATTAAAATACTTAATTGGCCAGAGAACTTTGGATACAAATTCAAATCTTCCTGTAATCATAGTTGCTCTGCACTAAATAAATATATAAAATTTGGAAACTAGCTAAATATCTGAAAATAAACTACCTTAAACTGATTGTCTGAAGAAGGGTCTCGGCCCGAAACGTCGCCTATCTCCTTCGCTCCTTAGATGCTGCTGCACCCGCTGAGTTTCTCCAGCTTTTTGTGTACCCTCGATTCTCCAGCATCTGCAGTTCCTTCTTTAATACCTTAAACTGATTGGCTGGATTCCATCTTGTCCTGAGGATGAGATGCAAGAAATGTCATTTTTTGACTTTCTGCTTAACTTTATAATTTTATTGAAATTTTCCCTGATAGAGATTTATATTTTAAACATAACAGATTTGGATGATTTTTCTCTTTAAAGAAAAATCATCCAAATCTGTAGAAAGGTTCACACCAAAGAGTACTGTTTACCCCTGATGAAGGATCTCAACCCGAAACGTCACCTTTTCTCCAGAGATGCTGCCTGACCTGCTGAGTTACTGCAGCATTTTGTATTCATGTCCAAATCTGTATGCTGAGTTACAACTTGCAAAATATTCCTATATGTTGAACACCCTGTGCTTGAATTAGATTGTAGCCTCTTTAATAACCATTTTATTCTGTGTGATTGTCCACACAACACATCTCATTTCTAGATGCTCATTGAGATTTCAATTTTGTGCGCTCCGTGAAGAATGTACAGCAGTATGTTGTGCCGGAGCCAGGTTCTTGGAAGATGGAATGAGTTCTACTTTCACTTATCTCTTCATAGTCCTCAAATTTTCCTTTTTTAATGTCACCGTTGAATCAGCTGTCATCAGGCTTCTCAGGTACTGCACTTTAGATCTGAGCAGCTTGAAACATAAAATAAATTCCTCATCTTGCCTCTGGTACTTTTCAGAATATTGATTTATGGGATAACGTATAAATTGTATGTGCAGTTTTTTTAGGATTAGAAAGTAATGTAATTGGCTGGATGTTGAAATATTAATGTTGAGAATTTTAACTTGAAAGCTTTTTGCAGAAGACTTGCCTACATTCAGATTGTAATGTACTGGTCTTCAGATATCAGATGTGATTCTTATTATTCAATGCTTATAACCTAAATATATTTCATTATATGCAGAACGTGTCTAAATTCAATACTACAATTTCTACAATGAAAAATTGCTGTATTATTCAGATCCATTGTTAAACCTCCAATCGCACTTTTTTCAGGTGATATGAAAAGGATTTGTAATCACCACAAGTCTAACATTGTTCTTGTTTGTGTATTGTTACATGCACTGGTTACAGACTGGGCAACGTCACGCTCTGCTAACTAAATGCCGCACACAACTAAAGGTCAACCCAGATCTAATGGAATTAAGCAGCCTACTTTCCTCAAAACAAATGAAATCCAACATGAAAATGTCAGCTCTTTTAATTAATGTAAAGCACCAGCTTTCTCAAAAGCAAATGCAAGGAACTGCAGATGCTGGTTTTCAAAAAAAAGGACCCGAACTACACAAATGTAAGGCTGGTCAGGCATCATTTCTGGAGAACAGTGATCAGTGATGTTTCGGGTCAGGAACCTTTTTCAGACTGATTGTTGTTTGAGGAGGGGGGGGGGGGGGGGGGAGAGAGAGAGAAAGTTGGAAGAGTGATGGGGGCAGGACAAAGGCTAAGATACAGGTAAGGAGGAGCAGTTGGTTGGCAGATGGTTGGACAAAGGCCAGAGATGAAAAGACAAAAGGTGAGATTAGGAGATAAGGATAGAAGATGCGTGAATTGTGAAGACAGAGGAAAGAATATAGGTGGAAGGGGATGGGTGTAATGGGAAAGGAATGGGTGAGCTTCCAGGTGGGACAGAGGATGGAACAATGCAGGGTAAGGTGGTTTGTTAATCAGTTAGTTATGTAAAATTGTAGTGTTCTCATTGTTCGGAGTACTTAATATTGGCATCACCTAAATCTTTAGTCAGAAGGTGGTGAATTCATTGCCACAGAGGGTTGTGGAGACAGGTCAGCTGATTTTTTTAAGGCAGATATAGATAGATTCTTGATTAGTACAGGTGTCAGGAGTTATGGGGAGAAGGCAGGGGAATGGAATTAGGAGGGAGAGATAAATCAGCCTCGATTGAATGGCAGAGTAGACTTGATGGGCCGAATAGCCTAATTCTGCTCCTACTACTTATGAAATGAGGATGAGATGCAAGAAATGTCATTTATAGAGTTTCTGCTTAACTTTATAATTTTATTGAAATCTTCCCTGATAGAGATTTATATTTTAAACGTAACAGCCATAGGGTGATACAATGTACGTGGAAACAGGCGCTTCGGCCCAACTTGCCCATACCAGCCAAGCCCACACCTTGCCCAACCAGGTCTATAAAAATCAGTACAAGCAAAACCTTTCATGCACAGTCCTTCAGGCGTACCCTTTTAGTTTAGTTTTAGTTTGTGATTCCCTACATTGGAAAACATTGTTTTTGACCAAAAATACAGATGGGTTTTCTCCCAGCCTCAAGAGGGCACTGTTGCCACAGTATGCAAGCAAGCAAGCTATGCAATCTATAGTGGAGAGATTTATCAAAGGAAATCGATAAAGTCATACAATATGTAATTTGTAGATTTGTGGAGTACCCCCGTAAAATCGTACCGATTTTTCAAAGGATAAAGCAAGGGTTGCTTCACAATATGGTAGCCTTCTGAAGTATTTCAAATAGAAAATCCATGCTGCAAGGAATTGAAGTATTTACGTTTGAAACTTTGTTGGCCCTTTTGAAACATAGTTTTTAATGACCTTGATGCAATAGAATGATTTCACATATATTCAATATATATTTTTGGCAGGAATACAATTTATAATTGTACAACTTCTGCCACAAGAGTAAAATGAATTAGTAGTTAATGTAAATTAATGCATGAGAAATAGGAAAATCATGCTTTGGCATCCTAATAGTGTACTAATAAATGCAGTTGAGGGAAAATCGGAGTTGGTAAACCACATGAGTTGTGTTATCCTCTTGTGGGTACTAGATATCACTGGCCCATTTTGTATATTTAGTGGAAAATTGAAATGTATCAGATTAGCAACATTGATATTTAATACTCTACATGATTTTTTTTTCTCATGATAGTACAATGTGCGGACCAAGATTTTATAAAACTTGGTTTCTTCTGAAGATACCAAATAGTAGATGGCATCTATCACCATCTAGAAATGGGAATACAATTAGACTGGCTACTGTTTTCATTGTGAATTGATCCAGCCTATAAATTCAGAATATAGACACAAAAAGCTGGAATAACTCAGGCAGCATCTCTGGAGAAAAGGACATTTCGGGTCGAGACCCTTCTTCAGACTGAAAGTCACGGGAAAGGGACACAAGAGATGTAGATGATGATGTGGAGAGATATAGAACAATGAATGAAATATATGCAAAAAAGTATCAATGGTAAAGGGAACAGGCCATGTTTTTTCTTATTTTTAGTCATTTTTATTTGTTGTTATTTGCATTTCCTTCATTTTTGAATTGTTTCCCTTTTCCAGATTATCTTTTTGTCATCTCGGATTTGAAGTGACGTACACTTTTTGTCCTTACTAAGTAATTACATGAATTCTCTCACCTCTTAATTGGTAAAATAATACCCAGTGTATTCTACCATGTTCACCACGGATTGCCTGAGGACCAGATATTTAGACTAATGGGAAACACTAGTGTGCTTTCATCACACAATTCGTTTTTAAAACGAGTCCATCTCCATGTCATCAATATTTCACATCAGACCTCCATGCATATGTAAGTAGAATATTCAAGGGTATAAATTTCCATGCAAGACATTAAATAGAATAAAAAATACTGGAACATTTACGAATTGGAAATAAGGACTTTACAGTTATTTATAATGTGTGAGATAGTAAAATAAAGCAAACATTTCATTGTCGCCTTCCACTCAGCTAACAATGATCCATTCGATCATTGATGTCAAATTCTCAGAATTCTGTTAACCCTTGCTGTCCCCTCCCCTTCCTACCTCTCCCACAGCCCTCGGGCTCCTCCTCCTCCTTTTTCCTTTCTTCCCCCTGCCTCCCCCCACCCCCCATCAGTCTGAAGAAGGGTTTCGGCCCGAAACGTCGCCTATCTCCTTCGCTCCATAGATGCTGCTGCACCCGCTGAGTTTCTCCAGCATTTTGTGTACCAATGGTCCATTCTACATTTCCCTAATCCTTGAACATTGTCTGCTTTGATCTGCCGTGTTCACACCTTACCCTTCCACATGTCTCCAGTCTTCCTCTCCCCTGACTCTCGGTCTGAAGAAGGGTCTCAACCTGAAACATCACCCATTCCTTTGCTCCAGAGATGATGCCTGGCCCGTTGAGTTGTTCCGGCATTGTGTGTCTATCTTTGACGTGAACCCGCATCTGCAGTTCCTTCCTATACATTTCAGCCCCTTTCTCTGGTTGGCAAATTCGCATGAAATTTGGGGCATTCTACAAAACGGACACAATTCATGTACAAATATGCATCCTGCCTCATCTAATTCTGCTTTTTGTCAGATATATGTTCAACGAAGTTGCTAGTTATTTTGACTTTAAAAATAGTTTTTTAAATGGTTAATTTCTAACTGTATCACCTCCCATCAATTACATTAGCAATATCAAACTAAAGAACATAAAATATTACACAAAGGTAAATATAATTATACATTAAGAATATCTATATCTACAAAAATATATATCTATTTATTTTACCCATATGGTTATTTGTATTGTTGGAAAAGCCAAGGTCCCATTGATATGTTTGATGCCGGAAACTTGGGCTCGGCCTGCCAAAGCCTGCTGGATCTCCCGATGGCTAACTATTTTAACTCCCCTTCTCTTTTCCACACTGACTTTTCTGTCCTGGGCCTCCTTCATTGCTGGAGTGAGGCCACGTGCAAACTGGAGGAGAAACACCTCGTATTCCGCTTGGGTAGTTTACAACCTAGAGATCTGAACAATGAATTCTCCAATTTCATGTGACTAATCTACTAACAATCTGCCCCCCGTCTGCTTTTTCCTCCCTCTCCCCCGTGCCACACCTGGATTGGCCCCCACTACTCCCTTTCCCCCTTTTCCTGTCCCCTTCCACCTATGTTCCTTCCTAGAGCTTCATAATGCTTCTATCCTTATCTCATACTTTTTCTCTTCATCTATGGCCTTTGTCCAACCATCTATCCTATCACCCTCCACCCCACCACTCCTCACACTGTATCAATTTATCACTTGCCAAGCTTTGTCCTGCCCCCACCTCTCTTTCATTCCAGGTCTCTCCCCCCCCCCACCAGCTCCTAGCAGCATGGTGCGCTGACCACAACCTGGCCCTTAACACCAAGAAGATCAAGGAGCTCATTGTAGACTACAGAAGGTCTAGGGGTGGCACGCACTCCCCCATCCATATTAACGGGACAGAGGTGGAGCGGGTTTCCAGCTTCAGGTTTCTGGGGGTCAACATCTCTGATGACCTCTCTTGGACCCATAATACCTCAACACTGATCAAGAAGGCTCACCAGTGTCTCTTCTTCCTGAAGAGACTTAAGAAGGTCCATCTGTCTCCTCAGATTCTGGTGAACTTCTACCGCTGCGCCATCAAGAGCATCCTTACTAACTGTATCACAGTATGGTATGGCAACTGCTCTGTCTCCGACCGGAAAGCACTGCAGAGGGTGGTGAAAACTGCCAAACGCATCACCGGTTCCTTACTCCCCTCCATTCAGTCTGTCCAGAGCATCGCGATGTCTGCGAAGGGCGCCCAGCATCGTCAAGGACTGCTCTCACCCCAGCCACAGACTGTTTACCCTCCTCCCATCTGGGAGGCGCTACAGGTCCCTCCGTTGCCGGACCAGCAGGTTCAGGAATAGCTTCTTCCCTGCGGCTGTTACCCAACTTAACTCTGCACCTCGGTGATTGCCGTCACCCCCCGGACACTCCTTCCCCCAGTGACTGATCTCCCCTCTTGAAAATTGCACAACTGCCACTGTATATACATATATATATTTTATTGTTCCATTATTCTGTGTTCGCACTTCTGGGTGAGATGCTAACTGCATTTCGTTGTCTCTGTACTTGTACACTGCACAATGACAACATAGTTTGAATCTGAATCTGAATCAAGAGTGTCCCGACCCGAGACTTCACCTATCCATGTTGCCCGACCCGCTGAATTATCCCTGCACTCCAGGTCCTTTTTACCCATCCATATTGTATATTTGAATAACCAATTCTTCATCTTAGCATAAATTTCTATTCCTTTTGTAGCAAATTAAGGATCAACGAGGCAGATGGATGGTTATCCAAAAGATTTGCAAACCTCCACAATTCGGGGGAATTGAAGGCATTGATTGAAATTGCATGTACTCATCCAAGTCTGGCAAGGCTGGTTGTTTCTAAAGACACAGCAATAACGTAACAGTTGGTGCTTTTTGTATCTTTTTTATTGGAGAAGGCATACATAAAGCTGAAGCTGTAAAATTTATTATTCTCCAGTCTGCTGTTGGTGAAGGATGACATTCGTATTTTATGGTTAACAACTATTGATTTTTTTTTGAGGAAAAACATCTGTAGTTAATTACCAGGAAATTTACATTCATGTCATACTACATCTATAGACGTTTTACATGTATATTTTATTTATGTAATATAACACTTCTTCCTTCTCTAATCCCTGAGCTTGGATGCAATTTTGCTATCTCAGTTAATCCTTCAAGCACTATATAAAGAAGACATAGCGTTACCATTAGTTGCATACTGCATTAAGCATAGTAACTGCATGCATCATAATCCATGATCATAGTGACTACAAACCTATCAGTGGTCATGGTGATTGCAAGTGTGATTGGTGGTCATAAAGATGGCAAAGATCTTGGTAACCTCTGGCATTTAGCAGCTATAGTTCTTATATAACTGGAAATCCTTTAGGTAAACATATTGTATGTGGACCCAGCATCTTGAAGTATTGCACAAAAAGCTGGAGTTGTGGGCCTGTCCCACTCAGGCGATTTCTTGGGCGAGTACAGGCGACCGCCTCAAAATTTTCGGCAACAGTGGCGACAATTTTTGCTGTGGTAAGGTGTCGTAGGTGAATTCCATTAAAACTAGTCCCTGTCAGTCTCCTAAGTGGGACAGGCCCTTAACTCAATGGGCCAGACAGCATCTCTGGAGAAAAGGAATAGGTGACGTTTTGGGTCGAGACCCTTCTTCTATTCCTTTTCTCCAGAGATGCTGTCTGCCCGCTGAGCTATTCCAGCTTTTTGTGCCTATCTTCGGTTTAAACCAGATAGATAAATCTGCAGTTCACTCCTACACATCTTGAATATTACTTTTATGTAAAATTGTGCAGCTAATTGGTGTGCATAGTCAGGATAACTATAATAATGCATTGCATCAGTTATGTTTACAAAAATATTCAAAAAGGAAACTAAGTGATTGTTTGATTTCTACCATAAAGATTCTAGACCAGTGTACATTTTTCAATTTGCGTCACCTCGAATACAGAGGGTGACAGTTTTGAATGGTCTCACTATTTTTACATTCATTGAAATCAATATGTAATTGGAAATTTTCTGCTTGGCTGCTTCGCAAGTAAAAACTTTGACATGCTGTATTCCAAGGTTCAGCCCACCACAGTAACATAATTGACTGTGTCGAAGAAGATTATTTCATGTGATTATAAATTACATGAACACTGAATGGTACCTTCCTGACCTGCCCATTGTGAACTGTGATAGAGTTTGTTGGGTGGTAGGTAGATACAGATTTAGCAGTAATTGTTTAAAAAATAAGTAATTGGGTGCATGCCTGGAAGAGGCAGGGAAAATATGAGGGGATGTGCAGAAATAGTAGGGAAATAGGACTAATTCCTTAGCTCTTTCAGAATCAGCATAGGTGTATTGGGCTGATGGTCTTCTTCCTGCGGTATATGAATCTTTGATTTACCATGAATATGAGCAAAAAACTAAATGCGTGAGCAGGAATGGCATGGACATTTCCTAGAAACGACTGTTTTTACATTTCTTTCCTCTTTTAAATTGAGCTTCTCTATGATGTCTCATTATTCCAGTGGAAAGTACCACTGACAGTCTGCTTTGAGAATGCTCTGTAGCAAAAATGGCCTTTTGAATTTGCCTGCATTCCCATGGAGCAAGGAAGCCTCCTAATCTCTGCTTGATTTATCGCAACACAAGATATCATGTAACGTTGGCTGAAGTATTAAATATAACTGAAATGGATGGGTGCATAATACAAGGACAGACATCTAGTCAATAAAGCTGAGGATTAATTGTATAGGAATTAAACATTGAAAATGTTACAAATAACAAAATCCTCTTTGACTGTCAAGCTTTCATATAACGGCCGATTACATAAGTTACCTAAGGACGACTGGGAATTTTACATACTTCCAGGAGTGGAAGTGGAAAGTAATAGTGGCCAAAAAGGAAGGTTAAAGGTTTTATACATATAGATATAATAATCCCAGAAATATGAAATGAATACATTTATTGCAAATGTTTTCCGTTCGAGGGTGTCTTCATACGCCATATAGGCAGTTCCTCTCATCTCAGGTGTATTTCCAACTCTGACCTGTCTGATTGGTCCAAACTTCCCAAATATATCATGCATTTCTTCAGCTGTTATTTTTGTATGGCAAATATCTCGTGTGAATTACTTTGCCTCAAATTGCCTCAAATTGCAGAGTTTACAGCACAGAAATAAACCATCTGATCCGACTGATCTCTGCAAATGTGAAAAGTACAAGTGCACCCCGCATTGCAGTCTGTTCCAATGTAGCAAATGGAATTTGCCGAATCTTATGAATACTGATCAGTGAATCTGCTTAAAAGCTTTTTTTAAAAAAAAGCTTGTCAGCCAAAAATGATTTTCTGTACATTTCAAAAAACTGATGTTTGTAGGATGAGGAAATTGGGGGAAAACTGCAGCAACATTGCTATAACTTGCCACAGTTCATTTGAAAAGGTTGGCTAGCATTGACTCAAAACCAAAAATAAAACAAGGGAAGTGCTGCTGATGGTATGAAAAGCTGGTGCGATGGTATCAATCCTATTAGAAATGATGCTTGAGCAATAATAAACATAATTTGAACCTCAAAATCATGTCAAAACCTCAATGTACCATCATGATAATTGAAGGAAACATTCAATGGCGCAGTCTGACAACATCTGATTTCCACTTCCAATAAATGTGGAAAAGCACTCAGAATTAGAAGTCAGTCTCAAGCAGCAGAAAAGATGATTTCACTTCATTCAAACTTGATGTCATTTGATTACAGCATTGGCAATTGTCGTACGGAGGGAACCTCCATACTTTACTGCTTCTCCAATTGATCATGGTGAAGTCACTGTTCTCTACCACAGCTCTTCATTCCAGAGGGAACGAGCACGCGTCTAATTCCATTTTTGCTGATACAGGCGTATCAGATTCCTTCAGCATATTGACCAACACTGCAGTAACTGACTCTTCTCTGGCAAAGTGCAGCATTTCTTTTCCATTGCAAAACAAATTTGGTTAAATCAATTGGCTTATTAGGCAATTTTAAAGAGCAGTTAAGAGCTAATCACTTTTTTGTCAGTCATGTAAACCACAACAGATTAATTTTATCTTCAAAGACATTGATGAATTGGGTGGATTTTTACAAGAGTCTGGAAGTGTCAAGGTTGTCATTATGGATGACAATTATTTATTCCAGATTTTATTTAATTACCCAAGTATATCTTTACCAAGTTCTTCTGACATGTTCAGATTTTTAACCCAGACCACTGAGTCACAAAAGCAGCAACATAATCTTATTTCTCCAGGCTCTCAACCACCTCCTCATCCAAAAATACCAAAGGTTTTTAAGTGAAAGTTTAGAATAGTCCATATCCTACGCAAAGCATTTTGGATATCTTGCATTGTCACTCATAAATACATGAATGACTAGGATGAGAGAATATGATTTTGAACAAGATTTGCGGTGTTTCTTTTTGTGGAGCTATGTAAATCATGTGCTCATGATATAACTTGCAGCTTGACCCATATTCCAGAGGTTGCAAATGCAAAATAGACATTTACTGCACCCTGGTCTGCAGGACAAAGGTATTTCTCTCAATGGACTGCATCTGACAAACTCATACCCCTTTATTCTTTTGGGGTAAGAGCATCACGTTGGATTCCAAGAGATACAGTTGCCCCACTGTGCACGGCGGGGCCAGGCTGAGTATACCATAATCCTGAGTCCATTTTTACACAGATGTTTCCCGTTCCGATCCATGCTTTTCCTTCTTTTCCTTAGAATCGCAGAGGCCATGGAGTCCACAGAAGCAGGCAAATGTAAAATGGGGCATCGCCTATGCAAGTCGGTGCATGGTATCAGCAAGACGTAGATCTGAAAAGTAAATAAACAATGCCTTCAGGATTTCAAAGATTGTATTGGAGTCATAGAGTCATACAGCATGGAAACAGGCCCTTCGGCCCAACTTGCCCACACCGGCCAACATGTCCCATCTACACTAGTCCAACCTGTCTCCGTTTTGCACACATCCCTCCAAACCTGTCCTATCCATGTACCTGTCTAACTGCTTCTGGGAAATAATAAGGTAAGATTACTCAATTAAATCCCATAGATAACACCTCACGCCCTGGCTTTGCAGGATGAATGCCACGTGATAGTGATTGACCCAAAGGGTTCTCCCTCTCTGGAAAAGTGAAGGTGTCATTCATAACACTGGTATGGTATTATTAATGTGGTATTATTTTCATACACAGCATCTCAAGAATTTTGTATGCGCTTTCTAAGTCCAGGGTTTATATACAAAGACTTTGTATTGAGTGCCCTTGATGGCCTCTGGGTAACTGAAAATGCTTTCCTGCCAATTAAGTACATTTTGAGAGATATTAAATTTTGTAATCGAGTAAAAGCAGCAACCAATTTATACAGGGAGCTAATACAAATATAAATGAGGTAGGCACCAGAAGGTTTGCTGGTGATGATATTTGAGCCATAATTACTTTCAGTACAGTAGACAAATCCCATGCTCTTTTTTAGAATAGAATCACTGCTGTGGTGAGAAGGCAGGAGAAAGGGGTCAGGAGGGAAAGATAGATCAGCCATAATTGAATGGTGGAGTAGACTTGATGGGCCGAATGGCATAATCTGCTCTTATCACTTATGAACTTGTGTCTATGTTGATGAGGAAGCAAGTTCTTGATGTATCCTTGGTATAACCAAAACCTTCTCCTCACTAACATAGTCATAAATGATTTCTTGACATAAAGACAGTAGTTGCAATAATATTTGTTTAGTTCTGGATCAGAGAATAAAGCTCGTTAATGTACTCAAATCTATTGGTCTAGAGCCCACAAACCTCAGAGGTTACCGAGATAACACTAAACCATTGTTGTCACCAATACAGATTTTCAGAATCTGAAATAAAAAAACTAGTGGAATTTACAGAAGATAAAAAAACATCGAGAGATGCTTTCCACATTTAGCTGTTATGCAAGTGACATAAAATGCATTTGAAGAAGGACATAATTGGTCCTAACAGACCAACAACACTCTTAAGGGTGCATGTCTAATGAACATGCTGCTGGTTTTCATTACCGTCTCTAAGAATAAGTCATGTACATGACAGACAGATTCTGAAGATAGACACAAAATGCTGACGTAACTCAGCGGGACAGGCAGCATCTCTGGATAGAAGTCCAGTCCTGAAACGTCACCCGTTCCTTCTATCCAGAGATGCTGCCAGTTCCGCTGAGTTACTCCAGTATTTTGTGTCTATCTTCAATGTAAACCAGCATTTGCGGTTCCCTCCTCCAGAGCCTGATTCTGAAATTGGTTTTGCACAAGTGCGCTTTTAGTTATATTAACATCCATACATATTGCTGACATTTTTAAGACCTACTGCAAGTCAATAGACAATAGGTGCAGGAGTAGGCCATTCGGCCCTTCGAGCCAGCATCGCCATTCAATGTGATCATGGCCAATCATACCCCGTTCCTGCCTTCTCCCCATATTCCCTGACTCCGCTATTTTCAAGAGCCCTATCCAACTCTCCCTTGAAAGCATCCAGAGAACTTGCCTGCACCGCCTTCTGAGGCAGGGAATTCCACAGACTCACAACTCCCTGTGAGAAAAAGTGTTTCCTCGTCTCCGTTCTAAATGGCTTACTCCTTATTCTTAAACTGTGGCCCCTGGTTCTGGACTCCCCCAACATCGGGAACATGTTTCCTGCCTCCAGCGTGTCCAAACCTTTAACAATCTTATATGTTTCAATAAGATCCCCTCTCATCCTTCTAAACTCCAGAGTGTACAAGCCCAGCTGCTCCATTCTCTCAGCATATGACAGTCCCGCCATCCCAGGAATTAACCTTGTAAACCTACGCTGCACTCCCTCAATAGCAAGAATGTCCTTCCTCAAATTAGGGGACCAAAACTGCACACAATACTCCAGGTGTAGTCTCACTAGGGCTCTGTACAACTGCAGAAGGACCTCTTTGCTCCTATACTCGACTCCTCTTGTTATAAAGGCCAACATGCCATTCGCTTTCTTCACTGTCTGCTGCATGCTTACTTTCATAGACTTATGTACAAGGACCCCCAGATCCCGTTGTACTTCCCCTTTTCCCAACTTGACGCCATTTAGATAGTAATCTGCCTTCCTGTTTTTGATACCAAAGTGGATAATCTCACATTTATCCACATTAAACGTCATCTGCCATGCATCCGCCCACTCCCCCAACTTGTCCAAGTCACTCTACATTCTCATAGCATCCTCCTCACAGTTCACACTGCCACCCAGCTTTGTGTCATCTGCAAATTTGATAATGTTACTTTGAATCCCTTCATCCAAATCATTGATGTGTATTGTAAATAGCTGCGGTCCCAGCACCGAGCCTTGCGGTACCCCACTAGTCACTGCCTGCCATTCTGAAAGGGACCCATTAATCCCCACTCTCTGTTTACTGTCTGCCAACCAATTTTCTATCCATGTCAGCACTCCACCCCCAATACCATGTGCCCTAATTTTGCCCACTAATCCCCTATGGGAGACCTTATCAAATGCTTTCTGAAAGTCTAGGTACACTACATCCACTGGCTCTCCCTTGTCCATTTTCCTAGTTATATCTTCAAAAAAGTCCAGAAGATAAGTCAAGCATGATTTTCCCTTCGTAAATCCATGCTGACTCGGACCGATCCTGCTACTGCTATCCAAATGTGCGGCTATTTCATCTTTTATAATTGACTCCAGCATCTTCCCCACCACCAATGTCAGGCTAACTGGTCTATAATTCCCTGTTTTCTCTCTCGCGCCTTTCTTAAAAAGTGAGATAACATTAGCTACCCTCCAATCCACAGGAACTGATCCTGAGTCTCAAGAACTTTGGAAAATTATCACCAATGTGTCCACAATATCTAGAGCCACTTGCTTAAGTACCCTGGGATGCAGACCATCAGGCCCTGGGGATTTATCAGCCTTCAGTCCCATCAGTCTACCCAACACCATTTCCTGCCCAATGTGGATTTCCTTCAGTTCCTCCGTCACCCCAGATCCTCTGGCCACTACTATATCAGGAAGATTGTTTGTGTCCTCCTTTGTGAAGACGGATCCAAAGTACCTGTTCAACTCATCTGCCATTTCCTTGTTCCCCATAATAAATTCACCTTTTTCGGTCTTCAAGGGTCCAACTTTGGTCTTAACTAATTTTTTTCTCTTCACATACCTATAGAAGCTTTTACTATCCTGCTTTATATTCTTGGCTAGCTTACCTTCGTACCTCATCTTTTCTCCCCGTATTGTCTTTTTGGTTATCTTCTGTTGCTCTTTAAACATTACCCAATCCTCTTGCTACCCGCTCATCTTTGCTACGATGTACTTCTTCTCTTTTATATTTATACTGTCCCTAACGTCCCTTGTCAGCCACAGTCGCCCCTTACTCCCCTTGGAATCTTTCTTCCTCCTATGAATTAACTGATCCTGCATCCTCTGTATTATTCCTAAAAATACCTGCCATTTTTGTTCCACTGTCATCCCTGCTAGTGTATCTTTCCAGTCAACTTTGGCGAGCTCCACCCTCATGGCCCCATAGTCCCCTTTATTCAACTGTAACACTGACACCTCCGATCGATCCTTCTCCCTCTCCAGTTGTAGATTAAACCTGACCATGTTATGGTCACTACCTCCTAATGGCTCATTAACCTCGAGGTCCTTTATCAAATCCGGATCATTACATAACACTAAATCCAGAATTGCCTTCTCCCTGGTAGGCTCCAATACAAGCTGCTCTAAGAATCCATCACGAAGGCACTCTACAAAGTCCCTTTCTTGGGGTCCAGCACCAACCTGATTTTCCCAGTCTACCTGCATGTTGAAATCTCCCATAACTACCACACCATTACATTTGCTACATGCTAATTTTAACTCCTGATTCAACTTGCCCCTATGTCCAGGCTACTGTTTGGGGGCCTGTAGATAAGTCCCATTAGGGTCTTTTTACCCTTACAATTCCTTAGTTCTATCCACACTGACTCCACATCTCCTGTTTCAATGTCAGTCCTTGCAAGGGACTGAATTTCATTCCTCACCAACAGAGCAACCCCACCCCCTCTGCCCACCTGTCTGTCTTTTCGATAGGAGTTATACCCTTGAATATTCAGTTCCCAGCCCTGGCCCTCTTGCAGCCATTACCACAACATCATACTAGCCAATTTCTAAATGAGCCTCAAGCTCGTCCTCTTTATTTCCTATACTTCACGCATTCATATACAACACTTTGACCTCCGTATTCATGTCCCCCCTCGCACCGCTCGCAATTGGCCCTGACCTTACTCTTTTATCCCTTCTCGAACTTTCCCATTAATTCGAGAATCTTTTGTAAGTCTTAGAATAACTTCCTCTAAAACCTTCAGAAATATGTTATCCCATTACAAATTAAAAATAACATGCTTATAGATTCCCAGGCATCAATCATTCTCAGTGACTGAACATCACACACTAATGAATGTTAACAGAAATAGATTTGGGTCTGAAACGTGCAGCTTAACTGATGCAAGATAAATTCATTTGATGCATAATCAGTCTCTGGAGTGTAATTTTCACCACAGAAAGATTTTTCTAAATGTTCCATCCTTGCTTGCCTTACCTTTCTGACTTGGCAGAATAAAATAATGTTTAAGATTGCAGACAGGTGCCAAAGTTGCAAGCAAGTTTGCGAAGGACCTAGCAAGAAGTTCCTCTCTGCTGTTTTTGGGTTGATGCTTTAGGTTGTTTTACATTTGGTCAAAAAGGAAAAGGGCCTTGGAGGAATATAAAATAAGGAGGAAAGGTAATTGGAAGGGCTAAAAGGGGCCATGAAATGGTTTTGGTGGGTCGGATTAAAGAAGAACTCAAGGCTGTTTATACCTTCTCTTAAAAACAGGAGGGGAACCAGGGAGAAGGTAGGACCACTCAAGGATAAAGGAGGGAATTTGTGCTTTAAGTCAGATATAGGCGAGCTACTAAACAAGTACTTTGCATCTGTTTTCACCAAAGAGAGTGACATTGAGGACAGTGAGATCAGTGTGGAGAATACTAACATGCAAGGAGATGTTGGGGCTCTTGAAGCGCATTAAGGTGGATAAATCCTCAGGGCCTGATGGGATCATGTTATTGAGAGTGGCAAGAGGGGAAATTGCGGGAAACTTGATGAAGATCATTGCATATTTTTTTGGCCACAGATGAGACCTCGGAGGAATGGAGAGTAGCTAATGTTGTTCCTTTATTTAAGAAGGGAAGTGGGGAGGATTCAGGGAATTATAGGTCAGTGAGCCTTGCGTCAGTGGAGGGTTGCTATTGGAGAGGATTCTTCAGGATAGGATTTTCCAGAATTGGAGTACGAGAATTGGTTTTCGAGGAGTATGAGAATTGGTTTCTTTGGGACAGTCAGTTTTGTAACGGCAGGTCATGCCTTACTTAATTGATCAAGTTTTTTTGAGGAGGTAACAAAGGTGACCGATCAGGGTTGGGCGAGAATGTTGTCCACATGGATTTTAGTAAGGCATTTGATAAATTCCCCTCTGGTAGGCTGATCCAGAAAATTTAGATCCACATGATTAACAGTGATTTGGTCACATGGATTCAGAACTAATTTACTGAACTAAAAGACAGGGTTATGGTGGAAGGACAATATTCAGACTGGAGGTCTCTGGGTCCTGCAGGGATTTGTGCTGGGACCTCTGTTGTTTTTAAATTATATAAATAACTGGGATGTGAATGTACAGTAGATGGGTTATTTATTAAGTTTGCAGATTACACTGTTATTGCTGGGGTCGTGAATTCTGGGGAAGGCTACCAAAGTACGCAGCAGGATAAAGATCAGTAATAGAAATGGGTGGACAAATGGTGCTTGGGGATTAATCCAAGCCACTCAGAGGTGTTGCACTTTGGGAGATCGAATGCAGGGGGAAAAGATATAATTAATGGCAAGATGCTGAACAGCATTGATGTGCAAAGGGATTTTGGGGTCTAAGTCCATATCTCACTGTGAGTGTCAACACAAGAAGATAGAGAGGTAAAGAAGGCATATGGTATTCTTGCCTTCATTGATTTGGGCATTGAGTATGAGAGTCAGGACGTCATGATGAAACCTTATTGAACTTGGGTTAGGTCATATTTAAAGCATCGCGTGGAATCCTGGTCGTCCCAATACAGGAAGGATGTGGAGGCTTTGAAAAGGCTACAGCAGAGGTTTACTAGAACGATGCTCGGATTAGGGAGTATTAGCTACTCGGTTGGACTGACTTGGATGGATTGTTTTCTCCGCAACGCCAGAGGTTGAGGAGAGACCTGACAAGTATATCAAATTATTAGAGGCATAGATAGGGAAGATAGTCAGATCCTTTCTCCCAGGATGGAAATTAGAAATGCGTGCGACAAAGGCAAAACAGTTATAATGGGTGACTTCAACCTACATATAGATTGGGTGAATCAAATTGGCAGGGGTGCTGAGGAAGAGGATTTTTTGGAATGTATGAGGGATAGTTATCTAAATCAACATGTAGATGAACCAACGAGAGAGCAGGCTATTTTAGACTGGGTTTTGAGTAATGAGGAAGGGGTAGTTAGCCGTCTTGTTGTACGTGCCCCCTTGGGCAAGAGTGACCATAATATGGTTGAGTTCTTCATTAGGATGGAGAGTGACATTGTTAATTCAGAAACAATGGTTCTGAACTTAAAGAAAGGTAACTTTGAGGGTATGAGACGTGAATTGGCCAAGATTGACTGGCAATTAATTCTAAAAGGGTTGACGGTGGATATACAATGGAAGACATTTAAAGACTGCATGGATGAACTACAAAAATTGTTCATCCCAGTTTGGCAAAAGAATAAATCGGGGAAGGTAGTGCATCCGTGGATAACAAGGGAAATCAGGGATAGTATCAAAGCAAAGGATGATGCGTACAAAGTAGCCAGAAAAAGCAGCATACCAGAGGACTGGGAGAAATTCAGAGACCAGCAGAGGAGGACAAAGGGCTTAATTAGGAAAGGAAAAATAGATTATGAAAGAAAACTGGCAGGGAACATAAAAACTGACTGCAAAAGTTTTTATAGATATGTGAAGAGAAAGAGGTTAGTTAAAACAAATGTAGGTCCCTTGCAGTCAGAAACAGGTGAGTTGATCATGGGGAACAAGGATATGGCGGACCAATTGAATAACTACTTTGGTTCCGTCTTCACTAAGGAAGACATAAATAATCTGCCGGAAATAGCAGGGGACCGTGGGTCAAAGGAGGAATTGAGTGAAATCCAGGTCAGTCGGGAAGTGGTGTTGGGTAAATTGAATAGATTAAAGGCCGATAAATCCCCAGGGCCAGATAGGCTGCATCCCAGAGTACTTAAGGAAGTAGCTCAGGAAATAGTGGATGCATTAGTGATAATCTTTCAAAACTCTTTAGATTCTGGAGTAGTTCTGAGGATTGGCGGGTAGCAAATGTAACCCCTCTTTTTAAGAAGGGAGGGAGAGAGAAAACGGGGAATTACAGACCAGTTAGTCTTACATCGATAGTGGGGAAACTGCTAGAGTCAGTTATTAAAGATGGGATAGCAGCACATTTGGAAAGTGGTGAAATCATTGGACAAAGTCAGCATGGATTTACGAAAGGTAAATCATGTCTGACGAATCTTGTGGAATTTTTCGAGGATGTAACTAGTAGCGTGGATAAGGGAGAACCAGTGGATGTGGTATATCTGGACTTCCAGAAGGCTTTCGACAAGGTCCCACATAAGAGATTAGTATACAAACTTAAAGCATACGGTAATTAGGGTTCAGTATTGATGTGGATAGAGAACTGGCTGGCAAACAGGAAGCAAAGAGTAGGAGTAAACGGGTCCTTTTCACAATGGCAGGCAGTGACTAGTGGGGTACCGCAGGGCTCAGTGCTGGGACCCAAGCTTTTTACAATATATATTAATGATCTGGATGAGGGAATTGAAGGCAATATCTCCAAGTTTGCGGATGACACTAAGCTGGGGGGCAGTGTTAGCTGTGAGGAGGATGCTAGGAGACTGCAAGGTGACTTGGATAGGCTGGGTGAGTGGGCAAATGTTTGGCAGATGCAGTATAATGTGGATAAATGTGAGGTTATCCACTTTGGTGGCAAAAACAGGAAAGCAGACTATTATTTAAATGGTGGCCGATTAGGAAAAGGGGAGATGCAGCGAGACCTGGGTGTCATGGTACACCAGTCATTGAAAGTAGGCATGCAGGTGCAGCAGGCAGTGAAAAAAGCGAATGGTATGTTAGCTTTCATAGCAAAAGGATTTGAGTACAGGAGCAGGGAGGTTCTACTTCAGTTGTACAGGGTCTTGGTGAGACCACACCTGGAGTATTGCGTACAGTTTTGGTCTCCAAATCTGAGGAAGGACATTATTGCCATAGAGGGAGTGCAGAGAAGGTTCACCAGACTGATTCCTGGGATGTCAGGATTGTCTTATGAAGAAAGACTGGATAGACTCGGTTTATACTCTCTGGAATTTAGGAGATTGAGAGGGGATCTTATAGAAACTTACAAAATTCTTAAGGGGTTGGACAGGCTAGATGCAGGAAGATTGTTCCCGATGTTGGGGAAGTCCAGGACAAGGGGTCACAGCTTAAGGATAAGGGGGAAATCCTTTAAGACCGAGATGAGAAAGACTTTTTTCACACAGAGAGTGGTGAGTCTCTGGAACTCTCTGCCACAGAGGGTAGTTGAGGCCAGTTCATTGGCTATATTTAAGAGTGAGTTGGATGTGGCCCTTGTGGCTAAGGGGATCAGAGGGTATGGAGAGAAGGCAGGTACGGGATACTGAGTTGGATGATCAGCCATGATCATATTGAATGGCGGTGCAGGCTCGAAGGGCTGAATGGCCTACTCCTGCACCTAATTTCTATGTTTCTATGTTTCTAAATAGCAAATGCTAGAGAGCATGGCTTTAAGTTGAGAAGGGAAAAATCAGCATCTGCTCCTTCCATTAGTGTGTCTGGCCTCCACCATTCATGATTAACTATATGGCTTCAGAGCTTATGGTTATATATTGGTTATGGAATGCATAGCTCTTGCTATTACAGACTAATTTTGCAGCACTGTATGTTAGCCCAGTGCTGCAGTTTCACTGGTCCACAATCTTCAATGGTTTCAGTGCTTTGGATTAATTTGGAAATAAGCTGAATAAATTATCAAAGGAATGTTGACCATTGAATACACTTCTCTATTGTTTATTTCCCAACAAGGAAAAAAAACTGGCAATAATTTTGTTTTGTAATCTTCTCATGAAAGGACAGAAATTAATTGCATTATAAGGTATTACTGCACAAGATGTTCTGACCGATATGCACAGGTATGTAGAATGGTGTATTCAGCCACAATTTATTTGCCATCAAAAAAAAAAAAAATCAATAGTCAATATAACTAATTTTGGACTTACACGAATTTCACCTTGTTCAACAAACTCAAAAAAAAAGCTGGACAGTCATTGACGTTTGATGGTTTAAGAAAGCTGTAAACATCACAATATTAAAAATAGCAAACCTTTTTGCTGGTTACTGTAACTCGCTTATTTTTTTAGCACATCTTACAATTTTTGTCATGGATCGGTTTCTTCTAAAATGACTTTGGTGGTGACAGTTTAAAAGTCTGGTTTCTTTACAATCACTATAAGATTTGGACATGTTGGCATCCCAAGGCGCAGTGCATTGTAAATCACTGTGGTATTGAAATAAATATCGCAAGTAGATAGATTTCACATGAGATTTTAGTTTAGTTTAGAGATAGAGTGCTGAAAAGAGGCCCTTCAGCCCACTGAGTCCGCGCCGACCAGCGATCCCTGCACACTAACACGATCTTACGCAGGGGCAAATTACAATTTAACCAAACCATCTTTGGAATGCGGGAGGAAACCGGAGCTCCCGTTAAAAAAAACCCACGCAGGTCACGGGGAGAACATACAGACCCCGTACAGGCAGCAACTGTAGTCAGGATCGAAGCTGGTTCTCTGGGTCTGTGAGGCAACAATTCTACTGCTGCATGAACTATTGCATTCTCTTGAAGGTGGGAAGTGAAGATGTGACTCAGTGTGAGGTATTCCTGTGATGAATGATTTCCAAGGGTGGACTTGGTGGGCCGAAGGACCTGTTTCCGAATGTATGCCTAAACTAAACTAAAATCTGATATTCATTCAAGCGATAATCATTGAAATGCCATGGCAATTTACAATGCACTGCGCGTTGGAATGCCAACATTTCCAAAGCTTCTTGTGATTGTAAAGAAACTCCTGGTCTTAAAGTTAGCACTATCATATGAGTGTTTTTTCAGAGAAAGAGTGGTGAAAATATTTAATTTAGCAGTTTTGAAATTTTGCATTATGCCTGTTACTGACAGATCAGGCTAATAAAGCAAACCGACTCAATAAAGGCAAATGGATGGAGTAAACAACAAGATCATGATGGCTCATGAATGAATCAGCCCGACCATTCTGGGTACTGCCCTCCTCATCACGGAAAGCACCTAAGTTAGATGTTGACTCAAAAAGGTAGCATTTATCATCAAGGATCCTCACAGTCCAAATCATGCCCTCTTCTCATTATTCCCATCAGGCAGGAAGTACTGAAGTATGAGGTCCCAGACAATCAGGCATAGACGCAATCACTTTCCACTTTCCAATCACTAACCATCAAGTTCTTGAACTGACCCACTCAACGCTCATCCTCACTCAGTAACTGACAATGGACCACCGTTTTTGCACCATCATGGACTTGTTTTCCAATTGTGTTTTGCACTGTTTTAATCTTTTTTTCTTTTCACTGTTATGAATAATTTCTTTATAACACGTTTTATGTGTTGTTTGCATCTATACGCCTACGATGCTGCTGCAAGCATGAAATTCATTTTGCCTCTACAGTGGCTTGCAAAAGTTTTCATATCCCTTGAACTTTTCCACATTTTGTCACGTTACAACCACAAACGTAAATGCATTTTATTGGGATTTTATGTGATAGACCAACACAAAGTGGTGCATAATTGTGAAGTGGAAGGAAAATGATACATGGTTTCCATATTTTATTACAAATAAAAAACTGAAAAGTGTGGCGTGCAAATGTATTCTGCCCCCCTGAGTCAATACTTTGTAGAACCACCTTTCGCTGCAATTACAGCTGCAAGGCTTTTGGGGTATGTCTCTACCAGCTTTGCACATCTAGAGACTGAAATTTTTGCCCATTCTTCTTTGTCAGATTGGATGGATAGCGTCTGTGAACAGCAATTCTCAAGTGTTGCCAGAGATTCTCAATTGGATTGAGGTCTGGACTTTGACTGGGCCATTCTAACACATGAATATGCTTTGATCTAAACCATTCCATTGTAGCTCTGGCTGTATGTTTAGGGTCGTTGTCCTGCTGGAAGGTGAACCTCCGCCCCAGTCTCAAGTCTTTGCAGACTCTAACAGGTTTTCTTCCAAGATTGCCCTGTATTTGGCTCCATCCATCTTCCCATCAACTCTGACCAGCTTCCCTGTCCCTGCTGAAGAAAAGCGTCCCCACAGCATGATGCTGCCACCATCATGTTTCACAGTGGGGATGGTGTGTTGAGATGATGTGCAGTGTTAGTTTTCTGCCACACATAGCATTTTGCATTTAGGCCAAAAACTTCAATTTTGGTCTCATCAGATCAGATCACCTTCCTCCACATGTTTGTGTCCCCCACATGGTTTGCGGCAAACTGCAAACGGGACTTCTTAAGGCTTTGTTTCAACAATGGCTTTCTTCTTGCCACTCTTCCATAAAGGCCCGATGTGTGGAGTGCACGACTAATAGTTGTCCTGTGGACAGATCCTCCCACCTGAGCTGTGGATCTCTGCAGCTCCTCCAGAGTTACCATGGGCCTTTTGGCTGCTTCTCTGATCAATGCTCTCCTTGCCCGGCCTGTCAGTTTAGGTGGACGGCCATGTCTTGGTAGGTTTGCAGTTGTGCCATACTCTTTCCATTTTCGGATGATGGATTGAACAGTGCTCCGTGAGATGTTCAAAGCTTGGGATATTTTTTTATAACCTAACCCTCCTTTAAACCTGTCCACAACTTTATCCCTGGCCTGTCTGGTGTGTTCCTTGGGCTTCATGATGCTGTTTGTTCACTAATGTTCTCTAACAAACCTCTGAGGCCTTCACAGAATAGCTGTATTTATACTGAGATTAGATTATACACAAGTGGACTCTATTTACTAATTAGGTGACTTCTGAAGGCAATTGGTTGCACTGGATTTTATTTAGGGGTATCAGAGTAAAGGGGGCTGAATACTTTTGCACCCCACACTTTTCAGTTTTTAATTTGTAAAAAAAAATTGAAAACCGTGTATTATTTTCCTTCCACAATTATGCGCCACTTTGTGTTGGTCTATCACGTAAAATCCCAATAAAATACATTTACGTTTGTGGTTGTAACGTGAC
Source organism: Okamejei kenojei (assembly GCA_035221665.1). Classification (NCBI taxonomy): domain Eukaryota; kingdom Metazoa; phylum Chordata; class Chondrichthyes; order Rajiformes; family Rajidae; genus Okamejei; species Okamejei kenojei. The sequence goes on from CM069154.1 coordinate 9,513,946, forward strand.
AAAATGTGGTAAAGTTCAAGAGGTATGAAAACTTTTGCAAGCCACTGTATCTCACTGTGCTTGTACATATGACAATCACTACCTGACTGACCATGATCTAATTGGATTGCTGATGGGCTAGTCGGGAGGGTGGGGCTGAATGGTTTACTCCAGTTCTTTTTGCTCAGCTTTATTGCACCACAGTTTCTTTGTTTACATTGAAATTTGTTCAGTTCCCTGAGTAACAATAAAATGCTAAGTGCTTTGCATAATTGTACCTCTCAGACCCATGTGGTACAATTGCTATTAGAAGAAGCACAGATGTTGCAATATTTTTTTAATGGATTATCCAACAAATGTGCTGCTTTACGATTAAAGCAGAATGTGTAGTAGCACCACAAAATAAACCTTGTTTCATCCACGTCTGTCGATGCAAATAGCTTTTAGCTTCCCACATGGAGCCTTCTGCCTATATGGCATGGAACTTGACGATAAGAAATGTCAATAACATTACCATGACAAACACTGCTATTTTTATAATACCATAGGCACCGCTTGATATTACACTACTTAGATTGAATACTCATCAAGCCACAGTTCTCCCAATAGATCGTGCAGGATTTGCAGTTTAGAAGAGATTTTTTACATATTTTTTACATTTCTGCAGCATTTTTGTCTACCTTCGATTTTCCAGCATCTGCAGTTCCTTCCTTTACATATGTTGATTGTTTACCTTCTGAGATTATTTCCATAAACCGCTTTCCTTCTTTGCTGTTAAAATATATTCTGGAATTGATAGGATCAATTTTTCCTAGTAGGATCAGAAACGTCAAGGCAAACCTGTTCAGTTCAGAGATACAGCGTGGAAACAGGCCCTTCGGCCCACCGAGTCCGCGCCGATCAGCGATCCCCGCACATTAACACCTGGGAAAATGTACAATTTTACCAAGCCAATTAGCCTACCAAGCTGAACATCTTTGGAGTGTGGAAGAAAACCAGAGCTCCCAGAGAAAACCCACGCAGGTCACGGGGAGAACGTACAAACTCTGTACAGACAGCACCAGCAATCGGGATCGAACCTGGGTCTATGGCGCTGTAAAGCAGCAACCACCGCTGCGCCACCGAGCTGCCCGCTTGTGTATTTGAAAATAAATAACAGACTGCAGATGCTGAAAATCTGAAATTAAAACAGAAAAAGCTGGAAACTTAGCAGGTCAAATATATCCGTGGAGCGAGAAATGGTTCTTCTTCTTCTTGCGTGTGGCGTGCACAGCCTAAAGTTGTAAGACAACTTGTTCTGTTTGATATTTTGTTTGTGCACGGCAGGTTGATTGCATTTGTCGAAACAGGGAGCACCACGTGAAGGTTGCAATCTCCCACCCCAGAGAAATGGTTACGGTATCAAGCCTGGAATCCTTAATCAAAACTGACATTTCTGGATCTTGCTTTACAATTTCAACCAGCTGCAATGAGATGCAACACCAAATGCATTTCCATCTCTTCCCCATTCAGCAATTTGAAGGAATTGTTCGTTTAGTAACTCCCCGATCTGCTCTTCTGTTCACTCCAGAATACCCCCTTGCTCAAGTAATGCAACACCTGCCCCTTCACCTCTTCCGTTCCCATTGACCAGAGATCCAAACAGTCCCCCCAGCAGCATCTCACTTACACTTCTTCCCATCAAGTCTACTGCAATTGATGGTCGCGATGTGGCTCTCTGCTACATTGTGGAAACCAGAGGTAGATTGGGAGATCATTTTGCAACGCACTTTGTTCAGTTTGCAGGAGTGACCTTGAGCTTCCAGTTGTCTACCACTTTTATTCACCATTCCATTCGTTTCTGACATTCCAACCTGTGGCCTCCTGCTCTGTTACAATTCAAGCTTGAGGAACAACAGTTAATCTTCTATCTGCAGTCTGAAAACTGAAGAAGGGTCTCGACCCGAAACGTCGCCTATCTCCTTCGCTCCTTAGATGCTGCTGCACCCGCTGAGTTTCTCCAGCATTTTGTGTAACCCCCAATCTTCTATCTGGGTACGTTGCTGCCTTCTGTGATCAATAGCAAACTTTTCAACTTTAGGAAACTCATTTTTTTCTCTCTGTGTCAAAACCTTTGAGCCAATTGTCCAAACTGTCCAGCCTGACATCACTTTTGGCTCAGCTTTTCTAACTCAGCGGGACATGCCCCGTAGCCTCGCTGTTAACAATGTATTTCCCAAATAAAGGAACATAATGTGGATGTAACTACCTATATGAATGAATTAGTATTTTATTGCCACATGCGACAAGTCCCAGTGAAATTCTTTGCTTGCATACCCAAGGTATGCAAATGGTCGCTACATAAAGGGCGCTGACTTAAATGCCCTATCAGAGATATTTCTTTTTCCCCATCAATTCCCCTTTTTCTTTACCACCAGAAACTGAATTGTTTTTCTTTCCCCCAGTTCTCATGAATGGCCCCCCAACCTGAAATTATAAGTTTCCCTTCCACAGATGCTGTCAGACCAGATTGGTGTTTCCAGCATTTCCTATTTTAACTTTGTCGAGTTGTCGCACCAAATTAGTAGATTTGGACAGAGTTGTTGGTTTTGGCAGACAAAACTGTAATTTCATGTTTTTTTTGTGAGGAGGTGGTTTTGGTACAATTCAGATACATTCCCATCATGGGAAGAAGTAAGATAACCAGAGCCACTGCTCTGGATGATGAAGGAAATAAAAGATGAATTGAAAGAAAGGGGTAGAGCCATACGGCATGGAAACAACTTGCTCACGCCGGCCAACGTGTCCCAGCTGCACTAGTCCCACCTGCCCAGTTTGGTCCATATCCCTCCAAACCTGTCCTATCCATGAATGAGGGGATTCAGTTTGAAAGGTTGTGAAATTGAACAATATATAAAAAGATAAGAATTGTAAAAACATAGAAACATAAGTAACAGACATTAAAGTAAATGTGCTCAGCTGGGACTTTATTCCTTACAATGTAGGAGACTCGAGGGGTGATTTTATTAGATAGATATAAAATTAAGAGGGACATTAAGGACTCTTATAAAATTAAGAGGGTCAATGTGTAGTCTTTTCCCAGGGTTTGGGAAACAAAAACTACAGGACACGCATTAAAGGTGAGGGGAAAGATTTAATGGGGACCTGAGGGCAATTTTTTCACACAGATGGAAAAAGCTGCCAGAGGAAGTGGTTGAAGTGGGAAGTATATTGACAATATTTGAAAGATATTTGGTCATGTGAACAGATAGAAAAGGTTTGGAGGGATATGGAACTTGCTCAATGGGTATCTTGGGCAACATGGATGAGTTGGACAAATGGGCCTGTGTATTACAGTGTATATGTTGTCATAAGACTGTATGACACTTCAACAATTGTGCAGGATCAGTAGGGTAAATCATCAAAAGCAACACAGTGGCACAGCGGTAGAATGGCTGCCTTACAGGGCCAGAGACCCGGGTTTGATCCTAACCATGGGTGCTGCCTCTACAAAATTTGTACGTTCTCGCTGTGACCGCGTAGTTTTTCTCGGGGTGCTCCAGTTGCCTCCCACATTCCAAAGATGTACAGGTTTGTAGGTTAATTGGCCTCTGCAAATTGTATGTAATGCCTAGTGTGTGTAGGATAATGCTAGTGTATGGGGATCGCTGGTCACCCTTGGTGGCATATGTTTTTGAACCAGGATCCGATGATATTCCTTGTTCTGTAAGAGCTAATGGGTGAAGTTTCAGCTTCCATACAGAGAGATGTGGAGTCTGAAACGCATTGAATCAGAGCTTTGCTAACTGTAGCCTGAGAGCACTTTGTGTCGTGAGAGAACAATGATATCACCGAGGAACAGATCAATCTCCATCAGGACCTAATTGCTGTTCTGGCAAATCAAAGAACTCACTTGCAGGTAAGATTAAAGCCCCTTCAGAGAAATAGCTAGCGTCCCAGATTGCAGGAATCAGAAGTCAGGCTCTCAAAGACAAGAATGTATCGTAAACGTCCCAAACATCTGCTCTTCCCAGTGAAAGGGGATGGCCATGCTGAAGAGAGAAGAGAGAGGAAGGTATAGTGCAATTTGTCATAGGAATAGAGCCTTGACAACCAATTGAAAGGGATAGAATGTATATTATTAAATACTGTACATACAGTACACTCGGATATATATATTTTTTTAATAACTAAAAGTTTTACAAATGTATTCCTTCAAATGATTCGGATTAATGAACGGTTAAAAAGTAGGAACTGGATAAGTGGTATAGTTCATAAGTCTGAAGAAGGGTCTCGACCCGAAATGTCACCCATTCCTTCTCTCCAGAGATACTGCCTGTCCCGCTGAGTTACTCCTGGTTTTTGTGTCTGTCATAAGTTCATAAGTTATAGGGGCAAAACTAGGCCATTCGGCCCATCGTCTCCTCCGCCTTTCAATCATGGCCGATCTATCTTTCTCTCTCTACCCTATTCTCCTGCCTTCTCCCCATAACCCTGACACCCAAATCTGTCAATCTCTGCATTAAAAATATCCATTCACTTGGCATCCACAGCTGCCTGTGGCAATAAATTCCACAGATTCACCACTCTTTGACTAAAGAAATTCCTTCTCATCTCCTTTCGAAAGATATGTCCTTTTATTCTGAGGCAGTGGTCTTTGGTCCTAGATCCTACCACAAGTGAAAACATCCTCTCTACATTCACTCTATCGAGGAGCTGATCAACTCTTGTTTTAATAGGTCACTTTTGTAGTGTTGGATGTGTTGAAAATACACTGTTGCTCATGTTTGGCTCATAACGATATGACCTTGATGCACAGAGTAAATGTTTGGTTAGTACAGTCCTCCTACTTCTTGCGTATGGCGTGCACAGCCTAAAGTTGTAGGACAACTTGTTTTATTTGATTGTGCACGCCAGGTTGATTACATTCGTCGAAACAGGGCGGACCGCGTGAAGATTGCAATCTCCCACCCCAGGACAGCTCTCAATGGCTCTGAAATGCAGAATAATGAAGTGAGAAGTGTTTCTTCATTGGTGTTCACTCATTGTATGGATATTAACCATAATCTTCTCAGATATTGTGCCTCATCTTATGTGGCATTGCAGACAAAGTAATCTGCAGTTTTATCAATATTGAGTTCATCTGACCTTGGGTTAGGGTAAGTATCATGTTCCACAGGCAAAAGCTCATCTGTACACAATTTGTGATGTTTTAATACCTAAGATGCAAAGATATTAATCTGCTGCTAATGGGCCTGTCCCACTTGGCGATTTTTTTAGGCAACTGCCGGCGACTGTCATAGTCGTAGCAGATCGCCGAAAAACCGGCGGCAACCTATGACAGCACCTACGTCAGGAGAAGTCAAGCTACGCTCCTTGCCGTCAAACCTAATGTCGCGAAAAATTTCGTCAAATAGGTCAACATGTTGAAAATATCGCGGCGACCAGAAAGACGCTACGACTTTTTGCGCAACTGAGGTGACTATTCCCGGCGAACATGTGGCGACAAACGAGTGGCCTGCAGTTGCCTAAAAAGTTGCCTAAGTGGGACAGGCCCATTAGACTTCTTTTTTAATATGTAGTGGTCTCATCCACCAGACCTACTCATGCACTGATGTTGTGATACTTAAAGGCCTATGCAATAAGGACTATCTACTTTTGATTTGCAACGAGGAGAGGTATTTGATGTTTTGATGGAGGTTTAATGATTAGATTAGATTTATTTTGCTCTTGCATTGCTTGAGATGGAATTTGGTAGCTCTTAGTGTCCTCCCTAAATATAGCAATAATGAGAACGGCCACAGTTGAATTACGCTTTGAATCCATTTTCATTAACATGGTCCTTCATTGCAAACAAATATAGCACTATATAATCTAGCAGGCATTTGTTAGGTTAGGTGAAACACACGCACATCCAGAGATTCGGGAATAAATTAATTTAAATATCAGAGATGGAGTGAAAAGCAAAATCTGTTTGAAAACTGCAGCTGTTGGTTTACCAAAACTAAAGTGAGTTGAATTTTCAATCCTTAACACTTCAGTTAAGACCAACACCAACATTATTTTAGTTAGGTCTAAATCTTTTTTGACCACCAGTTTTCAGAATTCAAGCTTGATTCCTCCACTGGTGGCATTGATTTTTGTGTATTTGGTGGTCGTAAGTCCGCAGCCAAGTTTCAATGTTTGATTTGAGATGCGCCATGGCATGCTATTTATTGCCTTCATGCTATCTTCTCACGAGGAAGATTCCAGCTAGAGCTCTAATTTTGTGACTGTAGGACATAGTCCTCTCAGTTTCAGTGAATGTGTGTGAACAGATAAGAAGATAAAGATTAGAATAATTCACGAGTCGATGCTGGTTTACGGGGTGGGAGATTGCAACCTTCACGTGGTCCGCCCTGTTTCGACTAATGCAATCAACTCGACGTGCACACACAGAAGATCAAATAGAACAAGTTGTCCTACAACTTTAGGCTGTGCACGCCACACGAAAGAAGAAGAAGATGCTGGTTTCCAAAAAAAATACACAAAGTGCTGGAATAACTCAGCAGGTCAGGCAGCATCTCTGGAGAACATGGATAGCTTGATCAGTCTGAAGAACAGCCACAATCCGGGATGTCACCTATCCATAAGATAGACACAATGCTGGAGTATCTCAGTGTGTCAGGCAGCATCTCTGGAGAATATGGGTAGCTTGATCAGTCTGAAGAAGGGTCCTAACCCAAAACAATATCCATGATATAGACACAAAGCTGGAGTAACTCAGGAGAAAGGATCTCTGGAGAAAGGGAATAAGTGACGTTCTAGTGACTTTTTAGTCACTAGCTGGCATTCATGCTGCCAGGAATTTTAAAAAAGGGATAGCAACAGCACTTTCTAGCAAAGATCATAGAGCATTTTGCATTGCCAAATGGCGGCCGTGACACTCCGTTACGTACTACACCTCAGTGCGTTGGATTACGTCGGAGTGGAGTATCTAGCTGAAGAAGGGTTTCGGCCCGAAACGTTGCCTATCTCCTTCGCTCCTTAGATGCCGCTGCACCTGCTGAGTTTCTCCAGCCTTTTGTGTACCCTCCGCTCTATGATCTTTGCTTTCTAGTGCTTGTACGGCGAATGTGATATAACTGAGGCATCTGGAAGATTCTGACTGCCAGTACCTGACGTTAGGCAGGTTCCAGCTGTCACTTATTGGCAACTGGTGAGTTTGCTTTGTTAGTTCTTATGACTGCATTGCACAAGAAAGATGCCAGATATTATTCAAGAGTATCTGGAGAGAAATAATTGGTGACACCAGATAGATCAATATTTTTGCCTGCGGTTGAAAAAATTACTTCTGAATTGTCTTCTGAATAAATGGGGAATTTGGAACAGCTGCGGTATTTTTACTTTCTTTTAGTGAGTGATTTGCTTTAGTACCTGTTGCTATTTTCCATGATATAGATTCATGGCACTTCAGATATCGAGTTTGTGAAGAAAAAATGTCCTGAGGATGTCTGACAGGAGGGATTTAGTACAGGATGGAGACATAAATGCAAACCAAAGAATGCAGGGGATCCATGATGCTTTAATAATATTTAGGGTTTTCAGCTGGAAACCATACCAAACAAGCAAAAGTAAGATTAAAAAAGAAATGCCACACAACTTATTTTAGTGGGTGTTAGCGATAGCCAGGAATCTCTGGGCTATTGGGAGGAGAGGGTCCCTTTGCTGCCTGTCGAGTCTTGGCTGGGTCCTCCTTAACTATCGCCTCCTCCCAATGGCTGAGGAGCAGCATCTGAATCTGAGGGCATCATCTTTACTATAGTCGGCGGGACTTCGCCCGAAGGCTCGTCGGTTGAAGGGACCGGGAAACTGCCCAAAGACTCGTTGGACGGGGGATGCTGGTCGGGGCCTGCCCGAATGCTCGGCCGGATCAGGAACATGGCCGAAGGCTCATCGATAAGGACCAGGAACCCGCTCGAAGACTCTTTGGACCCTGTTCCTTCTGCAGTTGTACAGAGCCCTAGTGAGACCACACCTGGACTATTGTGTGCAGTTTTGGTCCCCTAATTTGAGGAAGGACATTCTTGTGAAGGAGTGCAGCATAGGTTTACAAGGTTAATTCCCGGGATGGCGGGTCTGTCATATGCTGAGAGAATGGAGCGGTTGGGCTTGTATACTCTGGAAATTAGAAGGGTGAGAGGGGATTTTATTGAAACATATAAGATTATAAAGGGTTTGGACACGCTAGAGGCAGGAAGCATGTTCCCGATGTTGGTGGAGTCCAGAACCAGGGGCCACAGTTTAAGAATAAGGGGCAAGCCATTTAGAACGGAGATGGGGAAACACTTTTTCACACAGAGAGTTGTGAGTCTGTGGAATTCTCTGCCTCCGAGGGCAGTGGAGAAGCCGGTTCTCTGGATACTTTCAAGAGAGAACTAGATCGGGCTCTTAAAGGGAGCGGAGTCAGGGAATATGGGGAGAAGGCAGGAATGGGGTACTGATTGTGGATGATCAGACATGATCACATTGAATGACGGTGCTGGCTCGAATGGCCGAAAGGCATACTCCTGCATCTATTGTCTATTGTCTATTGGACAACGGGATTGGGAACTTGTCTGAAAGCTCGTCTGTCGGTGGGAACGGTAACCAGCCCGAAGGCTCATTGGGGCCTGCTCTAAAGGCCCGGCGGGACAAGGGTCCGGCCGGTAGGATCGGCAGACCATGGGACCGGGAAGGAGCTGGAGACGTAGATGCGAGGCACAAGCGCCGGTGGGGGGGGGTGAACCGGGACGATGCGTTTTCTAGGTCGGCTGCAGGAGGTGCCCCCGGGACACAAAGGTGGCTGGACAAGGAGAGGAGAGGGACGTCGGTTCACGGGAACTGCTCCTGTACATCGAGCTCGCGGGCGGACCGCACTTTGGACTTTGAATGTGTAATGTATGCAAAACGAATTTCACTGTGCAGTTGTATATGTGACAGATAAAACACCATTGAACCATTGTGACAAGGGAACTACATGGAGCGGTGCCAACCACTATGCTTTTGACATCTCTACATTTTTTCACAACCTCATGGGGAGGGAATGTTGAGCCGCCTGCAGAAATAATTTCTCTCCATATGCCAGAAGGTAGACAAAAATGCTGGAGGAGCTCAGCGGGTGAGGCAGCATCTATGGAGAGAAGGAAAGAAGGCATATGTCGCTTGCTTCACAGTGGCATGCAAGCCATGATCCAAACCATCATGTCTATCTTCAGCCATGCTGGGTGCCTTCCCACCACAATATGGAGCTGTTTGCGGTTCCCACACTCCCCTCATCAGTGACGCAAAGGACTTGACAGCAGCCATGTCTTGCTCAAAACTAAAGGGATTGCCTCAGAAGAACATTTTGTGAGATGCAGATTACGAAGCATCTTGTGGCAAGTGCGCACTGTGGCAATGGCACACCAGTAAGTCTGAAGAAGGGTCTCGACCCGAAACAACACCCATTCCTTCTCTCCAGAGATGCTGCCTGTCCCGCTGAGTCACTCCAGCATTTTGTGTCTATCTTTGATGTAAACCAATGGTAACGGCTTGAGGTGGTTGAAGAGAATCCGAAATAGCCAACTGTTTTTCACTAAATAGTTCAGTTCAACACATTGCATTTTTAAAATTTAGTCAAATAGAGATTATTAAATTCTATTAAATTCATAACTCTCCTTTAGGCGATTGAAAAGGTTTGGGGAGCTGTGAGAGGAGGAGAAACACTTTCTACCTCATCTTCAAGCCGTGGTCATTGTGTTGCCTATTCCATTGAGGTCTTGTCCATGGCAACGCTCAGATTCTGTTGATGGAGTACTGTCAGCATTGGAAGCAAATTTACCTTTTCTTCATGGAATTTCATTAAGACAGGACCACAGACATAAATCGTACATAAATTCCCAAACTCATTACTATTTTTTGTCATGTTGCTTTTATATTAATAATTGATTTATTTGCTATATCAAGATTAACTAACTGGTTAAGAGGAATGTTTACTGGAGTTTAATGCAGATAAATGTGAGGTGTTGCATTTACCTCGGGCGTGTAGTTTGACACCCACTGGTTTAGAGAGATACGGGCAAACACAGGCAGATGGGACATCTTGGCTGGCATTGGGCAAGTTGGGCCGAAGGGCATTTTTCCGTGCTGTATGACTTTATATAAATGATTCTTGCCAGCCAGCCTGCCATATTGTACTTAATAAATATCTGTGTTAAACAACGTGTGATATTAAAGCAAGACATTTATATTTTGTTGCACAGTTAAGAATAACCAACCTATTCTTCAATTTTGGGAATGGGAAGATTCGGTCAGGGATGACATTTTCATTGCGATCCTCCAAGGATCTCCATTTTGAGTGCAATCAATGCGAGCTGGATGAAATTACACAGTTGGTCACATTTCGCAGATTGCCACACTGGGCATTTGAAACCCAGTGACATATATATTACAGCTTGAAAATAAATTTATAACTACTTGGATTTAAATCAAAATGAGAAACATTTAAAATGTCCAGTGATATGGAGCAAAACTCTGCTAACTTCAGCAGGCAAGGGACTTTGATGCCAGACCATCAGATGTTTTAGATTATTGTTATTATTCCTATTAATGCTCCAACACACTTTTAATTCACTTTTATAAGATGTTACACAGTGCTATAAATGTTAGTCATGCCAGCAAGTTTAAAGGGAGTATGGGAAACAGCACCTGGTGAGCCAGATGCTGAATTGTTGGCATTTCAGAAGCCAGATAGCAGATTATCTGAGTTTTACTGTGGCTATATGTTTATAGACAATAGGTGCAGGAGTAGGCCATTCGGCCCTTCGATCACATTCACTGTGATCATGGCTGATCATCTACAATCAATACCCCGTTCCTGCCTTCTCCCCATATCCCTTGACTCCGCTATCTTTAAGAGCTCTATCTAACTATCTCTTGAAAGCATCCAGAGAATTGGCCTCCACTGCCTTCTGAGGCAGCGAATTCCACAGATTCACAACTCTCTGGGTGAAAACGTTTTTCCTCAATTTTACTTTATGGCACAGAACATTATTTCCTGTAATTTAGTATTAGAGAGTGAGTTTCCCATGCATTTACCTCTCTTATACCCTAATTTTTAAGACTGCAAGGTTACTGCTAGTAATCTCTGAGATTAGAATATGCCCTACAAATCCATACACTAGTGGTAGTGTGTGGTATATTTCAAAACTTTGAAATTCAGCATTGCTATCCGTTCGCAAGCATGCACTATCAGGTAATGCATCTTGTGAAGTTTGGAGCATGGAACTGCAGATGCTGGTTTACACCGAAGATAGATACAAAATGCTGGAGTAACTTAGAAGGACAGGCAGCATCCCTGGAGAGAAGGAATGGGTGACGTTTCATCAGCCTGAAGGGTCTCGACCCGAAACGTCCTCCATTCCTCTCCTGAGATGCTGCTGCTCCCGCTGAGTTACTCCAGCATTTTGTGTCTATCTACTGCATCTTGTGATCTGAGCTGCGTATGGCCATCAAACCCAATAGTGTGAAGACTAGAATCGCATTTCTGTGGGTTTGTTTTCTCTGATTGATCCAAATAAAATCACCTTCCAACAATGCGGTACTGGACTGAGGGGGTCAAAAGAATGTGGGGTCCAGTCCCTAATGTGCCCACAATTCTGCTGATTAAGAAGACCGACACAAAAAGCTGGAGTAACTCCACGGGTCAGGCAGCATCTCTGGAGAAAAGGAATAGGTGACCTTCCGGGTCAAGACCCTTCTTCAGACTGAGAGTCAGGGAAAAGGGGAGCGAGAGATATATAGACGGCACACAGAACAAAAGAGTGAAAGATAAAGCAAAAAGCAACGATGATCAAGGAAAGGAGAAGCCCTGTTCAGAGGCAAGGATTGCCACCTACTGAGTGCAGCTGATCTTGGCAACATTTGTCCGATTTTACTTTTGCTTGTTTTTGTTGTGTAGGTCCTAATCCTACTCTATCCCTGTGTAATGAGTGTGCGCCTTCTACTACGAATCACTAATTGCAGTCCTATTGCTCAAAACTCTGCAAAGGAGCAAGGCCTGCAGTAGCAGGCACTGAATACCAGATCAGAGAAAGTAGCAGTAAATTCTGTTCCTGCTCTGACCGTAATTAGAAGCCATATGGCATCATTAAAATCCAGACTATTCCCTTCACAGTTGTAGACATTCACAATTCGTGTCTCTTGTTTGAAGAGAGCCATTTCTCTCAAATTTAAAAAAAAACTGTGCTTCACAGGTTGAAACAAATAAATGCCTTCAACTTTCTGCGTTTTGCATTTCTAGACATTCTCTCTATTTTACAACACTAACTATGCTTTGGCTTGCTGGGGGGGGGGGAGGGTGATGGCAAGGTTTGTTCTTTTATGATTGAAAGCCTGTGATCTGCGCTATACTGCAGGGCTCTGGCTGGGCCGCTTGCCGTTAGCTATATCCAGCGGTTGTGAACATAGGAGGTATGATTAGCAAGTTTATAGATGAAATTTAAAAATGGTGTTCTTAACATAAAGTAGGGTTGTTTTCAGTTACAGCACAATATTAATGAGCTGTGAAGAAGTTACAGAGAAATGCATGAAAAATACGAGGTAATGATTTTTGCAGGATGGAAGTCTATGATATCTACCATGTATGATAGTAGTCACAGAACGGGTGAGGGGGGGGGGGGGAGGGGGGTTGATCAGATGGGCGATTTGGATGAGGGAATCGAAAGGTTTGAGGCCAAGTTTGCAGCATGATACAAAGCCAGGTGGAGGGGCTGGTAGAGAAGGCAGGGGGGACTCTGCAGAAGGATTTGAACAGGTCGGGAGAGTGGGCTGAGAAATGGCAGATGGAATGCAGCGTGGCAAAGTGTGGAGTCGTGCAATTTGGTAGTAGGAATAATATTCTCAATGGGGAGAGAACTCAGAAATCGCCTGCAGGAGGTGGCATTATTACAGATCCCCCACAGGCAAGGCCGTCTCCATGATGCTAATGTTGGCCAGAAGATCCAGCCGCCTGATGCTGTACACCAGCAGATTCAGAAACAGCTACTTTCCTACAACTATCAGTTTCTTAATTTGGTTTAGTTTAGAGATACAGTGCAGAAACAGGCCCTTCGGCCCACCGCGTCCGAGGAGACCAGCGATGCCCACGCACATAGAAGACTATCCTACACACACTAATGGCAATTGAATAATCTGATCTTAGAAGAATGAGGGGGGACCCTCATTGAGACATACGGAATAGTGAAAGACTTGGATAGAGTGGATGTGGTGAGGATGTTTCAACTAGCGGGAGAGTTTAGGACTAGAGGTCATAGCGTCAGAATGAAAGGACGTTCATTTAGGAAGGAGATGAGAAATTTAAATAGTCAGAGGGTGGTGAATCTGTGGAATTCTCTGCTACGGAAAGCTGTGGAGGCCTGTTTAAGTCAGTGGATGTTTAAGGCAGGGAGAGATAGATTCTTGATAAGTATAGGTGTCAGAGGTTACGTGGAGAAGGCATGAGAATGGGATTAAGATGGAGAGATACATCAGCCATGATTGAATGCGGAGTCGACTTGATGGGCCGAATGGCCTAATTCTACTCCTATCACTTATGATCTTATGACAATTTACAAATCTACCAAGCCAATTAACCCACAAACCTCTACGCCTTTGGAGTGGGAGGAGAGCAGAGCACCCGTAGACAACCCACGCAGGTCGCGGGGAGAACTCAGAAACAGACTCCGTATAAACAGCACCCGTAGTTGGGATCGAACCTGGGTTACTGGTGCCATGAGGCAGCAACTCCACCTCCGTGCCGTCCTAATCCTACCTTGGCAACGGTACGCTACGGACCGCCTGTTGCACAACCATGAACTTGCACTTTTTCTAATTGTGGTTTGCACTAATGTCTTGTTTTTTTTGGCATCCTTTTTGCTTTTCACTGCCTTGCGGGGTTTAGGTGCGTTTTATGTATAATTGATGTTTTGTGCATTGACTGAGTGGATGCGCCTGTGACACTGCTGCAAGCAAGATTCTACTTGAACCTCACCATACGTGTGCATATGAAAAGAAGCTAGTCTTGATTTGACTTATTACTCTTCGAAGTGGACTGTGACTTTTCGTACATGAGAGGGTATGAGCAGATTATTCTACTTTCACGATGACACTGCTGAGCTTCATCCTGCGTTTCTTTGAGAGCCTCCACTCTGCTGGTGAGGTGAAGGTTGCAGGTGCTCAGGATCCTGAGAGCGACACCGTTTGGAGCAGCAGTATTCTCCTGACGAGGTCCCCCACGGCGGGTAGGCTGAGGGGGAGGTTCCCGACAAAGCGAGACCCGGGAAGAATGCCTCAACGATGAACGAGGCGGAGGATGTTTGCTGGCCAATATGTGGAGCACCATGACAGCTGAGAAGGCAGAAGTAGGCGATAGCAGGGAGAGACTCCTAACCGCCCTGGAGTCGATGCTGTTGGACCCGGGGCTGTCTGTGTCAAGGACCGTGTGGTATAGCTGTCCGTGCACCAGTCTCCTCGCATTAAAGGGTGTCATGTACCAGAGTCTACCCTGAAGGAATGAAGTCTGTGGCTCCAGGGTCAGCTTCTTCAGCCATCTCAAAATGCACAGAAAAGAGCCACCAGAACGACAATCATGCTCGACTACAAGTGATCGCCCATGACCTATGCTACACTTGGCCACCATCTTGGAGAGTTCACTGGTGAATGAAAACCAATAAAAAAACTTTAGATGTATTTTTCCTCCATCGCCCCCCCCCCCCACTCCTGGATTACTAAAGTCAACTGTACATCTCTACTGTTCCTTTGCAATGTTTCCTGACTGAGTTTATAATTCAGGGAGTTTGATGCTTTCTGGAAGATAGGTCAGGGTGGTCAGGGAGAGGCTGGGCAGTTAAATGTCTCCATGTCATTCACCTATCCAAGATTGCCCGAATCCTATGTAATCAGATTCAACTGCATTGATTTAAGGTCCACGCGAAGAAAGCCATTCAATATTCTACCAAGCCTCTCCTGCATATAGTTGTTAATTTAGGCCAGAAGAAGGGGCCAAAAATGGCGGTACGGTGTCGCAGCGGTAGAGTTGCTGCCTGACAGTGCTTACAGCGCCAGAGACCCAGTTTCACTTCCGACCACGGGCGTTGTCTGTACAGGGTTTGTACGTTCTTCCCGTGACCAAGTGAGCTTTTTCCGAAAACTTTGGTTTCCTCCCACACTCCAAAGACGTAGAGGTTTGTAGTTTAATTGGCTCGGTATGAAATGTAAATTGTTCCTAGTGTGTGTGTACGGGATCACTGGTCAATGCGGACTCGGTGGGCCAAAGGGCCTGTTTCAACGCTGTATCTCTAAACTAAACTAAAGGTATGTTTGAAATGTGTTCTAATGTAACCAGCAGGATCATAAGTATACCAAACCTATCTAAAAGTGCACATTGTCAGATTTTAATAAAGACCACTTTTATACATTTTTGTTTCACCATGTAGAAATTACAGCAGTGTTTATACATTGTCCCCCATTTCAGGGCACCATAATGTTTGGGACACATGGCTTCACAGGTGTTTGTAATTGCTCTGGTGTGTTTAAATGCCTCCTTAATGCAGGTTTCAGAAAGCTCTCAGCACATATTCTTTCCTCTAGTCTTTTCATCACCTTTGGAAACTTTTATTGCTGTTTATTAACATGAGGACCAAAGTAGTGCCAATTAAAGAAGCCATTATGAGACTGAGAAACAAGAATAAATCTGTTATCTCTAACAGCCAAACCTTAGGCTTACCAAAATCAATTGTTTGAAGCATCATTAAGAAGAAAGAGAGGACTGGAGTGATTCCTAATCGCAAAGGGACCAGAAGGCCAAGGAAGACCTCCACTGCTGATGACAGAAGAATCCACTCAATAATAAAGAAACATCCCCAAACACCTGTCCGACAGATCAGAGACACTCTTCAGGTGTGGGCTTTTCAATGACCACTGTTCACAGAAGACTTCATAAACAGATATACAGAGGCTACACTGCAAGATGCAAACCACTGGTTAGCTGCAAAAATAGGATGGCCAGGTTACAGTTTGCCAAAAAGTACTCAAAAGAGCAACCACAGTTCTGGAAAAAGGTCTTGTGAACAGATGAGACGAAGATTAACTTGTATCAGAGTGATGACAAGAGAAAAGTATGGTGGAGAGAAGGAACTGCCCAAGATCCAAAGCATACCACTTCATCTGTGAAACACAGTGGTGGGCATGTTATGCCCCGCGCATATATGGATGCTGAAGGTACTGGCTCACTTATCTTCATTAATGATACAACTGCTGATGGTAGTAGCATAATGATTTCTGAAGTGTATAGACACATCCTAATCTGCTGAAGTTTAAACAAATGTCTCAAAACTCATTAGCCGGCAGTTCATTCTACAGCAAGACAATGATTCCAAACATACTGCTAAAGCAACAAAGGAATATTTCAAAGCTAGAAAATGGTAAATTCTTGAGTGGCCAAGTCAATCACCTGATCTGAATCCAATTGAGTATGCCTTTATATGCTGAAGAGAAAACGGAAGGAGACTAGCCCCCAAAACAAGCATAAGCGAAAGATAGCTGCAATACAGGCCTGGCAGAGCATCACCAGAGAAGACACCCAGCAACTGGTGATGTCCATGAATCGCAGACTTCAAGCAGTCATTGCATGCAAAGGATCTGCAAGAAAATACTAAACATGACTACATTCATTTAGATGACATTGCTGAGTCCCTAACATTATGGTGCCCTGAAATGGGGGGGGGGGGGGGGGAACTATGTATAAACACTGCTGTAATTTCTAAATGATGAAACCAAAATGTATTTAATAAAATCTGACAAGGTGCACTTTAACCACATTTGATTATTTCTATTACAAATCTCAAATTGTGGAGTATAGAGGTAAATCAATAAATGATGGGTCTTGGTTCCAAACATTATGGAGAGGTCTGTCTGTCTGTCTGTCTGTCTGTCTGTCTGTCTGTCTGTCTGTCTGTCTGTCTGTCTGTCTGTCTGTCTGTCTGTCTGTCTGTCTGTCTGTCCTTTTAAGGAGACCTGTAACCCAAATATTGTTGTTTTGTATTTTTGACATTTGAAAGCAATACAGAAAGTTGTAATCCTTTAGTTTTTGGTTTAGTTTGGAGATACAGTTCGGAAGCAGGCCCTTCAGCCCACCGAGTTCGCGGGGACCAGCGATCCCCGCTCACTAACACTATCATACGCACACTAGGGACAATTTACAATTATGCAAAGACAATTGGCTTACTAACTTGTACATCTTTGGAGTGTGGGAGAAAACCTGGAGAAAACGAGAAAACCTGGAGAAAACCCACGCAGGTCACGGGGAGAATGTACAAACTCCGTACAGACAAGCATGCTCAGTCAGGAACGAATCCGGACCTCTGGCGCTGTGAGGCGGCAAATCTACCGCTGAAATGATAAATGAGCTTCATTACAATTTTTCGTGATAATTCTTAGCAGCTCGGAGAGGGACACAATGTGTCTGCAACCTCGTGTCACCCAGATTATCTCAAGTAAGAAATACAATTTTATTGCCAAATTATCTATGGAAAAATGTTGAATGCAGCATGATTCTTGAAATTTGATGAAATCACATTTTGTGAATATCATTAATGTGAATATAACACCAGAAAAACTGATTTACATTTATATTGCACTTTTCACAAACTCGTGGTGCCATAAAGTTATTTTACAATCAACAAAATGCCTTATTGTCATATTTCGCTTGGGCAGCTGTCAACCCAACAGTATGTGTATTGATTTTTCTAACTTCAAGTAACCCTTGCATCCTCTCTCTCCGTTCCTGCTGCACCATAGTCGTTGTGCAACTTTCACTGTTGCCCTGTTGAGTTTCACTGTCTATATAACTCGTTATCACTTAGGCCACAGCTAACAATGGACCATTGTGGGCTCCATCTTTCTTTGATCATCGTTACTTTTTGCATATCTTTTATTCATTTGTTATATATCTCCCTAAGTCAATGCCTATATTTCTCATTTCTCTTTCCCCAACCCTCAGCTGACGAATGGTCTTGACCCGAAACGTCACCTATTCCTTTTCTCCAGAAATGCTGTCTGACCTGCTGAGTTACTCCAGCATTTTGTGTCTATCTTTGTTTTAAACCAGCAGCTGCAGTTCCTTCCTACACATAGTATAGCCCAAGCTGTCTTCAACACTGCAATAGATGAGACTGAACTGAAGACTGTTGAAATCTGTGGGATCTCATCTGCAGTTACAGTATTGTTCCATTTACTGGCCAAAAAAGATAATTACTTGGATTTGCAAGTAAATTCGAGTGAGAATTGAGTAATTGATGACAAATAACCTGCCATTACTCAGCAACAGCAACAATTTGTTCGTTTATTTATACTGTCTTTTAATGTACTAAAGTGTTCTGTGGCATTTCACAAGCATGCTGTCAGCCAAGATGTCCATTAAGCCATGTCAGGTGGCCAAAAAGAGCATCTTAGTGAAAGAGAGATGAATTGAAAGAACTGGTGGGGAAATTCCAGAGCTTGGGACTCTGCTAGTAATGGGTATAATTAAAAGTTTGTTTTCCGGATCGTATCTACGGTCGATCTGCAGCCTAACATCGTGGAGCTGGAGGCCTTGCTCGGGACTGACTTTGAGCCCCACTGCGGGGTGTGGACTTGCCATTGGAGCCGATTCCTTGCCTGGGATCGACGCTCCAACCGCGGCCTGCGGATTTCACCATCGGGAGCTCGCAGTCTCGGGCTGAGACCGACGTCAGGTAGCTCCAAAAGCCACACAACGGTAGATTGCCCGGCGAGGGGACGCTAAGATTCCCCCTGCGATGCAGGAACTTGATCCTTCCCCGATGAGGAAGGCCCGCCGCCGGCTACGGGAGTAAAGTCGTCCCTTCAACGGAAGTTTGGAGGCCCCCGACCGCTGGAGAACATAGAAGGGAGGGATCAAATTCCTCGTATGTTACAAAACATACTTTATTAAAAAATATGATTATGATAATGTGAAATTGATAATGCGTAAGAAGCCAGAACTGGAACCGGATACAAATATAGAGTGAAGCCATGGACACCATTATAGCCCCTGGTAATAATCCCACTTCGCATTAAAAGATTAACAAACTCAGGTCTAACATTTTTCAGCAGTTCCAGCAGAGATGAAGAATTGATGATTTCTGCCCTTGACATCTTACCAATAACTACACATCGACTCATCCAGGACAAAGGAAACACGGTGGTGCAGCGGTAGAGTTGCTGCCTTCCAGCGCCAGAGGCCCAGGTTCGAATCTGTCTACGGTTGCTTGCCTGTACGGAGTTTGTACATTTTCCCCGTGACCTGCGTGGATTTTCTCCGTGATCTTTGGCTTCCACCCTCACTCCAAAGACCTTCAGGTTTGTAGGTTAATTGGCTTGGTATAAATGTAAATCGTCCCAAATGTGTGTAAAAGAGTGTTTGTTTGTAAGGATCACTGGTTGGTGCGGACTCGGATCAATGGGACCTGTTTCCGCAGTGTAGCTCTAAAACTAAACTAAACTAAAACTAAAACTAAGTTCGCATTAATTAAACCAAATATATTCAGATCAAATCATACAACTTTATCAACATACTAAACAATTACACTTTGAATTCGGTGATAAACCACAAAAACTATTAGCTCGTCAACTCCGAAAGAAGGATGGGGAAAAAACAATTTATAAAATTAGATCACACATGGGAGAAATACTAACATTGCCCAAGGATATCAATGACAGATTTTTACAATATTATCAAACACTTTACTCAACCAAAACGATAGAGCGTTCTGCAAGAATGGAATCATTTTTACAGAAATGTAATCTTACAGGTTTAGATCTGAAAGAGAGGGAATTATTAGGTGCTGAAATATCAGTAAAAGATATTCAAGAATCTATTAGATCTTTACAAAATGGAAAGGCCGCAGGCCCTGATGGCTTAGGCACTGAATTTAATAAAAAAAATTATGACCTGATTTCTCCACGCCTACAGACATTATATAATTACACCTTTACTCAACAGAAACTGTCAGAAACTTTAAACGAATCAACAATAACACTTATACCAAAAATGGATAAGGACCTTGAGGACCCAGGTTCATATAGAGCAATTGCTCTATTAAACACTGACCAGAAAATATTAACCACATTTCTAGCCTATAGATTAAGTTTAGCGATTCATAAATTAATACACCCCGATCAAACAGGTTTTATTCCAAAATGTTATTCATTTTATAATCTGATACGATTATTTAATATTATATAGTCAAATAGAATAGCTAATGTAGATGTAGCAGTCATCTCGCTAGACGCTGAAAAAGCATTTGATCAGGTGGTATGGCCCTATTTATTTTCGATGATGGAAAAATTTCAACTGAGCGAGAAGTTCTGCACATGGGTTAAGCTTTTATATACTAACCCAACAGCTAGAATATTAACAAACTAAATGTTATCACCTACATTTAATTTATCTAGAGGTTGTAGACAAGGATGCCCGCTAGCCCCGTTATTATTCGCCCTTGCTATTGAACCACTGGCAGAAAGTGTTAGAGCCCACCCAGAAATATATGGGTATAATACTAAAGATACAGTTAATAAAATTTCTTTATATGCAGATGATGTATTATTTTACTTTGGAGTCACATGAGAGACTACGTGAAGAACCTCCTACAGCCGTTCGTGCGTCATTGCGTCAGACGCTTTCGTGCAGACGACTGTGGAGCAGCGCAGCTCCTCCAACGGTAAGTCTAAAAAGTTTCAGGTAAGTGCTACTTCTTACAGAAACATAGAAACATAGAAAATAGGTGCAGGAATGGGCCATTTGGCCCTTTGAGCCTGCACCACCATTCAATATGATCATGGCTGATCATCCAACTCAGTATCCCGTACCTGCCTTCTCTCCATACCCTCTGAACCCCTTAGCCACAAGGGCCACATCTAACTCACTCTTAAACATAGCCAATAAACTGGCCTCAACTACCCTCTGTGGCAGAGAGTTCCAGAGACTCACCACTCTGTGTGTGAAAAAAGTCTTCCTCATCTCGGTCTTAAAGGATTTCCCCCTTATCCTTAAGCTGTGACCCCTTGTCCTGGACTTCCCCAACATCGGGAACAATCTTCCTGCATCTAGCCTGTCCAACCCCTTAAGTTTTGTAAGTTTCTATAAGATCCCCCCTCAATCTCCTAAATTCTAGAGATTATAAACCGAGTCTATCCAGTCTTTCTTCATAAGACAGTCCTGACATCCCAGGAATCAGCCTGGTGAACCTTCTCTGCACTCCCTCTATGGCAATAATGTCCTTCCTCAGATTTGGAGACCAAAACTGTACGCAATACTCCAGGTGTGGTCTCACCAAGACCCTGTAAAACTGAAGTAGAACCTTCCTGCTCCTGTACTCAAATCCTTTTGCTATGAACGCTAACATACCATTCGTTTCTTCACTGCCTGCTGCACCTGCATGCCTACTTTCAATGACTGGTGTACCATGACACCCAGGTCTCGCTGCATCTCCCCTTTTCCTAATCGGCCACCATTTAGATAATAGTCTGTTGTTCTTACCTGTTGTAGGTCTCCTGCAGGAACCTCTGGGGTTTTTACAGGATGTTCGCGATGGCCGACGAGTGAACCAGCCTAGGGTTTTGGGGGGAAAACCCTGGACCGACCGCGGAAGCGGAGAGCTGGGAATGTCGGGTTCGCGATTGGAGTAACTGATAACGCGGTCAGTGACTCCACACGTTGGGGTCCCGGGGAGGGGATATCCAAGAATAGTGCGGTTCTGGACCGCAGTAGTCCCTAGGGGATGGGTTTTAATGGACCAGAATGGTCAGCCTGGGTTCCCGGTGGAGGGGAAACCCAAGTATATGTGGTTTTACATCGCAGTAGTCTCCACCACACACACACACACACACACACACACACACACACACACACACACACACACACACACACACACACACACACACACACACACACACACACACACACACACACACACACACACACACACACACCCACACACCCACACACACACCTGCGGTACCTTCCTGGCACCCAGGCTAATCATTTATGCGAGTTAACCCCATTTCCTGGGGACTACTGCGGTCTGGGAACCGCATATACTTGGGTTTCCCCAGCACCGGGAACCCAGCCTAACCATTTAGGTTTGTTTTAACCCCATGTGAATTATTAAAAAAAAAAAAAGAAAAATGGGTGAAGCGATGCCCAAAATACAACATACTGAAAGATTTGGAGCAATGCTGCGATACAATGCAGGCGATTGCCTCAATTAGATGAGAACACCTTTATCACGATATTACGATGGTGTACAATGGAAGTGTCTCTCCGTGGGAGGTCGAAGGGATTGGCAATCTCAGAAGGCACCTATTGATTGAGGAATTATTACAGGTATCAGGGGTTATGGAGAGAAGGCAGGAGAATGGGGTTAGGAGGGAGAGATAGATCAGCCATGATTGAATGGCAGAGTAGGCTTGATGGGCCGAATGGTGTAATTCTGCTCTTATCACTCACGAATATGAAGAAAGCTGATGGAAAGTAAGATTCTATGGTGATGAGGTCCCAAAAATGAATGAGTGAAAGCATAGTTTCCCGTGATGGGTGTCCATCTCAAAGCAGCAAGGAAACAGAAAAAGGGTGATGCAGCGGCAGAGTTGTTCCCTCACAGCCTCAGAGGCCTGAGTACTATTCTGACTACGGATGCTTTCTGTACAGAGTTTGCACGTCCTTCCCATAACCCGTGTGGGTTTCCTCCCACACTCCAAAGACGTACAGGTTTGTCGGTAAGTTGACTTGGTATAAACGTAAATTGTCCCTGGTGTGCGTAGGGTAGTCTTAATATGCGGGGATCGCTAGTCGGCACGGACTTGGTGGGGCCATGAGCCTGTTTCCACGCTGTATCTCTAAACTAAACTAAACGACAAAGTAATTTTCTATTAACTGTTCAGTGTGCAGGAATTGCAATGAAATAGAAGAAGGCCATGGCAGGTAGAAACATTAGGAAACTTGATTTGTAATCAGTTTGTTACAATGACAGGTTAGTATTCATGGAAGTTGTAATATTAAAGGTTAATGGACAATCTGAAATGTATAGCTCTCTTGTGCCTCAGTTTGATGCCTCTGAATGGTAATCACAGAACCATTATTAATTTGTACCAACATATAACAAGCTGAGGCTCTTCCTCATCATGGATAGATTATCTGCCTAAACCATCATATCTGTTTACAAAATATTCTCTCAATATCGCATACTCTTTTGCCTGTGATCCTGAAACATTAAAGCAATCTGTATCAAAGCAGATCAGAAGCTCAAAGCAGTCGCAATTTTATTTGGCCTGGCGTTTATTTAGTAAAATTCCATTTCTGGAAAGCTTTGAAGAAAATGTTTTAAAAAAAAATCATAATCAGTTATATGGCAAATTCATAATTCCCAGTATATGTTTCAACAAATAAGGAAGTATGGAATCCTCTCTTCTAGCCATCCTCTCATGCATTGGATCACACATTTTCCTTGTTCTTATTAATTAATCAATCAATAATCAATAATTAATTCTTCCAATGCAAGAATTAATCAATTCTTCCAGAGGAAGACAAGCTTTTTAGTCTTATATAGAACAAAAAGAACAGAGGATTGACACCACAGACTGAACTGAATAATTTCCCTCATTTCAGTGGACCTGTGGCATACATTCATCACCAGAGCTTTGAATATTTGAATATTTGTACATTCTCCCCGTGACCTGCGTGGGTTTTTTCCGGGATCTCCGGTTTCCTCCCACACTCCAAAGACTTACAGTTTTGTCGAATAATCGGCTTGGTACAATGGTAAATTGTCCCTAATGTGTGTAGGATAGTGTTAGTGAGCGGGGATCGCTGGTCGGCGCGGAGTCGGTGGGCCGAAGGGCCTTTTCCCGTGCTGTATCTCTAAACTAAACTAGTTCTGGCAGCCACACCTTGAGGATGTCAATGCTCTGGAGACCCCATGGAGATGCTTCACAAAATGATTGATATTAAGTCTGAAAGACTTCAGTCAAGCGGAGAGTGGAAAGCTTGAGATAATTGTTCTTGGAACACAGAAGGTAGAATGCCAAAAGAAAGATTCAGTGACATACTTTTACAATGAGATGTTCCAACAAGCAGATGGTGAAGTAGAGAGATAAACCATTTCTTCTGGTGGCACGATCAAATTTATTGCAATTGGCAAGTCAAACAGCGAATAGAATGCTGAGCTTTCGCTGAAACAAGAGTGAATTATGCAGATCTGTCATTCACCGTTTGAAGGAGAGGCAAAAACAGTTTCTATAGCAACTTAAAATGGATTACGATAAATATGTGAAACACTAAAAATGTGCAGGACTTGGGAAACTACTCTTTGTGACGAAGACTGATTTGGTGTAAATGCTCGGAGTACACTCTTTGAGCAGGAAACGCATGAAAGACCCTTATATGTCGTTATACTCCGGACGGCAGAATGAATAACAACCTACACGCAGGTTGCCTGGATCACGAGAGAGTGATTTATGACCCAACATTCCCTGCTTATATACAACACCAACTCATTAACATATACATGAATATGCATGAATACATTAACATGTGCTGCCTAAAATGTCAATTTTATAAACAATAGGGTGATGGCGGGAGATGAGGAAGTGAAGAAAAGGCACGTCAGATGCTGGAGGAAGTAGTGTAATGCCCCTGTCCCACTTAGGAAACCTGAACGGAAACCTCTGGAAACTTTGCACCCCACCCAAGGTTTCCGTGCGGTTCCCAGAGGTTCCCGGAGGTTTTTGTCAGTCTCCCGAATGGTCGAAAGTGGTTTCCGCTTCTTCTATGTTCCGGCGATTATTTAAAAAAATTGAACAAACCTCCGGGGACCTGACAAAAACCTCCGGGAACCGCACGGAAACCTTGGGTGGGGCGCAAAGTCTCCAGAGGTTTCCATTCAGGTTTCCTAAGTGGGACAGAGGCATAAGGAAACAGTGTGTGCATTGACAATCAAATGAACCAATTTAGCGAGCTTTAATACAGAGTCAGGAACCAAATAGCTGGGCTGCCTTAACCGTAGACTCTGATAATGACAGACGGTTGTCCTCACAGGAGGTTTCATCATTATGTTGTCTACCTCGCACAGGTCGTCATTGATAGGCACAGCTGCGGTTTTGCATTAAACGCTGCACCTGCAACCTGAGTGGAGATCAGACTTGTGACAGAAAGCACAAAATGCCGGAGTAACTCAGCGGGGCAAGGCAGCATCTCTGGAGAGAAGGAATGGGTGACGTCTCGGGTCGAGACCCTTCTTCAGACTAGTTATGGAAAAGGGAAAACGAGAGATACAGACGATGATGTAGAGAGATAAAGAATAATGAATGAAAGATGTGCAAAATAAAGTACCCATGATAAAGGAAGCAGGCCATTGTTGGGCAATTTAAAACAATCATTCTCCAGTGAACATCTTCCTTAATTTCCCCGACACCAATTGGGGATGGTGCTTTTGTTTTTAAAATATTGGTGTTGGTAGTAAAAGGAAAAAGGTCGTCAGTTGAAATTTATTTGTCACCTAGTTCTCTCCCCTCCCCACCCCCTTCCCCTTTCTTTTAGCTATTTCCCGATATTGAGGAATGATTAGACATGTATTGACTGCCATAGGTTGATAGAGTGATACCGTGTGGAAACAGGCCCTTCGGCCCAACTTGCCCCCACTGGCCAACATGTCCCAGCTACACTAGTCCCACCTGCCTGCCTTTGGTCCATATCCCTCCAAACCTGTCCTATCGATGTACCTGTCTAACTATTTATTAAATGTTGGGATAGTCCCAGCCTCAACTACCTCCTCTGGCAGCTTGTTCCATACACCCACCACCCTACGTATGAAAAATTCCTATTAAATCTTTTCTCCTTCACCTTGAACCTATGTCCTCTGGTCCTCGATTCCCCTACTCAGGGCAAGAGATTCTGTGCATCTAGCCGATTTATTCCTCTCATGATTTTATACACCTCTATAAGATCACTCCTCATCCTCCTGCGCTCCAAGCAATAGAGACCTAGCCCGCTCAACCTCTCCATGTAGCTCAGACCCTCTAGTCCTGGCAACATCCTCGTAAATCTTCTCTGAACCCTTTCAAGATTGACAATATCTTTCCAATGCCTTTAACATGGTGCGCCGAACTGAACACAATACTCTAAATGCAGTCTCACCAACGTCTTATACAACTGCAACATGACCTCCCAACTTCTATACACAATACTCTGACTGATGAAGGCCAATGTGCCCAAAGCCTTTTATCCCAGCCCTCTACACCAGGTTCAGCACAGGTTTGTCCAAGTGGATCACCTTTCCCATCATCTCTAGTGTCACTTGATCCTGGCGTACAAAGTATGGAAATTAATTAGGTGTTTGATGGTTAGTTCCTATCCACAGAGAATGATGTCCCCTTCACCACAAGAAGTTTGCCAGGCCTGCCATCTAGATCAACACAAAATGCTGGAGTAACTCAGCTAAGAATTCTACAAAGTTTTAAAGAAGGAACTGCAGATGCTGGAGAATCGAGGGTACACAAAAAGCTGGAGAAACTCAGCGGTCTCGACCCGAAACGTCGCCTATCTCCTTCGCTCCTTAGATGCTGCTGCACCCGCTGAGTTTCTCCAGCTTTTTGTGTACCCAAGAATTCTACAAATCTCCTTTTTCTTTATCTCCTAGACCTAGAC
This sequence comes from Okamejei kenojei, assembly GCA_035221665.1. NCBI lineage: Eukaryota > Metazoa > Chordata > Chondrichthyes > Rajiformes > Rajidae > Okamejei > Okamejei kenojei. Next base: position 9,540,641 of record CM069154.1, read on the forward strand.
TGTGAGGTGTTTGGACTTCTCTTCTTTTCTCAATGCGTGCCTTCTTCAATAACTGGTTGTTGTCTTTATACATTTTATGGTTTTGACCATCACGGCCAGATCTTTGCCTTTGGTGAAGACTGTCAGATTTCAAAAGGCTGTATTATTGAATCAATGCGGTTGACTTTGTCCACCCACACTGTGCCACTTTGCTCTTTAGGCATTCTAATGGGCCTGTCCCACTTAAGCGACTTTTTTGGCAACTGCCTGTACCCGTCATAGGTCGTTGCAGGTCGCCGAAAAATTTCAACATGTTGAAAATCCAGCGGGGACCAGAAAGACTCTACGACTCTTTGAGTGAGTGAGAAGACTACTCACAACCATACAGGCGACACCCTGGCGACCATGTCGCGGGGTGGGACAGGCCCATAAGCCTCTTGATTCTTGCAATTATAGCTCCTTGGGCTTTGGGCTGAAATATGCGCAAAATCAATTTGCTTTCTTGCATCTTTTGTAAGCCTTTGTCATAGCTTGAGATCGCTGACTTTATTATAGGTTGTACCTTCATATACCATTTACCGAGTGACTTTCTCAATCTTCAGTCGTGCTGAAATGCGTTCTAGGCAACAATTCACCGTTGAAGTGTAGTCACTGCTGTAATAATAATAATATCTTTTATTGTCATTGCACAGAGGTACAACGAGATTTGGTATGCAGCTTTTCAACCAATGTAATAACTTAATCACCAAAATGAAACAAGGTTTAAGGGATGCGCAAAATCAATTTGCTTTCTTGCATCTTTTGTAAGCCTTTGTCATAGCTTGAGAACGCTGACTTTATTATAGGTTGTACCTTCATATACCATTTACCGAGTGACTTTCTCATCTTCAGTCACGCTGAAATGCGTTCTAGGCAACAATTCACCGTTGAAGTGTAGTCACTGCTGTATAATAATAATATCTTTTATTGTCATTGCACAGAGGTACAACGAGATTTGGTATGCAGCTTCCATCCGATCTAATAACTTAATCACCAAAAAATGAAACAAGGTTTAAAAAAAAAACAGTAAAACAGTATAAAGTGCAAATGGGTCTGTGCCGGGTCAATGTGCGACCGTGACCATCTGAGGGACAGTTCGTTGGGGGGGTGGGCACTCAGCAGGGCCGGTTCAGAGCAGCTATAGCTCTGGGGATGAAGCTGTTACTAAGTCTGGAGGTGCGCGCGTAGAAGGCCTTGTAACGTCTACCGGAAAGTAGAAGTTCGAACAGAATATTGCAAGGGTGTGAGGAGTCTTTGTGAATGCTGACGGCCTTCCTGAGGCACCGTGTATAGTAGATGCCCTCCAAGGCTTGTAGCTGTGTCCCAATTATCTTCTGCGCTCTGTGGGCGACGCGCTGAAGAGCTCTCCTCTCCGCCTCCGTGCAGCTGAGATACCACACAGAGATGCCATACGTTAGTATGCTCTCGGTGGTGCAGCTGTCTCAGGAAGAACAGTCGTTGCTGTGCCTTCTTGACCAGCGCAGTGGTGTTGGTGGACCATGTGAGGTCCTCTGAAATGTGTGTGCGCAGAAACCTAAAGCTGGATATTCTCTCCACACTGTCCCCGTTGATAGAGATTGGAGCGTATTGTATTCCCCATTATGTGTCTTTCTGAAATTGATAATCAGCTCCTTGGTCTTAGAGGTGTTTAGCGACAGGTTGTTATCTGAGCACCAGTCCGCCAGGTTCTGCACCCCCACTCTATAGTTTGTTTCATCACCGTTAGTGATCAGCCCGATCACCGCTGTGTCGTCTGCAAACTTGACAATGGTGTTTTGATGTCGGAGTGTAAGGAGATACACTTGCTATTTTTGTATTGCATGGTTTTACAAACAGCATTTTAATAACCAGGCTATCATAGAGTCATACAGCGTGGAAACAGGCCCTTCGGCCCAACTTGCTCACACCGGCCAACATGTCCCAGCTACACTCGTCCCACTTGCCTGCATTTGGCCCATATCCCACCAAACCTGTGCAGGTTTGCTGATGTTGGCTAAAATGTAAATGCCAGAACATAGGGGAAACTATCTTGGTCTTCAAAATAGTGATTTGCAAGGTCATAAAGATTCCTCCAAAAGACCACCTTTACTACTGAGTTATAATCCCTCAACTATGACATTGGAGTCTCAGCCAACTTTCTGTGCGGAGAGCAAGAGCACAGTAAATGTTAGAGTTTAGACTAACTTTAGACATACAGCGTGAAAACAGGCCCTTCGGCCCACTGTTCTGCGCCCACCAGCGATCCCCTCACACTAACACTATCCTACACCAAGCCCATTAGCTGACAAACCTGGACGTCTTTGGAGTGTGGGAGGAAACCGGAGATCCCGGAGAAAACCTAGGCAGGTAACAGGGAGACCGTGCAAACTCCGTACAGACAGCACCCGTAGTCGGGATCGAGCCCGGGTCTCTGCCGCTGTGAGGCAGCGACTCTACCGCTGCGCCACCCTTAACGCTGGCTAAAGATGTGGTGTGTGTGTACACAATCCTAACAAAACGCACAGTTTTTCCTGAACCATTTTAACTGAGTGTTGTGTTAAATTGTTGGTCAGCAGCCTGATTTTCTGCGGCATCCCTCGGCCTACTAATCTATCATGCGGTAACAGGAGAGGCAAGGCCGAAAATTACCTCCTTCATGGAGGTATATTGAAGCTGTCTGCAATAATGAGCGGCATTGAACCAGAGTTGATTAATAAATCCTTTGTCTTTTTCTTTTAAACCTTTGCTCAGTCTAAACTAAATCGATCTTCAGATTCAATTTCATAGCCACGGCACTGGAAAATGAGCATATAATTCAGCTTCAAAATGAGGGCGTTAAAAACTCTACTAGAACAGGCTAGCCAGAGATAAGCGGCATCTCTAATCATGAAGCTCGTGGTAAAACGCATTTTAAAAAACGCAAAAATAATTCTGAACCTTGTTGTGGCTGATGTGACGCAGACACAGCGAAACAATATGCTGAACAGTCAAAAAAACAATTACAATCTAATGTTCCATCACACATTTCTATAGTGCTCCAGTAAATTGAAATCTTTGCAGCTACGTGCAATCTGCCCAGGAGACACATTGCAATTTGTCAGAGGGGAGGCTTGATAGAAGCTGTCATCTTGTTTCTTTGCAAGAGCAGACAATACGTAGATTCACGGTGCTCCAGAATCAGAGCAAAATAATGGGATCAGCAACGCCTTGGATATCTTGCAGCCGGTATCACGCCATGTATTAAAACGGCTTCGTGTAAGTGGCTTGTATTCGCGACATCTCATGACATTTTACACCCGATTAGATACTTTTAAAGAGTGGTCGCTGTCACAGTGTTGGAAGTCCAGTAATCGATTTGCACAAACAAGGTCCTGAAATCAAATCAACCACGGCAATCCCTTGCTGTGAAGAAGATGAGTCCTGAGATGTGCGTGGTAATTTATACCCCAAACTTTCCGATGGGCTTATTGAATGATTCTATGTGGTAGAGTTGCTCTTTGCTGTGGTATCTTTCCCTTTCCTTTCTACGCCCCTTTATTTTCAGCTTTGGCTGTAAGATACTTTCCTTCAGAGCCGGAGATTTTGACTCATTTGGTCCAGCAAGAACTCTTCCCAAAGATAGGCACAAAGCAGGTCAGGCAGCATCGATGGAGGAAAGGAGACGAGGAAACACTTTTTCTCACAGAGAGCGGTGAGTCTGTGGAATTCTCTGCCTCCAGAGGGCGGTGGAGGCAGGTTCTCTGGATGCTTTCAAGAGAGAGCTAGGTAGGGCTCTTAAAAATAGCGGAGTCAGGGGATATGGGGAGAAGGCAGGAACGGGGTACTGATTGGGGATGATCAGCCATGATCACATTGAATGGCGGTGCTGGCTCAAAGGGCCGAATGGCCTCCTCCTGCACCTATTGCCTGGTGACGTTTCGGATCGGAACCCTTCTTTAGACTTCAAACTTCAGTCAGAAGAAGGGTTCCGACCCAAAACGTCACCTTTTTTTTTTTGTTTCCTCCAGAGATGCTGCCTGACTCACTGAGTTACTCAAGCACGCTGTGTATATCTTTGGTATTAACCAGCATCTGGAGTTCCTTCCTACACGAGAACTCCTCCCTGCTACTCTGCTCTTTTCCCCTCCTTTGTACACTCGTCTCCCCATCTCCGTGCCCCACTGCCCTTTTATCCATCTTTCCCCTCCCCGCTGTCCCCTTCTACCCACATCCCTCCCTCCGGCTTTCCATTTCACTCCTCTCTTATCTGACACCATTTAGTCTCCTTTCCCTCTCTAACCTTTGTCACTTACTCTACCCATCTGACCATCAAATCTCCTTCACCTGTATTCCACATCACTTTCCAGGCTTTGTCCTGCCCCACCTCCCTTTCCTAGCTTTCTCCCCCCTGCTTATATCAGTCTGAACAAAGGTCTTGACCCAAAACGCCACCTTCCCATTCCCTCCCCCAGCAGCTTCCCGAGTTCCTCCAGCACTTCGTTTTTTGCTCAGCTTGTTTTTTTTTTGCCTATTGCCATAAACAAAGCGTATTTTGTGTATTTGTAGCTTTTCCGTTGACTGCAACCTCTCCAGGTTATGAAGCTTGCCTCATTTTGCGTGAATGAATGGACATCATTTAAAAAACCTGGAATGATACTACGAACCATGCCTCTAGTAAGGCCAGTGATTTAAGTGGGAAGACCTCTGTCCCGATATCTGTGTTGCAATTGAAAACAACTTTACAAACACTGAACATATATTTTGCGTTATATCTGCTTTTCAAATGGATCACCAACAAGAGAAGTGAGGTAGGAAGGAACTGCAGATGCTGCTTTAAACCGAAGAGAGGTCACAAAAAGCTGGAGTAACTCAGCGAGACAGGCAGCATCTCTGGAGAGAAGGAATGGGTGACGTTTCGGATCGAGACCCTTCTTCAGAATTCAGGGGAAAGGGAAGTGCGAGATTTAGACAATGATGTGGAGAGATAAAGAACAATGAATGAAAGACATGCAAAAAAAGTAACGATAATTAAGGAAACTAGTCATTGTTAGCTGTTTGAAGTTGCGACGATAAAATAAGGTAGATAAAAGTGCTGGAGAAACTCAGTGGGTGCGGGAGCATCTATGGAGAGAAGGAAATGGGCCACGATTTGGGACAAAACCCTTCTTCAGACCCGAAACGTTGCCTATTTCCTTCGCTCCGTAGATGCTGCTGCACCTGCTGAGTTTCTCCAGCACTTTTGTTTACCTTCGATTTTCCAGCCTCTGCAGTTCCTTCTTGAACTATAAAATAAGGGGCAGATAGCCTGTATTATCATTGATGACTGAAGGATTGATATTAGCCAATACACCGGGGAGAACAACACTATTCTTTGAAATAGTGGTGTAGAGATCTTTAAATTCATTCGAGAGGACAGATGGGGGCCTGAAAGACTAACTCATTTGTAAGATGACAGCTCTCATACCATATTCCTGTCCATTGCACCAGATGTGTCAGCCTTACAAATGTGTCATACCCTGAGAGGTGTGCTTGATTCCATGACCTCCTACATCAGAGATGAGTGTCTCCACATCGGTGTAAACCAGCATCTGCCATTTCTTCCTACACATGTTTAATTCTGGGTCGTGTGTGTCTTATCCAGAGAACAGCTGGGTGAACTGTAGCAGTATACTATGTAAATAATGTGGACCACAACTGCTGTGTGACAGATATGATTATTGCGGCTGATTACAATCACTGCAAGTTAAAATGACAGAGGTGAGGGTAAACAAATGTTGACATGAGTGAGAAGACCGGCAGTAGAGTTATCTGGAACATTTTGGAATAGCTGAGTGTGTTTAGTTTAGATTAAGAGGGAGTTAGATGTGGCCCTTGTGGCTAAAGGGATCAGGGGGTATGGAGAGAAGGCAGGTACAGGATACTGAGTTGGATGATCAGCCATGATCATATTGAATGGCGGTGCAGGCTCAAAGGGCCGAATGGCCTACTCCTGCACCTATTTTCTATGTTTCTATGTTTAGAGATATAGCATGGAAACAGGCCCTTCGGCCCACCGTGTCCGCACTGACCAGCAATTCCCGCACATTAACACTACCCTACACACACTAGGGACAATTTTACACTTGTACCAAGCCAAGTAACCTACAAACCTGTACGTCTTCGGAGTGTGGGAGAAAAACCGAAGATCTCGGAGAAAACCCACGCGGGTCACGGGGAGAACGTACAAACTCCGTACAGACAACACCCTGTAGTCGGGATCGAACCCGGGTCTCTGGCGCTGCAAGCGCTGTAAGGTAGACTGACAGAGCAAGGGCAGTGACGTGGTAAACTGTGGCAGTTGGTCAATGGGGATCATGTGAGATTAGATGTGTTAGATGCTGGAGATGACGTAGGGGTTGGAAGTTCAGATTGTTGTCCGATAGAACGCTGAGCTTGCCAACAGCCTGGTTCTGTAACGTTTCTCTCATCACAATATAAATGCCGGATTAGAAATTGGTTAACAGAGCCAATGACGGGAGGCCCAGTGGAATAACGCTCTTGTCAAATTCAGGCTAAAACTGGTGCGGAATGAATGGCAGAATAATCTCACATGGGGAGAGGCGAGAAACCTTTAAGGGGAATAAAATTGCAGTATGGGCGTTAAATTTCAAGTGTCAAGAGTGTTTAATTGCCATAGGTACTGGCAATGGAACAATAAAATTCTTACTTGCAGCAGCATAACAGACTTGTCAACAGAATGAAAGATTAGTCGATGTTATAATAAACAAAAAAATCAATTAAAAAATCAAGAACTATACTATGACAAAACAACTGTTTAGTGCAGCCAAAGACAGCGTATAGAAATTCGAAAAACGAGCTGGAGTAACGCAGTGGGTCAGGCAGCATCTCTATGGAACATTAATAGGTGGTACACAAAAATGCTGGAGAAACTCAGCGGGTGCAGCTCCATAGACGCTGAGTTTCTCCACCATTTTTGTGTACCTTCGATTTTCCAGCATCTGCAGTTCCTTCTTGAACATTAATAGGTGATGGAAGAACAGAACCACAGGGCACAAGATGCGGGTGAGGGAGGAGCAGAACTACGAGACACGGAGCACACGTGGGTGGGGGAAATTCATACACAAATTCACGGTTTCGCTTAATGTGTAGAGTTCATGAACCTGATGTTTGTTGGGAAGAAGCTATTATTGAGCTCGGCGGTCTCAGCTTTCAGTCTCCTTCACCTTCTTCCCGATGGTGAGTGTGAAAGGAGAGTTTGGTCAGAACGCTGTGGGTCGATGATGACATTGGCTGCCTTTTTGAGGCAGGGCCACTTGTGGAACTCCTTGATGGTGGGAAGATCAGTACCTGTGAAGGACCAGGCAATGTCGACCAACCTCTGTAACCTCCTTTGTTTCTGGGCATTCGAGTTGCCGAACCGGGTAGTGATGCAACCAGATAATACGCTCTCTTACACTTGTAGAAGTTCAAGAGTATTCAATGTACCGAATTGAATCCATTTTCAAAGGGTGGAGGCCAGTTCTGTCCCACTTGGGCGTCATTTATGTGACATCATTTTACGCGTCACGACGCACGCATCGTGACATGCACGTGATGTGTGCATTACGCACGTGTGGTACGTGGTGACGTAGGCAGTGACGAGCGGTCGCGCGCGGTGCCCCAGGATTTTGGGATGTACGAAATCTTTGTGCGCCATCTGTCTGACGCGCAAATTACGCCCAAGTGGGACAGGCACTTTAGATAGGGCTCTAAAAGATAGCGGAGTCAGGGGATATGGGGAGAAGGCAGGAACAGATTGTGGATGATCGAACAGCTGAATGGCCTCCTCCAGCAACTATTGTCTATTGTCTATTGAAGTAGAGGCATTTCTTTGGCCTTGTCACCTCGGGACTAGGAGCGCAATAGTTATTTGAGGTGAAGTGAAGAAAGCTAATGGAATGTTGGCCTTCTTAACAAGAGGATTTCAGTACAGGAGTAAAGAGGTTCTTCTGCAGTTGTATATGGCTCTGGTGAGACCACATCTGGAGTATTGTGTACAGTTTTGGTCTAATTTGAGGAAGGACATCCTTGTGATTGAGGCAGTGCAGCGTAGGTTCACAAGATTGATCCCTGGGATGGAGGGACTGTCATTTGAGGAAAGATTGAAAAGACTAGGCTTGTATTCACTGGAGTTTAGAAGGATGCGGGGGGATCTTATAGAAACATGTAAATTATAAAAGGATTGGACAAGCAAGATGCAGGATGGATGGATTTAAGAGAGAGTTGGATAGAGCTCTAGGGGCTAGTGGAGTCGAGGGATATGGGAGAAGGCAGGCACGGGTTATTGATGGGGGAAGATCAGCCATGATCACAATGAATGGCGGTGCTGGCTCGAAGGGGCGAATGGCCTCCTCCTGAACCTCTTTTCTATGTTTCTATGAGGTCCTACTCCTAAATATTATTCAATGAGCCTTAAAAGAAATTGGACAGCGTGTGGAAGAAAATTTGATTGCGTTGCCAACCATGGTGAGATAGTCTGTTAAAACTATCGCCTATTCCTTCGCTCCATAGATGCTGCCTCACCCACTGAGTTTCGTAGGCACTTTTGCCTACCTTCGATTTTTCCAGCATCTGCAGTTCTTTCTTAAACATTGGGACTTTATCAATGTGAGAGACATCTATCATAGGTCTGGGAGCTGGACAAGTCTTTTCATGCAAATTGGTGCACAATTAGTGTGTCTCTACACTGCTGTGGGCAGCAAGATGCTAAAAGGAATTCAGACTGTGAAGAGAATTGCTCCTAATTCCACAATGTCACCAGTCTGCTGCATGATTAAATTATTTGAAGTGAGATATATATTTTTTTAATGACATTTTAAATACAGAAGGTGCTGAATCCAACGTGATAGATTTATTCTAAAGGAAATAACCAGAATATTAATCTACAACCACAATGCGACAGAGTTGCTGCCTTACAGCGCCAGAGACCTGGGTTCGATCCTCTCTATGTGTGCTGTCTGTACGGAGTTTGCACGTTCACCCTGTTATCCAGTGGTTTTTCCCCGAGTGCTCTGGTTTCCTCCCGCACTGTGCAGGTTTGTAGATTAATTGACTTGGTAAATTGTCCCTATTGTGTAGGATAGTGCGAGTGCAGAGGATGATCGCTGGACGACCTCTCTCAGTCCAAGTCAAAACCACAATAGAGAACTGAGACCTGACTGCAGACTGACTGTTGGTGCAATGTTGTGTATAAGCTGAACATCACCTTGAGGAATCAGGCAAGCAAGTGTTGATCAGTGAATCAGGGATCCAGCAGCATTCACAAGGAACCGAAGAATAATCCTGGGCCATGTTTCACAATAGACAATAGACAATAGGTGCAGGAGTAGGCCATTCGGCCCTTCGAGCCAGCACCGCCATTTAATGTGATCATGGATGATCATCCCCCATCAATTCTCACAAGGGTAAGTTGCCTTTCACTATTTTTCCCCCATCTCCAACTTCAACAACCATGCTGCTGGTTAACCAGTTTATCCCCAGTGAACTTGTCCAGGTATGAATATGCATGAATAAACGTGAAGACCATTCATTTTGTGTGAGGGATAAAGTGATTAAACCCTATTAAAGAAAGGAGTTTTAAAGAGAATTCAAACAGAGAGGGGCTGGAGAGAGGATTCTGACACAGCAGTGTCTGAAGGTTGCCAGACCCATCCTTGAGGCCTTGAGTAAGAAGAGATAGCTTTGTATAGCTAGAGAAGGGGGTGATGTAGAGAGATCCCTATCAGTGGAAAGGAGTGATGGATGGGACCCTTGTCACTATAGCTTAGCTTTAGTACTGATATAGGAAAACTGAGAGGGTTCACTAGGAGGTGAGTAAAACTGGGCCAGGTCATGAGCAATTGAGCATGCTTAATAGAATAAATGAATATTACAACACACCCCTGGTCAAGAAATTGCTCATTACCATGAACATGTTTGAACATGCAATGTATGATATGGGAGGTGCGAGGGGATGTACCTACAGATTGTGCACCTCCGACCCTGATTGGAGAAAGGTCCGGAGGGGAGATTGAATGTAAGATTTTGTGTATAAAGGGGGATGATCTCTCTGGCTTCAGTGTGTCTCGAGTTGGAGAGGCACCCGGTCTGCAGACTCGTAAAATAAAGAAATCTCTTGCTTCCAGGATTTAGTCTTTGAGTATTAATTGTGAGCATAAAGGGTATCTCACATTTTGGATACCTAAAAAAAAATTGGAAATGCAAAACAGATCAATTGGTGCTGGGGAAAACTTCTCTTGGCTCCTTTGTTAGAACGTTAACAGATGTTGATGATTCATAAATGTTAGTCCTACCTCATCGATGGCCCTCGATCTATCCTTGATCGGACTCTGCTGGCTTTACCTTGCACTAAACGTTATTCCCTTAACATTGCATCAATGCACTGTAAATGGCTCGATTGTAATCCTGTATTGTCTTCTTGCTGACTGGATAGAACGCAACAAAAACACTTTTCACCGTCCCTCAGTACACGGGACAATAAATTAAACTAAACTATATCCTGGGTACACATAAATGCTGGAGAAACTCAGCGGGTGCAGCAGCATCTATGGAGCGAAGGAAATAGGCAACATTTCGGGCCGAAACCCTTCTTCAGACCCGAAACGTTGCCTATTTCCTTCGCTCCATAGATGCTGTTGCACCCGCTGAGTTTCTCCAGCACTTTTGTCTACCTTCGATTTTCCAGCATCTGCAGTTCCTTCTTAAACTATATACTGGTTTGCACTTCCACTGTATTCTAAGATGCTACCTGGTGAGTTCATTTTAATTAGAATTGGATTTGGGCCTTTAATCCCTTGGGCTGAGTCACCTGATCTGCCATTGCTTAGTTCAGAACTAATATGTACCTCAGCCACTTTAACCCATTATGTTATATTTTTGCCCAATGCTGAGTCGGATACCAAGTTAAAAAAAAAGCAAAACTGGTAATGGGTGTTTTAGTTTAGCTTAGTTTAGTTTAGAAACACAGCGTGGAAACAGGCCCTTCGGTCCGCCGACCAGCGATCCCCGAACTCTAACACTATCCTACACATCCTAGGGACAATTTACAATTTGACCAAGCCAATCTTTGGAGTGTGGGAGGAAATGGCAGCTCCCGGGAAAAAACCCATGCAGGTCACAGGGGGGGAAACGTACAAACTCCGTACAGGCAGCGCTCATAGTTGGGATCGAACCCGGGTCTCTGGCGCTGTAAGTCAGTAACTGTGTCGCAGTGCTGCCCGAGATGAAGAAAATGCATTAAAACAGTACCTGCATGTTGTGCATCAGAACCAAGTGCTAACACAAATTCCTACACCTTTTTTTGAGCATCCAAACTGGGCTCTTTCCCTTTCAAGGCATTCTCTTCATGTCAGCCAGGTAGCAACAAAGCATACTATGCAGGACAGAATAGATACTGAGGACTAAAACTCTCAGATTTCCTAAAGGAGGACATGGGAATCTTGGTTAATGAATTGTAGGGTGGAAGGGAGGACCTTTGAGCGAAAAGACCCACCAAAGTCACCATAGGAACAACCACTTACGTGACAGGGGCACAAGAGACTGCAGATGCTGGAATTTTGAGCAAAGTACAAAATGATGAAGGAACACAGCAGGTCAGGCAACATCTGTGGAGGGAATGGCAAGACATGTTTCTGGTCGGGACTCTTTGTCACACTTTGTCCAGGGGCCACAGTTTAAGAATAAGGGGTAAGCCATTTAGAACGGAGACGAGGAGACTCTTTTTCTCACAGAGAGTTGTGAGTCTGTGGATTTCTCTGCCTCGGAGGGTGGTGGAGGCCGGTTCTCTGGATACTTTCAAGAGAGAGCTAGATGGGGCTCTTAAAGATAGCGGAGTCAGTGGATATGGGGAGAAGGCAGGAACGGGGTACTGATTGGAGATGATCAGCCATGATCACATTGAATGGTGGTGCTGGCTCGAAGGGCCGAATAGCCTACTCCTGCACCTATTGTCTATTGATAGGAGATGGCTCCAGTTGTCCTCCCCCCTGTTATATTTTCACTCACTCGAGCAATACAACCATTTTGTGTCCCTGAAAAGCCTAATAGAGTGAGCTGAAGTCAGCAGATTGTTTCTTTAAGTGGCGGTTGAGAAAAAAAAAAAATCATCATATCTTCCTAAACCTAATCAGACTGTTTCATGATGCTCAGAGTTTGTGGTTTTGATTACGGGCATACTGTGATGATCTCATTTGGTGGAGATATCTGATGCAGGCAATGGGTCAGGAGAGTTGGCACCGGTTATAATCAGACTGCCAACACAATTTTGTAATTGGAACGATTTCAAGTGGAAATGATCAACGGAGAAACTGTGCAGGGAGGAACTGCTGATGGTGGTTTACACCGAACATATTGTTCGTATGGTGACTTTGGTGGGTCTTTTCGCTCAAAGGTCCTCCCTTCCACCCTACAATTCATTAACCAAGATTTCCATTTCCATATGGTGACAGCACAATAACCTGGTCCTCAACACCAGCAAAACCAAAGAAACTGATTGTGGACTTTGGAAGGTGTAGGATGGGGACCCACAGTCCTGTTTATATCAACGGGTCGATGGTTGAAAGGGTCAAGAGCTTTAAATTCCTGGGCGTGCACATCTGTGAAGATCTTTCCTGGTCCGAGAACACAGATGCAATTATTAAGAAAGCTCATCAGCGCCTCTACTTCCTGAGAAGATTACGGAGAGTCGGTCTGTCAAGGAGGACTCTATCTAACTTCTACAGGTGCACAGTAGAGAACTTGCTGACCGGTTGCATCGCGGCTCTGACCTTCCTTCCATCGAGGGGATTTATCGCAGTCACTGCCTCAACAAGGCTGGCAGCATCATCAAGGACCCACACCACCCTGGCCACACACTCATCTCCCTGCTACCTTTGAATAGAAGGTACAGGAGCCTGAGAACTGCAACGACCAGGTTCAGGAATAGCTACTTCCCCACAGCCATCAGGCTATTAAACCTGGCTCGGATAAAACTCTGAACATTAATACCGCTCCATCTGTTATTTGCACTTTATTAATTTATTAATTAATGTGTGTATTTACGTATATAATTGTAGTCAATGCCTACTATGTTCTGTTGTGCTATGCAAAGAAAGAATTTCATTGTCCTGTCAGGGACACATGACAATAAACTCTTTTGACTTGACTTTGAGATAGACACAAGATGCTGGTGTTACTGAGTGGGGCAGGCAGCATCTCTGGCGAGAAGGAATGGGTTGACGTTTCGGGTTTAGACCCTTCTTCAGACTGAGAGTCAGGGGAGTGGGAGACTAGAGATATGGAAGGGTACGGGGTGAAAAGGACAGATCAAAGCAGTTGGTGTTCATGGAAAGGTAGAAGGGGGAGGTGACAATGAGATAGACAATCAGTAAAATGAATCGGGAGGAGAGTGACTAGTTAGAGAACTAGGGTTGGGGAGGAACGGGGAGAGAGAGGCGACACAAGGGTTACTTGAAGTTATAGAACTCAATGTTCATACCGCTGGGGTGTAAGCTGCCCAAGCAAAATATGAGGTGCTATTCCTCCAATTTGCGTTGGGCCTCACTCTGACAATGGAGGAGGCAAAGGACAGAAAGGTCAGTGTGGGTAAAAAAGGAACTGCAGATGCTGGTTTAAACCGAAGATAGACACAAAATGCTGGAGTAACTCAGCGGGACAGGCAGCATCTCTGGAGGGAAGGAATGGGTGACGTTTCGGGTCGAGACCCTTGTTCAGACAGTGTGGGAATGGGAGGGGGAGTTAAATGCTGTGACTGATGATCTCATTTGGTGGACATACTTGACACAGGCAATTGGTCAGAGGAGTTGGCATGGATTGTGACTTGAATTGCCAGTACAATTTTGCAATTGGAATTATTTCAAATGAAAAATGATCAAAAGAGTAACTTTAAGATAAACAGAAAATGCTGGAGTAACTCACTGGGTCAGGCAGCATCGCTGGAGGATTCAAGGATTCAAGATTCACGAGAGTTTATTGTCATGTGTCCCGGTCTCCCAAATAGGACAATTAAATTCTTGCATTGCAAAGGATCCCTCTCCAGAGATGCTGCCTGAGTCGCTGAGTTACTCCAGCTTTTTTTTGTCTATAGAAACATAGAAAATAGGTGCAGGAGTAGGCCATTCGGCCCTTCGAGCCAGCACCGCCATTCAATCTGATTATGGCTAATCATCCAAAATCTGTACCCCCTTCCTGCTTTTTCGCCATATCCCTTGATTTCGTATCTTTCGATTAAACCAGCATCTACAGTTCCTTCCTGCAGAAAAGAGTAACTAAGTCTTTGGCAAAGCTGAAACTGGACAGTGTTGTGGAATCCAATTTTCAGATTTAGATCCCGTCTTAATGTAATTACTAAAATGAGACCAGTTTTTGTTGCCACCTTGGCTGGATTCCTCTGAATGCTGTGTTATCTTTAAGCTGGTGATCCACACTTCCCTTCACTAACTGGAAATTAAATAAAGCATTTGTAACTATGATCTTCAGAATGTTTCTTTTTCATCATTACAGAGTAACGATTTAAGAGAGAGTTAGATAGAGCTCTAGGGGCTAGTGGAGTCAAGGGATATGGGGAGAAGGCAGGCACGGGCTATTGATAGGGGACGATCAGCCATGATCACAATGAATGGCGGTGCTGGCTCGAAGGGCCGAATGGCCTCCTCCTGCACCTATTTTCTATGTTTCTATGTTAACTTTTTTGGACATATCTATTAATCTGTATTAATCAGTATTAATCCCCAAATCAACTTTACTGGTAAATAGTAAACAGGAGTCAAGATCAGGATACTGTTTGACTTGATAGAGTACTTGGGTCTAACTCTAATGGCATTGTTTTCCCACAATTTCTCTTATGTTAAATAGTAAAGACCATGGTTTGGATTAGTATTATGTTTCAATTAAGCTCCACTATGCTTAAAGTCGGTTAATAATAGCTCCCGCGGGTACTTTTCCTCTAACTTAGGTTCTGTAATTTCCTCTTCGAACTTAAGTGTCTCGGCACATTTAAGTGGTATTTATCTATTTCTAATGGGCGGCACAGCAGTAGAGCTGCTGCCTTACAGCGCCAGAGACCTGGGTTCGTGCCTGACTATGGGTGCTGTCTATCTGGAGTTTGTATGTTCTCCCCGTGACCTGCATGGGTTTTCTCCGAGACCTTCGGTTTCCTCCCACACTACAAAGACGAACATTTTTGTGGGTTAATTGGCTTGGTATCAATGTAAATTGTCCCTTATGCGTGTAGGATAGTGTTAATATGTGGGGATCGCTGGTCGCTGTGGACTTGGCAGGCCAAAGGGCATGTTTTTGCGCTTTATCTCTAAACTAAACTGAAACTAAAGTAGAAATCATGTTTTGGATTAGTATTATATTTCAATTAAGCTACACTTCTTTGCTTAAAATGACAGAATAAAAGCTCCCATAGGCACTTTTCCACCAACTTAGGTTCTGCCATTTCTTCTTCAAGCTTATGTGGCTCAGTACATTTAAGTGGGATTTATCTATTTCTAATGACACGGTCTTCAAATCCAAAATTTCTGTGATCACCGATAGAAATAACTCGGACATACTCGCCAGCTAGCAACAAGTGTAATTTAAACTCATAATTATTGCAGATTTTATTGCTTGGGGAAGGATTTGCATACCTTTTCAGGTGGAAGTAATAGATCCAATTTCATTATTCTGAAGAACAGCAGGGGAATTCTGCTCAGTGCCCAAGCTAATCTTTATCCTTCCATCAACATCAATTTAACAAAAACATTGATTATCTGCCCATTATTCTGTTAACACAGGTTTGATTGTGCCTTTTAATTACAACAGTGGCTACCTTCATGAGTATTTAATTGGTTTTAAACCCCTTTTGCGACATTGACAATGCTTTATCTGTGTAATTCTCTGCCTCAGAAGGCAGTGGAGGCCAATTTTCTGGATGCTTTCAAGAGAGAGTTAGATAGAGCTCTTAAAGATAGCAAAGTTCAGGGATATGGGGAGAAGGCAGGAACGGGGTACTGATTGTGGATGATCAGCCATGATCACAGTGAATGGCGGTGCGGGCTCGAAGGGCCGAATGGCCTACTCCTGCACCTATTGTCTGTTAATAACCACATGTTTACATTCCCTTTTATAATTAACTATTTTATACTCCAGAACAAGGGGTCACAGTTTAAGGATAAGGGGGAAGTTTTTTAGGACCGAGATGAGAACATCTTTTTTCACACAGAGTGGTGAATCTGTGGAATTCTCTGCCACAGAAGGTAGTTGTGGCCAGTTCATTGACTATATTTAAGAGGGAGTTAGATGTGGCCCTTGTGGCTAAAGGGATCAGGGGGTATGGAGAGAAGGCAGGTACAGGATACTGAGTTGGATGATCAGCCATGATCATATTGAATGGCCGTGCAGGCTCGAAGGGCCGGATGGCCTACTCCAGCACCTATTTTCTATGATTCTATACATTTAATTTCTGGGGGCGGAATAGAAAATGAAAAAATTCTAATTTAAAGAGATGTAGAGGTGTAGCCATTATAATATTACATTATATTTTAATTTAGTTTTGTTTAGAGATACAGTACGGAAACAGGCCCTTCGGCCTACCGCATCCATGCCGACCAGCGATTCCCGCACACTAACACAATCCTACACACACTGGGGACAATTTTTACAATTTTTACCAAGCCAATTAGCCGACAAAGCTGTGTGGGGGAGGAAACCGGAGCATCAGGAGAAAACCCACGCAGGTAACGGGGAGAATGTACAAACTCTGTACAGACAACACCCGTAGTAGGAGTAAACGGGTCCTTTTCAGGATGGCAGCCAGTGACTAGTGGGGTGCCGCAAGGCTCATTGCTGGGACCCCAGCTATTTACAATATATACTAATGATTTGGATGAGGGAATTGAATGCAACATCTCCAAGTTTGCGGATGACACGAAGCTGGGGGGCAGTGTTAGCTGTGAGGAGGATGCTAGGAGGCTGCAGAATGACTTGGATAGCCTGGGTGAGTGGGCAAATGCATGGCAGATGCAGTATAATGTGGATAAATGTGAGGTTATCCACTTTGGTGGCAAAAACAGGAAAGTAGACTATTATTTGAATGGTGGCCGATTCGGAAAAGGGGAGATGCAACGAGACCTGGGTGTCATGGTACACCAGTCATTGAAAGTAGGCATGCAGGTGCAGCAGGCAGTGAAGAAAGCGAATGGGTATGTTAGCTTTCATAGCAAAACGATTTGAGTATAGGAGCAGGGAGGTTCTACTGCAGTTGTACAGGGTCTTGGTGAGGACCACACCTGGAGTATTGCGTACAGTTTTGGTCTCCAAATCGAGGAAATACATTCTTACCATAGTGGGGGAGTACAGAGAAGGTTCACCAGACTGATTCTGGGATCAGGACTTTCATATGAGGAAAGACTGGATAGACTCGGCTTGTACTCGCTATAATTTAGAAGATTGAGGGGGGATCTTAATAGAAACTTACAAATCTTAAGGGGTTGGACAGGCTAGATGCAAGAAGATTGTTCCCGATGTTTGGGGTAGTCCAGGACAAGGGGTCACAGTTTAAGGATAAGGGGGAAATGTTTTAGGACCGAGATGAAAAAAACATTTTTCACACACTGAGTGGTGAATCTCTGGAATTCTCTGCCACAGAAGGTAGTTGAGGCCAGTTCATTGGCTATATTTAAGAGGAAATTAGATGTGGCCCTTGTGGCTAAAAGGATCAGGGGGGAATGGAGTGAAGGCGGGTAAGGGATACTGAATTGGATGATCAGCCATGATCATATTGAATGGCGGTGCAGGCTCAAAGGGCTGAATGGCCTACTCCTGCACCTATTTTCTATGTTTCTCTGTTTCTATGTAGTCAGGATTGAACCCGGGTCTCTGGCACTGTGAGGTGGCAACTCTACAATGCGACACATTGCAAACTTTGGAACTCTGAAATAAAAACAAAATGCTGGAGATATTTGGTACGTCAGACAGTATGTGTGGAGAGAGAAAGAGTCTTTAAGGTTTCAGTTTGTTGTCCTTTCATCAGAACCTATTTGCCTCTAATCGAGCAAACATCATGGCTCGCAAACCTCTTTTATCATTGGTACCCTATTCTTCCCACCTTGCAGACTGCTTTGTAAAATTGTCTGTCAGAGATATATCTCATTACTTTGATTTAAATGCATTGCAGTGCTCGACGCTACCTGTTTGCTTCTCATATCCTCTCATTCTCATTCTGGGTTTTACAATGTGTTTCAGGTTCCGCCTAAACAGGAAATCTGCATGTGGCTTTATGATACAATTCATTGGCTGGTACATCATCTTTTATAGAGGCGAACAGCATGGAAACAGGCCCATCGGCCCAACTCGTCCAAGATGATGCATCTACGCTAGTCCCGTATCCCTCTAAACATGTTCCTTTCAATAAATAACTCGTCATTCGCAGCACATATATATATGTGCAGCACATATACAGAACCATTCGATATATTCGCAGCACATATACAGAACCATTGATCTGCCATTGTGAAGTGAGACCACTTCATCCATCTGATTAGCTATTGTGATTTTAGACTGGCGTAACTCAGTAGGACTGGCATTATTTCTGGATAGAAGGAATGGGCGACGTTTCGGGTCGAGACCCTTCTTCAGTCAGAAGGGTCTCGACCCGAAACGTCACCCATTCCTTCTCTCCAGAGATGCTGCCTCTCCCGCTGAGTTACTCCAGCATTTTGTGTCTATTTTCAGTTTAACCCAGCACCTGCAGTTCCTTCCTACACATTGGAGTCAAGTTGTTTATTATCTATCTCCCCTTTGATCTTAATGCCATGGGTGACCCGACCAAGAGTGTTGATGTTCAGACAACACCAGGCTCAGGTTCACTAGCACAAGTGCGAGTCTCTGTACCATATCAAGATTGTGATCCATATATAAGTTGACAAAAAAATGCTGGAATAACTCTACGGGGCAAGGACCTGTCATTTTCACACCTCACCCTTTCATATCACTAGACACCCTCCCCCCCCGACTCTCAGTCTGAAGGGTCTCGACCCGAAACGTCACCCATTCCTTCTCTCCAGAGAAGCTGTCTGTCCAACTGAGTTACTGCAGTCTAAAATTTCTATTCAGATTCATCATTAGTGTAGACCAGCATCTGCAGTTCCTTCCTATCCATACATAAGATATTTATTACCGGATACATTTGTTCTAATGCGTCCAAAGTGTGGGTAATGAAGCTGTGGCATACTGGAAAGGCTTGCAGTCGGCTGTAATAGGAGCCTGCAGTGGTGTTTCTCACTGAGTACCCCATGGCTTTCACCCCTACGTGAGGCTGAAATACTATCACATAGGAATAAAAAGCCATAGGACACAGCAGCGACTCAGCACACGCTAAAAGGTGGTCTCAACCGTGCGATGAACTACCAGAACATCTTCCGTTTGATCCAAAGGATTATCCATTAGGTCATGTGATAGGAGCAGAATTAGGCCATTCGGCCCATCAAGTCTGCTCTGCCATTCAATCATGGCTGACCTATCTTTCCTGCCTTCTCCCCACTCTAACTGTTGTCTGGGCATTATCCGTACTAATCAAGATGAGGTCGTAAGTGATCGGAGGGGAAGTAGGCCATTCGGCCCATCAAGTCTACTCTGCCATATCTTCGACACAAATTTATCCTTTGATGCCAATATTAATCTGGCTGTGTGGAGGTAGTCAGGATATCGCCAAATTCACAGTTACTTGGTAAAATAATCACAACAGGAGGGTTTTGTTGGCCTAGAATGGATGTACACACATTTTACAGATTGAATAATGGCATGGTAATGCGTATACTGTGACAATTTGGACAAATTGTTTGATCGATTAGTCATAAATTCTAGGAGCAGAATTAGGCCATTCGGCCCATCAAGTCTACTCCCCCATTCAATCATGGCTGATTTTTTTTTTCTCCCAACCCCATTACCTTGCCTTCACCCCATAACCCCAGACACCCTTACTAATTAAGATTGATTGAAAGTTACAGGCTATTCGGCCCACCGAGTTCATGCCAACCATCGATCACCCATTCACACCAGTGCTATGTCATTCCTGGGGTGGCGGGACTGGCATATGCTGAGAGAATGGAGCAGCTGGGCTTGTACACTCTGGAGTTTAGAAGGATGAGAGGGGATCTTATTGAAACATATAAGATTGTTAAGGGCTTGGACATGCTAGAGACATAAAACATGTTCCCGATGTTGGGGGAGTCCAGAACCAGGGACCACAGTTTAAGAATAAGGAGTAAGCCATTTAGAACGGAGACGAGGAAACACTTTTTCTCACAGAGAGTGGTGAGTGTGTGGAATTCTCTGCCTCAGAGGGCAGTGGAGGCAGGTTCTCTGGATGCTTTCAAGAGAGAGCTAGATAGAGCTCTTAAAAATAGCGGAGTCGGGGGATAAGGGGCGAAGGCAGGAACGGGGTACTGATTGGGGATGATCAGCCATGATCACATTGAATGGCGGTGCTGGCTCGAAGGGCAAAATGGCCTACTCCTGCACCTATTGTCTATTGTCATCCCACTTTTATATTCACTATCTACATACTAAGAGAATTTACAGAGGCCAATTGACCTACACGTCCTTGGGGTGTGGGAGGAATCCCCATCTGTCACAGGGAGAGCATTCAAACTCCACGCAGACAGCACCCAAGGTCAGGATCGAACCAGGGTCTCTGTCGCTGTGAGGCAGCAGCTCCACCAACTGCACCACTGTGACGCAAGGACCCTTTGTTCAAACGGCTCCCTGTTGAATATAGTCCATTCCAGGATCCAAACGTTAGCTTCATTCAGTTAGTATTGCTCTAAGAATATATCTCTTAAAATGTGACAAGCATGGGACATCCAGTCACAGTTGCATCATTCAATTACATTATAGCTGGCCTGCACACTAGATTCTAACTTAGGTTCAGAATTCTTAAAGAACATGGATATGCAAGTCTGAAGAAGGGTCTCGACCCAAAAGGTCACCCATTTTTGTTCTGTATATCTCTATACCACCGTCTATATCTCTCGTTTCCCTTCACCGGACTCTCAGTCTGAAGAAGGGTCTCGACCTGAAACGTCGCCCATTCCTTCTCTCCATAGATGCTGCCTGTCCCACTGAGTTACGCCAGCATTTTGTGTCAATCTTTGGTTTAAGCAGTTCCTTCCTACACATGGATATGCAAGGGTATGGAATATATGCAGGCAGATAAGAGTTGGTCTTGGCATCATGTTTGGCATAGACAGTGTGAGCCACAGCACCTGTTACTGCTCTGTACTGTTCTATATTCCAACTTGCGTGCCAACCGTTGTTTGACACGTATCCCAACAAATATACTTCATGATTGAATTAGATTTAATGTTTGAATTGAATTAGATAGGTAGCTCTCTGACGCTAACGGATTATTGATGGTGTTCCTAATTCTGTTTAGAACTAGTGGCTACTCATTTGTGTAGGACAGCATATTTCAAATCAAAGGTAGACACAAAATGCTGGAGTAACTCAGCAGGACAGGCAGCATCTCTGGAGAGAAGGAACGGGTGATGTTTCGGGTCGAGATCCTTCTTCCGACTAGTCAGGGGAGAGGGAAAACAAGAGATATAGGCTGTGACCATAGACTATCTCATTTCAGAGATGCTGCCTGTCCTGCTGAGTTACTCCAGCATGTTGTGTCTATCTTCGGCTTAAACCAGCATCTGCAGTTCCTTCCCACAGATTGCAAATCAGTACCTAATACCAGAGAGTACAACTCCTGGTAATCCTCCTGCATGAGTTTCGAGTTTAATGTTGGTCCTCCTACCATTAGCCAGACAATGATTAATGAAACTCTACTGATCAGAAGTTAATGTTCCTTTCTAAAGAGCTCTGTTCCACATTCATCCACTCCTTAAAACATCAAGATATTGTTTACACGTTCTAAAGCTTATCCGATAGCTAAAGCCTGATATTTCTTCAATAGAAATAGTAAATCAGGAAACCAATAAAAAAGAAAGGGTTGCAATAAATAACACTTTTCACAATGTTCCAAACTGGTTTACAGGTACTTTTTATTGCACTCCATTTGTAATGTCCAAAAACACCCAATTTGTGGCCATAATGATCATGTAATTAATAGAACACAATTGAACCATTTTTATGTGTAGAAAGGAATTGCAGATGCTGGTTTACACCGAAGATAGATATAAAATAGCTGGAGTAACTCAGTGGGACAGCAGCATCGCTGGAGAGAAGGAATGGGTGACGTTTCAGGTCATAAGGTCATAAGTGATAGGAGCAGAATTAGGCTATTTGGCCCATCAAGCCTACCACCATTCAATCATGGCTGATCTGTCTCTCCCTCCTAACCCCAATCTCCAGCCTTTTCCCCATAACAATAGACAATAGACAATAGGCAATAGACAATAGGTGCAGGAGTAGGCCATTTGGCCCATTGAATCAGCACCACCATTCAATGTGATCATGGCTGATCACCCCCAATCAGTACCCCGTTCCTGCCTTCTCCCTATAACCCCTGACACCCTTTCAGACTGAAGAAGGATCTCGACCTGAAACGTCACCCATTCCTTCTCTCTAAGCTATTTTTTATAATGGACGTTAGATGGTAAATATTGGACAAAGCATCTCACCTTAAAGATAATGCCATGAAACCTTTTATATCTTTTTTTATTTTCAGTAAAACACAACCTCGAACAATGCAAAGTCTTGTTGCCATTGCATGGGGATGTTGGCCAAGGCTTTGAACTCAGCTTGCTGGAGAAAGCTTCATAAGTTCTAAGTACAGGATGCAGCATGCTGAAAATTGAACCATAGCTGATAATATTGGTAACAAGTATTGATCGCTGGGTTCCTTTGTTTCATGTGCGCCACTGATCTAAATTCTGGAATCATGTTATAATTTCAGTGTGCATTGATAAAATTCAGGCCAGAATTTAATAGGATAATAATTTTTAATATATGTCAACTAAGCTGCAGTCTTGTCAAAATCAATGTCGTTATTGACCTTTGGTGGTTTTATTTCAGATGAGGTAACTTGTAAAAGATCTGGGTGCTCCAGAATCGCCTGATGCTCCATGGGGCAGACATTATCTTGTCATTCTGTCTTCGAAAACTAAAGATAGGTCGGTCTGCATGTGGGCAGAAAACACTTGAAAAAGGCCAGAGTAAAACAGTTGTCCCATTGAGCCCATCTTCTCCTAGTTTAGTAGATTGTAATTTTCCCTCGTCTGATCAAGTCCTTATCCGAGTGAAGATCCAGTCAGGAGAAAGGAAAGTGACTCGTTATCCATTTGCATTTTAAATGTGGATAGGCGGCACAGTGGCGCAGCGGTAGAGTTACTACCTAAAGCCCCTGTCCCACTATGCGAGTTTACCCAAGAGCACTCCCGAGTTAAAAAAAAATCAAACTTGTGGTAAGTTCATCACGAGTATTTTTTTACTCTTGGACATTTTTCAATGTGTTGAAAAAACTTCACGTGTTCCCCGAAGTACCTGCCGTTAGCATTACGAGCTGCTACGAGATATCCACGAGCTCCTACGTACCCGCTATGTACATTCCCAGAGATCGAATCAAGGGAAAACTTGGGAGAAACTCTTGAATTACCTTGTACAGTGGGACAGGGCATTTACAGCACCAGAGACCGGGGTTCGATCCTGACTACGGGTGCTTTCCGTACAAAGTTTGTACGTTCACCCTGTGACCCCGTGGGTTTTCTCCGGGAGCTCTGGTTTCCACCTACATTCCAAAGACGTACAGGTTTGTGGGTTCATTGGCTTCTGTAAAATGTTCCCTTGTTTAAAGGATAGAATTAGTGTACAGGTAATCATGGCCGGAGGACCTGTTTCCACACTGTATCTCTAACTAAACTAAACTAATCAGTTGGATAGAGTCAAACGGAGACTGGACATTTTCTAAAATGGTTTCTTTCATTTCAGTTTTCTCTTATGCAAAATGCATAAATCCTGGCTAGAATGCTGAGGCATAAAACGATGCTGGAATGTTGAGCAAAACACCATGTCCTGGAAGAACTCCGCAGGGCATCTGTGGAGGGAATGTACAGACAAGGTCGGGACCCTTCTTCAGACTGATATCTGGAATACAAGTTGGCCACTTGCCAACAGGTCAAGAGTTTTTTTTTTGTCAAGTGTACCGAACTGCAACAATTAATTTCTTGCTTGCAGCGGCACAGCAGGTTTGTAAACACAGTACTCAACAGACAATAAAATAAACAACCGTGAAAAAAAGGCAAAATTAATTTTAAAAAAAAGCAAAACAGTGCAAAAAACAAATCAAAGCCTGAAGTCCCTAGTGCGTACAAGGTAGTTCGTAGTTTGAAGTTTAGTTGGAGTTTGCAGTGTTCGATAGCCTGATGGTTGTTGGGAAGAAGCTTTTTCTGTACCTGGACGTTACAGTTTTAAAACTCCTATATACTGTTTTTCTTGAAAGCAGGAGGGAAATGAGAGCATGGCCAGGGAGGTGTGGGTCCTTGATGATGCTGGCTGCCATTTTGGGACAACGCCTCCTATACTTCCCTTAGATGGTGGGAGGACAGTAGGATGACGGACCGGGCAGTGTTCACCACTTTTTGTGATCTCCATCGTTCCTGGGCGTTCGAGTTGCTGAACCAGGCTGTGATGCAACCTGTCAATGTGCTCACAACCGTACACCTGTTAAGGTTCAAGAGAGCATTAGTTGACAAAGTGAATCACCTCAGTCTTCTCAGGAAGTAGAGGTGTTGATGAGCTTTCTTTATGATTGCATCAATGTGCTGGGTCCAGGATAGATCTAGAGAGATATGCACGCCCAAGAACGTGAAGTTGACTTTCACCACCGCCAACCCATTGATGAAGACAGGATTGCGGATCCCCGGCCTTCCTCCGGACTGTCAAAGCTGCCACAGCCAGACATAAAAACAGTTTTTATCCATGAGTAGTTGCTCTACTGAACAGCCAAAAATCTGTAGCCTCCCTTTGATCTGGTATTTTGTTGGTTCACATGCTTGATCAATGGTGTTTTATCATTAATGTCTTATTATTATTAATGTTTAGTGTTTTCGGAGTCATTCGTAACTGGCACTGTATGTCATGTTGTTCCTTGTGGGCAGAGCACCAAGGCAAATTCATTGTATGTGAATACTTGGCCAATAAACTTACTTACTTTCCTCATCTAAAGTCAGCAATCAGTTCCTTGGTGTTGCTGAATTTGAGACGAAGATTGTTGTTCCGACACCATTCAGTCAGACAATTGATCTCCTTCCTGCACTCCGACGCATCATAATCCATAATTCGTCCAATAACGGTGGTCATTAGCAAATTTAAAGGTGGGGTTGGAACTGTGTCTGGCTACGCAGTCATGGGTATAGAATGAGTAGAGAGGGGGAGCGTTTGATGGCACTGGGCCTCTACTCGCTGAGGGGGGACCTCATTGAAACTTACAGAATGATAAAAGGCATTGATAGAGTGGACGTGGAGAGGATGTTTCCACTGGTGGGAGAGTCTGGGACCAGAGGTTAAAGGTGCTCTTTTGGAAAGTAGTTGAGGAGGAACTTCTTTAGTCATAGAGGTTGGTTAATCTGTAGAACTCATTGCCACAGAGGGCTGTGGAGGCCAAGTCAGTGGA
Source organism: Okamejei kenojei (assembly GCA_035221665.1). Classification (NCBI taxonomy): domain Eukaryota; kingdom Metazoa; phylum Chordata; class Chondrichthyes; order Rajiformes; family Rajidae; genus Okamejei; species Okamejei kenojei. The sequence continues at coordinate 9,566,256 of CM069154.1, forward strand.
TGTTTTTAAGGCTGAACAAATTCTTGATTAGAACGCGTGTCAAGGGTGATGGGAGAAAAGACAGGAAAATGGGATTAGGAGGCAGAGATCCGATATGATTGAATGGCAGAGTAGACTCGATGGGCCGAAAGGCCTAATTCTACTCCTATAACTTGTGGCCTTGTGACTGAGCCTCATGCTCTACTAACTCTATACCAAGGCAGACTACCACCAAGTTAACTTACAAGAACTAGCTGTTTCTCAAGTAAACCTTGACACTTACCCAATTCTCATAGTGCATTTACACATATTACATCCAATCCAGCATCTCAAAGAGATTCCAATGAGGAAAATATAGTGGCTAAGCGGAAAATAAATTGTATGGAATTAACTACGTCAGACCATGATCCAATTAAGCTTTATAAGGAAGATTGAAACAAAATGCCGGAGTAACTCAGTAGGACAGGGAGCATTTCTGGAGGAAAAAAAATGAGTGACGTCACCGTTCCTTCTCTCCAGAGATGCCTGAGTTACTCCAGCATTTGTGTCTATCTTCGATATAAACCAGCATCTGCAGTTCCTTCCTGCACATAAACCTATTACGGGTTTTGCTATGTTGTAATCTACACACAGCGTTGTCCATTAAATACATTGCAAAATTGCCTGTTCTTAGCATTGATTGAGAGATAGATATTGAGAGATTTGTAGACACAAGGGACTGTAGATGCTGGTTTATGAAAAAAAAAAGACACAAAAAGACACTGCAGTTGATCTGAAGGGTCCTGACCTGAAATATCGCCAAGCCATGCCCTCCAGAGATGTTGCCTGACCCACTCAGTTACTCCACCATCTTGTGCTTTTATTTCAGAGAGGTTTGTAATGGATACACAAGTTCAGGTTCATACTGTAAATTCTAGGAGTAGAATTAGGCCCATCAAGTCTACTCCACCATTCAATCGTGGCTGATCTATCTTTCCCTCTCAACCCCATCCCCTGCCTTCTCCCCGTAACCCCTGACACACGCACTAATTAAGAATCTGTCAATCTCCGCCTTAATAATATCCATTGACATGGCCTCCACAGCTGTCTGTGGCAATGAATTCCACAGATTCGCCACCTTTGGAATATAATCTGTCTTTTGTTCGTCAGATACAAAAGTGCTACCACTGAGCCAAAGTTGGCAGAGTGTAACTTTGCGAAAAATGCTGACACATTTGTGCCTCATGCCTGGATACCTTTATTAATATCAGAAACTGGCTGTTTTATTAAAACTTGGCTGCTTACTTTGACAGTTGAGATGTTATCTTAAAAAAGAAAACCAAATTAGACTCTATTTCTCTTGCTCCTTTGTTGCAGTTAGTTATTGCATGGTTTGGAACATTTAAGCATGATCATTTTTAGAGGGACAGCTTAAACACAGATATACACATCATCAGCCTTGATTGAATGACGGAGCAGCCTCGATGGGCCGAATGGCGCACTTCTGCTCCTGTGTCTTGCGATCTGGTGCGGCTCAGGAGCAGGCCCCTCAGCACACAATGTCTGGCTGAACCGGCTGCCAAGGTAAACCATTCTTATCCGCCTGCACAGGATCCGTACATATCCATGCGACGTATAAATCAAGGCGTCTGGACACCTAGCAATAAAAGAAAGTGCTAACTTTTCAAAAGAATGTCAAACTTCTTTAATTAAAGAAAACATAAAAGGAAAAGAGGAAAAAAAAAGGATTTACAAGCAACTCACTTGTCTAACAGTTGGATTCACCGCCAAGCCTGAACCTTGCTTGGGCGTTGGCACAAAGAAGCTTTGTCATCGGGTGCACACCTCCACGGGTCTTGCGTTTTTATTTTTAACTCACCCCACTGTCAAGTTTCCTTGCCAAGTTTCAGGTCCTGCAACGCTCCTCGACAACAAAAGGGCCTTTTGATTGCAGAGTGTTCCCGGTCGGTGGAGCAGAGAGCCCTTGTGTCACACTTCACTGGCTCTGCGCTAACTTCATGTAGCGGGGTATTGCTAGAACACCCCCACTGGGCCATTGATGCCACCGTTTCTGCAACAATGGCAGTCCCCCCCCCCCCAAAGACCAAACATAAACACTGCAGCTAAGGAGACCTCTGTTATTAGCTGGCTCGCAGATCTACACAGCCATTGTCCACAGTGACTGCACACATTTTCTTCCCCCACACCCCCCCCCTTCTCTAATTAACCAAATCACTATTTATCTTCTCCACATCTCCGCTCAGGCAGAAACATTACCGATGCCACACAAATTTAATCTTAACGTGATCCTGTTACAGTCTGTCTTGATAAAGCTAATCAGCTTTTACAAAGCAGGCTCGCCACTTATTCATTCGTGGCGTTCCCACACCCAGAGTAGCTCGAGCATTAGTTTGAGGTGAACGATCAGCGCACATATTGACTCACTACTAAGGTACACCACATTCCACTCATGGTGGGGGGCAGGGCGGGGAGAGAGGAGGGAGGGCCAAGGTCACTTATCAAAGCAAAGATTAACATTCCAGGCACACAAGCCAGAAGATACGTAGACCGTGAAACCAATGCCAACATTGAAGTACTCTGTTCTCCATGATCCTCAAAGACGACCGCCTTGCCAAACCAAGTGCTGCACCCTCCTTCCTCTCTGTACATATCAAATACGTTGCTTCAATAAATGATGAGGGGGGCACTTCTTTGAAACGTACCGAATTGTGAAAAGCCTGGATAGAGTGAATGTGGAGAGGATGTTTCCACGAGTGGGAGAGTCTGGGACCAGAGGACATAGCCTCAGAATAAACGGACGTACCTTTAGAAAGGTGATGAGGATGAATTTCTTTAGTCAGAGGGTGGTGAATCTGTGGAATTCATTGCCACGGACGGCTGTGGAGGCCAAAGTCAATATTTTTAAGAGATTTTTGATTAGTATGGGTGTCAGAGGTTATGGGGAGAAGGCAGGAGAACAGGGTAGAGATGGAATGATAGATCAGCCATGATTGAATGGCGGAGTAAACTTGATGGGCCGAATGGTTTAATGCTGCTCCTTGGACATGAACTTTTAGAAACATAGAAAATAGGTGCAGGAGGAGGCCATTTGGTCCTCCGAGCCAGCACCGCCATTCATTGTGATCATGGCTGATCGTCCCCAATCAATAATCCGTGCCTGCCTTCTCCCCATATCCCTTGACTCCACTAGCCCCTAGAGCTCTATCCAACTCTCTCTTAAATCCATCCAGTGATTTGGCCTCCACTGCCCTCTGTGGCAGGGAATTCCACAAATTCACAACTCTTTGTGTGAAAACGTTTTTTTTTCTCACCTCAGTCTTAAATGGCCTCCCCTTTATTCTAAGACTGTGGCCCTTGGTTCAGGACTCGCCCAACATTGGGAACATTTTTCCTGCATCTAGCTTGGATTTTGAATTTTGGATTTATGAAGTCTGTTTCGAAAATAGTTGTTTCATGTGCCTTCTGGCACATGAGGTCTCTGCTGGTTCTTCAGCAGATCAATCCATTCAGTCCCACTGCCTTCTGCTCCGCCTGAGGAAGGGTCCTGACCTGAAACGGCACCTATCCATTCCCTCCCCAGTTACCGCCTGACATACTGAGTTACTCCAGCACATCCAGCACTCAGTCCCACATTCTGTTTTCTTTCCCTATTGACCTAAAAATGTTAGTGGGTCTCCTCCATTGCTGGAGTGAGGCCACAAGCAAACTGGAGGAACAGTACCTCATATTCTACTTGGGCAGTTTGCATCAATCCCCATGTTACAAACATTGAACTCTACAACTTTAGGTAGCTCACCCACAAACAGCCCCCCTCCTCCTCTCTCCACTAAGACCCCACCATTCTCCCCACCCTCTGAACTCCCACTCTCCTCTCCTGAGCCCTGGATGACCTTGTACCAGTTTCTTGCCGCTTCTATCTCTGAGCTCAACAATGCACATCTCCTTAACCTTTCGGGCTAACCACCTGTCTTTTTATCTCTGGCCTCGGTCCAACAATCGGCCAATAAAGAAATCCCCTCGCCTGTTGCCGTGCATGCTCTGCCCTGCCTCTCTTTCAGCTGTCTTTCCAGCACCTCCCCTCCACACCTCATTCCATCTGAAGACATGTCCTGACCTGAACCGTCACCTCTCCATGTTCTCCAGAGAGGCAGCCTGACCCGCGGAGTTACTCCAGCATTTTGTGGCTTTCTTTGGTATAAACCACTATCCGCTGTTCAATGCTAATACATTAAACCTTAAAATATGTTCATCTTTTCCACTTTAAAATCTGTTTCCAGCACTCTTTGGTGAGTGCATTCTCATGCAAACCAGTCTTCATCTTGTCACCTCTCATTCTCTTGCAATTGGTATATCACTGGTTGGGTTATCACAAGGTCATGTTCATAAGTGATAGGAGCAGAATTAGGCCATTTGGACCATCAACCCTTACTCCGCCATTCAATCATGGCTGATCTATCTCTCCCACCTTACCCCATTCACCTGCCCTCTCCCCATAACCCCCGACACCCGTGCTAATCAAGAATCTATCTATCTCTGCCTTCAAAGTACCCATTGACTCAGCCTCCACAGCCGTCTGTGGCAATGAATTCCACGGATTCACCATCAAACCAGATGAGCCCACAGACTTTTTGCAATTTCTTGTGATCTTATCATACCAGGCTGCGATGCAGCTGGGTAAAAATAGAGATGCTTCCTGACCCGCTGAGTTACTCCAGCATTTGGCGTCGATCTTTTTTACTATAACCACAAGCTCAGGAAGTTACAAGAAATGATTTAGAACAAGACGAATGCATTAGCATCTCTAGTTCCCATCTTCATGTCAGAATCACAGCAGCTGATTTTTATACAACAAGGTCTTAACGGCAGCTTTGTGATAATGGCTAGACATTTTGATTGTAGTGGCATCTCATATTCTGCTTGGGCACCTTACAACCCAACACTATAAACGTTGAATTCTCCAATTTTAGCTAACTGCATAACCATCTCCTTCTCCCTTCTCCCCCCCCCCCCCCCTCATACATATCTCCCATACTTTCCCCCTTCTCCCCCTTGTCCTCACTTGGATTTGCACCTATTTCTCCCTATTGTTTACAAGAATGATCCCAGGAATGAGCAGGTTAACACAATGATGAGCGTTCGGCAGCACTGGGCCTGTACTCGCTGGAGTTTAGAAGAATGAGGGGAGGACCTCATTGAGACGTACATAAGAGTGAAAGGCTTGGATAGAGTGGATGTGGAGAGGTTGTTTCCACTTGTGGGAGAGTCTTGGACTAGTGGTCTTAGCCACAGAAATAAAGGATGCTCTTTTAGGAAGGAGATGAGGAGGATTTTTTTTAGTCAGAGGGTGGTGAATCTGTGGAATTCTTAGCCACAGAAGGCTGTGCAGGCTAAGTCAGTGGATAGATAGATTAATGATTAATGCAGGTGTCAGAGGTTATGGGGAGAAGACAGGAGAATGGGGTTAGGAGGGAGAGATAGATCAGCCATGATTAAATGGCGGAGTAGACTTGATGGGCTGAATGGCCTAATTCTGCTCCTATCTCATGATCTTGCGATCCCCTCCTCCCACTCCACCTACATTCCTTACTCTAGCATCACAAGGGTCAAAGAACCCGTTTCCACGCTACGACTCCATAACTCCAGCAGCCAGGGTTTGGTCCTGCGGGTCTTACTTTCTGTGTGGAGTCTGCACATTCTCCATGAGACCACGAGGTTTTCCTCCCACAAGATTATAAAAAAGTTCCCACGATAGACTCACGAGACACTAAGGTAAACGCACGGTCCATTGCGTTATTGCAACGAGTTTAAATGTTTCCATTTTTAACTTGAACAGTTAATTGTGACTCGTGGAAAAAATCAAACATGTTTGATTTTTTTCACGAGTTAACAAGTTTCCCAAGTACCTGCCATTAGTGCCACGAGTGGACAAGTTGTACGCGCGAGTTCCGACGTTGCCGCTACGTTCATCGTACGTGATCACCACGAGTGAAAACTCGGGGTCACTCCTGGGCCAACTCGCACTGTGAGACAGGGGTTTAAAGGTGTAGAGGTTGGTGGTTTAATTGGCCTCTGTAAATTGCTTCTGGTGTGGGTGAACGGTGGAATCTGGAGGGAGTCGATGGGGGGGGGGGGGGGGGGGTTCAGACTGAGTGAACTGAAAGTTTGGTACCAGGTCGTACAATTGCCCGACTGACCTGAAATGAAGGCAGGTTACCTGCATTCCCTATTGTACGGAATTTGAGCAATGGAGGGGCCAATATTAAAGAAGGTTTTTCAGGGTAAGTTCTGAGTCACAGAGTGAAACAGCACGGGTGGCATAGTGGTGTAAATAGCACAGCTGCTGCCTCACATTGCCAGAGACCATGGAGTTATAGAGTGATGCAGCATGGAAATAGGCCCTTCGGCCCATCGGGCCCACACCTGGTGGCACGGTGGCGCAGAGGTACAGTTCAAGTTCAAGTGAGTTTATTGCCATGTACCCCTGATAGGACAATGAAAGTTTGCTTCAGCACACAGAAGGCATTGTAGGCTGTATCTCTAAACACATAGTGTTTGCAAATACACAGGACTAGATGTTAAAATCCAAGGTGCCAAATATCAATTTACTCCCGATGGTGATGGGAGCCTTCTGCACTCACCTATGCTCCCCCGATGCTGAGAAAGGCTAGGCAGACACGTCATTGGGGTTATCAAGTGGGCACCTACTTTCATCAACGTTTCGCTGATTGAACCCACGACGTCTCCAGTAGGCTCAGCGGTGCATTCTGGCGTCCCTGAACCACCCCCCTCTGCATCTGTCTAGTCGGTTAATTGGGAGATGATGATATACGGACACACTGACTACAGAACAGATCAGTGTGTCCATATACCATTATATAAATACATACACACATGAATAAATAAACTGATAAAGTGCAAATAACAGATAATGGGTTATTAATGATCAGAGTTTTGTCCGAGCCAGGTTTAATAGCCTGATGGCGGTGGGGAAGTAGCTATTCCTGAACTGGGTCGTTGCAGTCTTCAGGCTCCTGTTCCTTCTACCTGAAGGTAGCAGGGAGATGAGTGTGTGGCCAGGGTGGTGTGGGTCCTTGATGATGCTGCCAGCCTTTTTGAGGCAGCGACTGTGGTAGATCCCCTCCATGGAAGGAAGGTCAGAGCCGATGATGGACTGGGCAGTGTTTACTACTTTTTGTAGTCTTTTCCTCTCCTGGGTGCTCAAGTTCCTGAACCAAGCCACGATGCAACCGGTCAGCAAGCTCTCTACTGTGCACCTGTAGAAGTTAGAGAGAGTCCTCCTTGACAGACCGACTCTCCGTAATCTTCTCAGGAAGTAGAGGCACTGATGTGCTTTCTTGATAATTGCATCTGTGTTCTCGGACCAGGAAAGATCTTCAGAGATGTGCACGCCCAGGAATATGAAGTTCTTGACCTCTCTACCATCGACCCGTTGATATAAACAGGACTGTGGGTTGCTGCCTTACAGCAAATGCAGCGCCGGAGACCCAGGTTCGATCCTGACTACGGGCGCTGTCTGTACGGAGTTTGTACGTTCTCCCTGTGACCTGCGTGGGTTTTCTCCGAGATCTTCGGTTTCCTCCCGCACTCCAAAGACGTACAGGTATGTAGGTTAATTGGCTTGGTAAATGTAAAAATCGTCCCTGGTGGGTATAGGATAGTGTTAACGTGCGGGGATCGCTGGTCGGCGCGGACCCGGTGGGCCGAAAGGGCCTGATTCCACGCTGTATCTCTAAACTAAACTAAACAAAATAAAATAAAATAAACCGGCCAACATGTCCCAGCTACACTAGTCCCACCTGCCTGCATTTTGTCCAAATCCCTCCAAACCTGTCCTATCCATGTATCTGTCTAACTGCTTCTTAAATGTTGGGATAGTCCCAGCCTCAACTACCTCCTTGGCAGCTTATTCCATACATACTAGGGTTCGAGCAAGAGGAAGAAAGGGGACAGCTAAGCTGAATAAAAAGGCACTTTCACAATAAGGTCAAAAGAGATCTGAAGATATCTGCTGTAAACCCTTGGTCTGGTTTACTGCGAACAATTGATAATTAATTTGATATTATTTTTGTTGTGGTCATGTCTAAAGTGTCTGTACAGCTGCAGCAAGTAAGAATGTCATAGTTCCGGCTCATATCCGGGGAACGCAACAAACAAACACACTGACTCTTCACCCAGAAACTTGGAACAACCACAGCCCTCAGGTGAAAGTTAGGAGAGAGATGAAGGAAAACCAACGGTGTTCGGGGCATTGACCAGCCATGAACTGATCGAGTGGTGGAGGAGACATGGACGAGGGAATGCTCAATGCTACAAGGAAAATACAACACAAGCTGCCGGGCCAAAAGGCCATAAAGGGCCCGTCCGACCTGGCGATTTTTGTCGGTGATTGCTGGCGTCATTGACTGACGTATAAAGGATCGCCGAAAGATTTTGAACATCTGGGGGAGTCCAGGACAAGGGGTCACCGTTTAAGGATAAGGGGGAAGTCTTTTAGGACCGAGATGAGAAAATCGTTTTTCACACAGAGAGTGGTGAATCTGTGGAATTCTCTGCCACAGAAGGTAGTTGAGGCCAGTTCGTTGGCCATATTTAAGAGGGAGTTGGATGTGGCCCTTGTGGCTGATGGGATCAGGGGGTATGGAGAGAAGGCAGGTACGGGATACTGAGTTGGATGATCAGCCATGATCAAATTGAATGGCGGTGCAGGCTCGAAGGGCCGAATGGCCTGCTCCTGCACCTAATTTCTATGTTTCTATGTTTCTAATTGGGACATTTGGCCAACGAGACTATTATGCCATTCAATCATGTCTAATCTATTTTATCCAGATAGTGTTACAATAGACTGTGACATTATACTCATCACCAACACCTTACACAAAATACAAGCAACATATGTGAGCATCATATTGGGCAGCACATCGGGCATCTAGTGAGGTAGAAACAGAGGCACAGAATTAGGCCATTTACCTCATCGAGTCTGCTCGGCCATTTGATCACAGCTGATCTATTTTTCCCCTCTCAACCCCATTCTCCTGCCTTCTCCCCCTAACCTTTGACACCTGTACTAATCAAGAATCTCCACTTTAAAAATACCCAATGACTTAACCTCCACAGCCGTCTATGGCAATGAATTCCACCGATTCACCGCCCTCTGGCTGAAGAAATTCCCCCTCATCTTATGATTCATCCTCATCTTACTTTGGTTTAGTTCAGTTTAGAGATACAGCGAGGAAACAGGCCCTTCTGCCCACTGACCAGCAATCCCCGTATATTAACACTATCACACACACTAGGGACAATTTACATTTTTACCAAGCCAATTAGACTACAAGACGTGGAGCCGGTGAGGAAACTAGAGCACCCGGGCAAAAGCCACCTAGATCACGGGGACAATGTACAAATTCCGTACAGACAGCACCCATAGCCGGGATCGAACCCGGGACTTTGGCGCTGTACTTCAACCTGCCTATTTGGAACAAGGAATACTTGATGGAACAAGAGAGAAAAAGAGTTTTGTGATTATGAGTCAGCGCACAAAGAAATGAATTATATTTGATATTTGCTGTAACAGAGCTGTATGTTAACCTACTGACCTGGCCAATATATTGTAGCTGTCCATACTGATTATGGCTCTCCAGAATGCTTTGGTTTTCCGGACAGGTACATTTCACAGCCCAGGATAATTAATGCTCTGTTTCACACTCATTGTCCTGAAGCAACAAGGAGTACTTCAGCATGTTTTTGCATCTCTAGAGGGATTTTGGTGAAATGATACATTTATTCTGTTTAACATTAGAATGGATTGGGATTCGCTTAAAGGGCTACCTTTCGTTGGCAGTTCAGATTTAGCTGTAGTTTTAGAGTCATGGCACGAAACAGGCCCTTTGGTCCATCAAGCCCATTGCCATCCCACTTTCTCATCCACCCCTTACACACCGGGGGCAATTTCCCACTTTCTCATCCACCTACAAACCCACACGTCTTTCGGAAGTGGGAGGTAACCGGAGCACCAGGAGGAAACCCACACAGTCACGGCGAGAACGTGCGAACGCCACACACTGCACCCAAAGTCAGGATCGAACTCTGGTCTCTGCCGCTGTGAGGTGGTAGCTCTTCCAGCTGTGCCCGTGTGCCGCCCTGCTATAGACTGTAACACGACTTAAGTTTAATTTAGTTCATGGTGACTCAGTGGAAATGGGCCCTCTGAGTCACCCATGCACCAGTTTTATCTATCCTGCACACATATAGGACAACTTACGGAGGCCAATTAACCTGCAGATCTTTGGAGTGTGGGAGGAAACCGGAGGGCCTGGAGAAAACCCACGCGGTCACAGGGAGAACGTGAAAACGCCACACACACAGCACCCGTTGTCAGGATCAATCCCAGGTCTCTGTTGCTGGGAGGCTGCAAATGTACCGCTGCCCAGCCCCGACAGACAGTAACACTGCTTTTACCCCACGACGCAACCTTGAGTTTCGAAGCACTTTCAATGGATGGCAACCCTTAAATTAAATTGTTGGTTCCATTAAACATAGCTGTTTGGCACGCCTAATAGGAATGTGTTCTTTTACTAGTCGACCGTGGCAGGTCCTATAACTTTGCTTAAGAATTATGATACTTGGCTGGAGCCCACACATGGAATCCTGGCTGCATTTTTCATCCGTGGCTCAGCGGGTATTTCTCAGTGTAAAGGGATTGTTGGGAACATGTTTGCCTGTCAATGACACTGGGCAATCTAATTGAACAATGGTCTTTTAAAAGATAAGTGCATATTCTTGTGCCCTTTAAGCTAAGTTCACCGTATGGTCACAGTAGTTTAGAGTTAATCAGTTACTTCTGCCTCTGTGTTGACCGGTGTAGCTATGTCCCATTGCAGTTAGCCACTGTACAATCTGTTCTGTTCTATCTAACCAAAGAATCAGATCAGTTTTGTCAAAATTACCTATGCAAGCTAGCTGCTACCTCAATAGCTAGTCATTCTTCCATGATGATTGGAATCAAAGTACCTTTTTTTTTAAAATAACACATTTAATAACACACTTAATACCACAACTAGAGAGCAGTCCTGAACTATTATCTACCTCAGTGCTGACTCTCGGACTATCTTTGATCAGACTTTGCGGGATTTACGTTATTCCCTTATCGTGTATCTATACCCTGTGAATGCTTCGATTGTAACCATGTATTGTCTATCCGCTGACTGGTTAGCACGCAACAAAAGCTTTTCACTAGCTGTACCCACGTGACAATAAACTAAACTTCCCTGAACTGATGAAGAGCGAGTAGTTTTGCTAACTTGCCTAATAATCCTCCCCTTGCTTCCATAAGATATTATTTTAAGAACATAAATATTTCCATCAAGCCGGCCAATTTTTGCCTGAAGCAGTATGGATGTTATGTGGAGCTACTGGGAAAGGAGTTGAAGGAGGAGGTCCGCGTGGGATAGAATCATAGAAAATAGGTGCAGGAGTAGGCCATTCGGCCCTTCGAGCCTGCACCGCCATTCAATATGATCATGGCTGTTCATCCAACTCAGTATCCTGTACCTGCCTTCTCTCCATACCCCCTGATCCCTTTAGCCACAAGAGCCACATCTAACTCCCTCTTACATATAGCCAATTAACTGGCCTCAACTACCTTCTGTGGCAGAGAATTCCACAGACTCACCACTCTCTCTGTGAAAAATGATTTTCTCATCTCGGTCCTAAAAGACTTCCCCCTTATCCTTAAACTGTGACCCCTTGTTCTGGACTTCCCCAACATCGGGAACAATCTTCCTGCATCTAGCCTGTCCAACCCCTTAAGAATTTTGTAAGTCTCTATAAGATCCCCCCTCAATCTCCTAAATTCCAGCGAGTACAAGCCGAGTCTATCCAGTCTTTCTTCATATGGAAGTCCTGCCATCCCAGCAATCAGTCTGGTGAACCTTCTCTGTACTCCCTCTATGGCAAGAATGTCTTTCCTCAGATTAGGAGACTAAAACTGTACGCAATACTCCAGGTGTGGGCTCACCAAGACCCTGTACAACTGCAGTAGAACCTCCCTGCTCTTGTACTCAAATCCTTTTGCTATCAACTAGAAGACAGGTTTAGTATGGGCCCATGCAACATCGCAGAGCTACACCTTTGACTTGGAGCAGATGAGTGGTGTTGAAGGAGCAGTTGTTATTCATTGTGTGGACATGTTCAGCCAAGTGTCTAAGTGGATTGATGATGGAAACCTGAATAGGCTTCAGTTCAGGGATGAAGCAAGGGTCCTTAGACCATGCTTATGTGGAATGGAGGTGTAGAAAGATGTTGTGTCAATGGTATTTTTGTGTGTACGTATGTGTGTGTGTGTGTGTGTGTGTGTGTATGTGTATATATATATACACATACACACACACACACACACACACACACACACACATATATTATATATATATAAAACACTCTTGACTCTAAAGATTAGGAGCAGGAAATTGGAAACCGTAGGATTGGTGGAGGTCATTGAGTGAACAGGGAGGGGGAGAAACACTGGACCCGAGGTGGAAAGCAGTAAGTTTGATGGAACAAGTGCAGGCTGAATCAATGCGTCTGCTTCTCCATCTGCGGCAGGAGGTAAACGTGGGCAGATTTTGATTATCATTTTTCAGTTGATAGACACAAAATGCTGGACTAACTCAGCGGGACAGGCAGAAGGAATGGGTGACGTTTCGAGCCGAGACCCATTCTTCAGACCTGGAACATCACCCATTCCTTCTGTCCAGAGATGCTGCCAATCCCGCTGAGTGACTCCAGCATTTTGCGTCTATCTTCAGTTTAAGCCAGCATCTGCAGTCCCTTCCTATATAATTTACAGTTGTTTTGGTCAACGGCTTTTTTGAGACATCAAGCCTGCTGTTCTGACTGTTCCCAAGTAGTCAACTATTGAAATACCATGTAATTTGAAGGGAATGGTTGTGAAAGTCAGATAACGTAGAACTAGTATGAGTGGGTGATTGATGGTCAGAGAGTCATAGAGTGATACAGCATGGAAACAGGCCCTTCGGCCCAACTTGCCCATGCCAGCCAACATGTCCCAGCTACACTTGTCCTACCTGCCCGTGTTAGGCCCATTTCTCTCTAAACCTGTCCTATCCATGTACCTGTCTAACTGTTTCTTAACTGTTTCAGTCTGTGTGGACTCCGTGGGCCGAAGGGCCTGTTTCCATGTTTTATCTCTAAAACAAAAAAAAACAAATTTGACCATGGGCTGTGGTACCAGGTGATAGACTCTACGCTTTAGAGATACAGCGCGGAAACAGACTCTTCAGCCCACCGAGTCCGGCTGACCAGCGATCCTCATACACTAGCGCTATCCTACACCCTGGGGACAATTTAAAAAAAAATGTTTTTACCAAAGCCAATTAACCTACAAACCTGAACGCCTTTGGAGTGTGGGAGGAGACCGAGGCACCCGGAGAAAGCCCACACGCGGTTACAGTGAGAAGGTACAAACTCCATACAGACAGCACCCATAGTCAGAATCGAACCTGGGTCTCTGGCGCTGTGAGGCAGCAACTCTACCGCTGCGCCGCTGTGCACAAAGGAAACACTGGGAGACTGAAAATGTCAATGAACAAGGTAGACAAAAGTGCTGGGGAAACTCAGCGGGTGCAGCAGCATCTATGGAGCGAAGGAAATAGGCAACGCTTTGGGCCGAAACCCTTCTTCAGACAATGAACAAAGTGCGTTCACTCCATATTTCCCCCATCCGACCAAAGTAATATTCCTTGTCAAAATCCCGAAGATTCATGTTGCCATGATGTTGCTGGCAATTTAATAAACATGAAAAATGTTTAGTTTAGGTACGTTAATTGTCACAGAAAAGCTTTTCTTTGTTTTCTAAGCAGTCAGTGGAAAGACAATGCATGATAACAATCGAGCCATTTACAGAGGAGAGATGCATATCTGTATACATATTTCTATTCTTAAAATAATATCGTAAAGTATTTTGCTTGACAGGGTCTCTGTTTAATATTATTTGACGGGGCTTCCAAAAGGCACCAGTTCTGACATTGCAATGCACAGTCAGCGCTGCAGTGTTGTATCCGTCTGAACTAGGTATATTGAAATGGGACTTAAACCCACAACCATCTTGACTCAGAAATGAGAGTGCTACCACTGAGCTGAAGCTGACACCTGGAAAGTGTCATCAAGGGGTGTTAGTTGTGACAAGCAGTAATGCCACCTGATGTCACCAGCTGTTATATTTTACAGAGCGAGAACAAAAAACACACTAAGCCAACACTGGTAATGTTTAATACCGGACCGCAGCTTCTCGATCACAGTGCACACTCGTAGTGAAAACAGGTCCACTGTAGCTACAGTGGGTGGACCTGCTCCTATCATAGTCAATAGAAAGAGAAGGTGCCAGCCAGCAATCATTTGCCAAAATGCTGGATTAACTCAGCGGGACAGGCAGCATCTCCGGAGAGAAGGAATGGGTGACGTTTCGGGTCGAGACCCTTCTTCACAATGCCCATTTTGCACCACCATTCTAGACCATTGCTTCTGCTCTGTCAGGTAGTCCATTAAAATTAGTAGTTTCTTTAACAAAATTGATGGGAACTTGATACTTGCTGCCAAATGGAACGACTGGATCAGTAAGTGCCGGTGTGTGGAGTTTGTGCGTCCTCCCTGTGATGGGGTTCCACAAAGGCAGTCGCCGTCGGTTTGATTTCGGCTTGTTTGTCCAGCACGGCACAGTGGCAGAGCAGGGGCACAGAGTTGCTGCCTTACAGCGCCAACGTTTGTACGTTCTCCCCGTGACCGCGTGGGTTTCCTCCGGGTGCTCCGGTTTCCTCCCACATCCCAAAGATGTGCGGAGTTGTGGGTTAATTGGCTTCTGCTCAAATTGTCCCTGGTGTGCAGGGAGTGGATGTGAAAGTGGGACCCACGCAGGTCACACAGGGAGAACGTGCAAACTCCAAACAGACAGCACCCGAGGTCAGGATTGAACCGGGTCTCTGGGGCTGTGAGGCAGCAGCTCTACCAGCTGCGCCAATGTGAGCTCCAATGAAAGTTAGTTCCTCTGACAATACATCCTTCCACCAAAGCTAAAGAGGAGGATCAGCCTACATTTTATGCTCATACACGGAGTGGGTCTTTAACCCGCTGACTCATAAATATTGATACTCGCTGAACCAGTGTTGGTTCAACCTTAGTGCAAGAACAACCTTAGTGCACTGCTCAGCTTGAACGAGATTCATCCAGGAAAGAGAGTGAAGTGAGCAAAATAAAGAAGAAAAATAAGAGATTGTTAATGTAGATAAACTACTCAGGGCAGTATTGTGGTGGCGCAGCGCCAGAGTCCCAGGTTCAATCCTGACTACGGACGCTGTCTGTACGGAGTTTGTATGTTCTCTCCGTGACCTGGGTTTTCTGTGGATGCTCCGGTTTCTTCCCACACCCCAAAGGCGTACAGGTTTGTAGGTTAATTGGCTTGGTTTGATTGTAAATTGTCCTGAGTGTGTGTAGGATAGTGTTAATGTGTGGGGATGTCTTGTCATAGAAACATAGAAATAACGAAAAATAGGTGCAGGGGTAGGCCAATCAGCCCTTCGACCCAGCACCGCCATTCAATATGATCATGGCTGATCATCTAAAATCGGTACCCCCATTCCTGCTTTTTCTCCCCATATCCCTTGATTCCTTTAGTCCTAAGAGCTAAATCTAACTCTCTCTTGAAAAAATCCAGTGGATCGGCCTCCACTTCCTTCTGTGGCAGAGCATTCGACAAATTCACAACTCTCTGGGTGGAAAAGGTTTTGCTCATCTCAGTCCTAAATGGCCTAGCCCTTATTCTTAAACTGTGAGTCTGGACTCCCCCAACATCGGGAATTTTTTTTCCTGCACCTAGCCTGTCTGATCCTTTAAGAATTTGATATGTTTCTATAAGATCCCCTCTCATCCTTCTAAATTCCAGTGAATTGCCTGGTCGGCGTGGACCTGGTAGGCTGAAGGGCCTGTTTCCGCGCTGTATCTCTAAACTAAACTAAACTAAACTTAACTACTCTCATAGGGAACTGTAATTCTTTCAGGCTGCATGGTGTGACCTTTTTTAATACCTTCTGAATGTCGCATGGGATTAATTGTGCAGAAATTAGTTTACTGTAGCTAGTGCTGTCTTGATGAATTACATAAACATTATATTTAACAAATGTCTCAATGGCTTTACGTGGCTGAACTAGGTTATGTCCCACAGGGTTTCATTTCCAGGCTATGTTGAAACATAACTGATTTATTCATTTTCTGGACTTGTTGGCAAGGCCAAACACTTATTCTCTGTCTGAGGTTTTAACAAGTGCTGGTGAGGACACATTTGGAATATATTTCCAGTTACTTTGTACAATGGATAATGGGGTAGTTATTGGCCGAATTGGATTGATCCTATAAGTTTTGGACAAGATACACTCGAGTGACTTTTCACTCTGTAGATGAAATGCCAGTGTTGTACCCACACTGGAATATCTTAGCGAGTATCATAGCTACTTCTGAAGGAAAAGTATTCAGTGGAATTCTTTGCCACAGAAGGCAGTGGAGGCCAATTCACTGGATGTTTTCAAGAGAGAGTTAGATTTAGCTCTTAGGGCTAAAGGAATCAAGAGATATGGAACGGGGTACTGATTTTAGATGATCAGCCGTGATCATATCGAATGGCGGTGCTGGCTCGAAGGGGCGAATGGCCTACTCCTGCACCTATTTTTCCTATGTTTCTATGTTTTACTGTAGCTGGGATGTTGTTGGCTCCCATAGCCTTCATTGTAAACAATGTTTGTCAGCTTTAAAAAAAATATTATGTGCAGCGTAACAAATTGGCTAGATATTAGTAATAACAAGAAACTGCAGATACTGGTTTATACCAAAGATAGACACAAAATACTGCAGTAACCAGGCGGGTCAGGCAGCACCTCTGGAGAAAATGGATATGTGATGTTTTGGGTCGGGTCCCTTCTTCAGTTTGAAGTGCGTGTTAACCAGTCAGCGAAAAGACGATACAAGATTACAATCAAACCATCCACAGTGTGGAGATACAGGATAAGGGGAATAAAGTCTAGTGCAAGATAAAGCCCAGTAAAGTCTCATTAAAGATTGTCCGAGGGTCTCCCATGAGGTAGTAGTAGCTCAGGACCGCTCTCTAGTCGTTGATGGGTTTAGTTACCTGATAACCGCTGGAAAGCAACTGTCCGTGTTTAAGAAGGAACTGCAGATGCTGGAAAATCGAAGGTAGACAAAAGTGCTGGAGAAACTCAGCGGGTGCACCAGCATCTATGGAGCAGAGGAAATAGGCAACGTTTCGGGCCAAAACCCTTCTTCAGACCCTGTCTGAACGAAACTGTCCCTGAATATGGAGTTGTGCATTTTCAAACCTCTGTACCTCTTGGCTGATGGGAGAGGGGAGAAAAGGGGGTGTATTAGGTAAGACTTGTCCCAGATTATGCTGCTGGCCTTGCCGAGGCAGTGTGTAGTCAATGGAAGGGAGGTTAGTTTGTGTGATGGCCTGGGCTGTGTCCACAATTCTCTGCAATTTCATGCAGTTTTGGATGGAACTTGGATGAGTTACTCCAGCACTTTGTGTCTCTCTTTGGCTAGAAATTAGTTCTTGTGATGGTGGGGATCCCTGCCATCAATGAGGATGGAGATATTCTATGACCTTTCATATCCTGTAATTGTCCAACATCATTCACGATTAGGTGCGTTATGAATGACAGAGTACACTTGTCCCTTCACCTCCCCCCTCCACTCCTTTCAGGGACCCAAGCAGTCCTTCCAGGTCTGACAGAGGTTCATCTGCACCTCCTCCAACCTCATCTACTGCATCCGCTGCTCCAGATGCCAGATGATCTATATATGGTGTTGATCTGGACGTGTCAAAATTATCTCCGCACGTTCAGTTTTTTGTGTTTTGCCAGACGGGTGAAGTCATTCAGAGCAAAGATCCTATATAGGATCTTTGATTCAGAGCAAAGATCCTATATAGGTTCTGATTGCAACCACTGCTGGCTGCTAGTGTGTGTGTGGACTTCAGGTGGAGGCAGGCTGAATTTTGACTAGAAAGAAAATGAAACAGTCTGATCACATTCCTGGTTTATTTGCCATGAGGAGAAATGTAATGAGCCAGGCTTGTGTTCTTCAAAGTTTTCGAAGAACGACAAATAACCGTGCAGCAACATTCATGGTTTTAAGAGGTCTCAACAGGGTTAGTTTCAGTTGAGTTTATTGTCCCGTGTGAAAAGGTTTTCTTGCGTGCTAACCAGTCAACAGAAAGACAATACACTCACATGAGGGAAGTGATTCAAAGGAACTGCAGATGCTGGTTTACGTAGGAGGACACAAAGTGCTCAAGGGGTCAGGCAGCAAGGGGTCGAGTAGCTCAAGGGGTCAGGCAGCAAGGGGTCGAGTAGCTCAAGGGGTCAGGCAGCAAGGGGTCGAGTAGCTCAAGGGGTCAGGCAGCATCTCTGGTGAACATGAACAGGTGACGTTCTGGGTCGGCCCCTTCTTCAGAGATTGTGAGGGGGAGGGGAGAGGAAAGCTGGAAGAGAGGTGATTCAGGACAAAGCATGCAGGTAATATGTGGATGCCGGCGAGGAGGGGTTTGTTAGGCAGATCGTTGGAACAAATGCCTGAGATAAAAGATGAAGGTGTGAGATAGAATGGAAGAGTTGCAAATTGTGAAGCTAGAGGAAGGAATGTAGGAGGAAGTGGGTGGGAGGGGAGAAATACATGTTAGTGCAAGTTGGGCACAGGTGGGGGGGGGGGGGCGGCGGAGAGATAGAGGGGGCGTGGAGGAGAAAGTGACTGTCACCAAAGAGGTTCATGGATGGTCCCCTGTAGGTGTACCTGTCCAAAGTGTCAGTGCCTCGACTGAAGAAAACTTCAAGGGTGGCACAGTGGTGCAGTGGTAGAGTTACTGCTGAGAAAACGCAATCTGCCACAGGCAATGATGGTCCAGTTTTATACTGCTATCATGGGGTCTGTCCTCACCTTCTCCATCATGGTCTGGTTCGGCTCAGCCGCCGAGCGCGACATCCGGAGGCTGCAGCGCATCGTTCGATCAGCTGAGAAGGTTGTTGGCTGCAACCTTCCCTCCATTGACGAACTGTACACTGCAAGGGCCAGGAAGCGAGCGGGCAAGATCATCTCTGCCCCTCTCACCCTGGCCACAAACTCTTTGAAGCACCTCCCTCTGGAAGGCGACTCCGGACTGTCAAAGCCGCCACAGCCAGACATAAAAACAACTTTTTTTCCACGAGCAGTAGCTCTACTCAACAGCCAAAAGTCTGTAGCCTCCTTGTGCTCTGGCATTTAATTGCATTCTTCACATGTTTAAATTATAATGTTTTATTTTTAATTGTCTACTGTATATCGTGTTGTTACTTGCGAGCAAAGCACCAAGGAAAATTCCTTGTAAGTATACGTATTTGGCTAAAAAAAATGTATTACATTAAAGTAAATTCAATTAAATTCAATTCAACACAGCACCAAAGACCTGGGTTCAATCCCGACTTCGGGTGCTTGTCTGTACGGAGTTTGCACGTTCTCCCCGTGACCTGCGTGGGTTTACTCTGGGTGCTCCGATTTCCTTCCACACTCCAAAGACATACAGGTTTGTAGTTTAATGGGCATAGTTATGTTTGTAATATGTCCCTAGTGTGTGTAGGTACGCGTTAGTGTGTGAGGATCGCTGGTCAGTGCAAACTCGATGGGCCGAAGGGCCTGTTTCCACCCTGTATCTCTAAACTAAAAACAAGATAGAATCATTAAGGGACAGAGGTTTCGGGGTAACGTGAGGGGGAACTTCTTTACTCAGAGGGTGGTGGCTGTGTGGAATGAGCTTCCAGCAGAAGTGGTGGAGGCAGGATCGATTTTAACATTTAAGAGTAAAGTGGATAGGTATATGGACGTGAAGGGAATGGAGGGGTTTGGTAGATGGGACTAGGGGAAAACAAATGGTCGGCACGGACTGGAAGGGCCTGTTTCCGTGCTGTAATTGTTATATGGTTATATGGTTATATAGTCATACAGCATGGATATAGGCCCTTCAGGCCAACTTGCCCACACCAATGAAGATGCTTCATTTATACTAGTCCCACCTGCCTCGGTTTGGCTCATGTCCTTCCAAACCTTTCAATCCATGTACTTGTCCAAATGCCTCTTAAATGCTGTCATAGTATCTTTTTTTTCATAGAAATTAGGTGCAGGAGTAGGCCATTCAGCCCTTCGAGCCTGCACCGCCATTCAATATGATCATGGCTGATCATCCAACTCAGTATCCCGTACCTGCCTTCTCTCCATACCCTCTGATCCCCTTAGCCACAAGGGCCACATCCAACTCACTCTTAAATATAGCCAATGAACTGGCCTCAACTACCCTCTGTGGCAGAGAGTTCCAGAGACTCACCACTCTCTGTGTGAAAAAAAAAAAACAACTATCTGCCTCAACTACCTCCACTAGTAACTGGTTCTGTATACCCTTTGTGTGAAAGATGCACCATAATTCTTAAAAGGAATATGAATGGATATACCTTTGAAAATAAAGACAAGCTGGAGTCGCCTTCCAAAGGCACATCCTTCCTCAGATACGGTGCCCAATGTTGCTCACAGTACTCCAAATGCGGTCTGAGCAGCACCTTATAGAGCCTCAGCGTTACATCCCTGTTTTTGTGTTCTAGCTGTCTTAAAATTAATGCTGGCATTGCGTTTGGCTTCTGTACCACCGATTCGACGAGCAAATTAACTTTTTTGGGAATCCTGCACCAGCACTCCCAAGTCCCTTTGCACCTCCGATTCCTGGATTCTCTCCCCATTTGAAAATAAATGCAGAGCTACGGGATAAAACCCAATGACATAGAAATGTCTGAAGAAGAAGTCTCGATCCGAAACGTCACCTATTCCTTCGCTCCACAGATGCTGCCTCACCCGCTGAGTTTTTCCAGCATTTTTATCTACCTTCGATTTTTCCAGTATCTGCAGTTCCTTCTTAAACATAGAAATGTATGGGCGATTCATTCATTAAAACAACGGACAAAATACCCTGTTTTTACTGTATGTTTTAAAACGAGAGGCGTAATTTAGGGGGAGACTCAAAGGAAATTTCGCACTGTCTGGGCTGTAAGTTTGGAGAGGTTTATGAAACTCATTATGCCAATTACCCTTAAAGCCTCATCCCGCCGTTCATGATATTTCAAGCCAGACCCTGAGATGAAAGGGCAATGAAAAGCACTTAGCCCGAGGTCCTACAACAGAAAGGGTAAACTGGTCCCTATTTACAGGCAGGAAGCTATCAGAATGCACACCCCAGATCCGAAAAGGCATCGAGCATGTCTCGAATCTCTCGTTACAGAAAAGAATTATGTACAGATTGAACTCACACAGACTTGCATCTCTTTTGTGTGCGGTTAATTTGTACATAATTCTCGGAGGTCAGCTTGCAATTGCCCTGCACTAGACTTTTGGCACATTTCATTAATTCCCACTGTTGCCTCTGGGTCCGCAGAGCACATTTGTGTTTTAATGCCACAGCAACATTTCTGCCCACAATCCATCACCCTAGGTTGCTATGCGACCACCGCCAGTGATGACAAGTCCAGTCACTATGGATTTAAGAAGCTGACCGGACACATACTGAGGGTAGAATCCACAAAGGACAGAGTTCATAAACCTCCCAGTTGCCAAACACTTTAACTCCCCTTCCCATACTGACCGTTCTGTCCTGGGCCTCCTCCACTGTCAGAGTGAGGCATAATGCGAATTGGAGGAACAGCACCTCGTATTTCGCTTGGGCAGCTTACACCCCAGCAGTACGAACATTGACTTCTCTGATGTCAAGTAGCCCTTGAATCCCCTCCCTCTCCCTCTCTCCCCCACCCAAGCCGTTGTACTATTTTCAAAATTGTCCTGCAGAGTCTCATTGTCTGTAACTCGTTTTCACCTAGCCCACAGGGAAGAATAGCCCGTTTCCCTCATTATCATTACTTTTTTTTCCATATCTTTCATTCAGTTGTTCTATATCTCTCTATATTACCATCTATATCTCTCGTTTCCCTTTCCCCTGACTCTCAGTCCGAAAAAGAGTCGTGACCCGAAACGTCGTCTATTTAGATGCTGCCTGTCCCGCTGAGTTACTCCAGCATTTTGTGTCTACCTTTGTTTTAAACCAGCATCTGCAGTTCCTTCCTAAACATAAAACTACCAGGTGTCTTGTGCTTTATGTGGACACATAGTTCCAGCCTTTCCACATACTTAAGACCCTGTCCTACTTTCCCGAGTTACTCACAAATTCTCCCGAGTTTTCCCCTTGATTCAAACTCGGAGATGCCAGCTGTAGGTACTCGGGGCTATTTTTTTTTACACGTGGACATTTTTCAACATGCTGAAAAAAACGACCCGACTTACCAGATACCCCGAGTACCTGCGGCTGGCATTACGAGCCGCTACGAAATATACAAAATACGGACTCGCTACAGACTCCTACGGACGTTCCCCCGAGTTTGAATCAAGGCGAATTCGTGAGTAACTCAGGAAAGTGGGACAGGGCCTTAACTATTATGCCTCACTGAAGTCAGATTGTGTGATATAGTTTAGGGGGGATCTTATAGAAACTTACAAAATTCTTAAGGGGTTGGACAGGCTAGATGCAGGAAGATTGTTCCCGCTGTTGGGGAAGTCCAGAACAAGGGGTCACAGTTTAAGGATGAGGGGGAAGTCTTTTAGGACCAAGATGAAAAAAACATTTTTCACACAGAGAGTGGTGAATCTCTGGAATTCTCTGCCACAGAAGGTAGTTGAGGCCAGTTCATTGGCTATATTTAAGAGGGAGTTAGATGTGGCCCTTGTGGCTAAGGGGATCAGGGGGTATGGAGAGAAGGCAGGTACGGGATACTGAGTTGGATGATCAGCCATGATCATATTGAATGGCGGTGCAGGCTCGAAGGGTCGAATGGCCTACTCCTGCACCTATTTTCTATGTTTCTATGTTTACTACCATGCCTCAATGAAGTTGGAATGAGGAATATAGTTGCGACAAGATGGTCACTTGGGACTGGACTAGGTTTGACGCTGATGTCTCAGTGCACTACTGTAGACAAAATATTTGAACTAATTAAGTAGCTAATAAATGATCTCTGTTGAATTGAGAGACGATCTCATGGGAACGTATGAAACACTATTTAACTTTCACTGGTGGCTGATCTCATAAGTCACAGGATCCTTTTTAATTATCTGTCACTTTTGTAGGTCATTAGTTAAATATAGCATGCACCCCATCATGTCTTCTATTTTTACCTTCTGCTTAAGATCATTTATTTTCCATATTAACTGCCTCTAGCCTATTAACTTAGGAACACATTTTTCAAACTTACTTTCTGAGCGGCCCCTCTAGGGATTTACGGGAAATGCTACAGACTCACAGGGGGTCTCTTCTTCGATCGTAAGATCTTTTTCCTTGCGTCTTCAGAAAACCCGTAATTCTGGTCCATCCGGCAGAAGTCTGAATTCTCCATCAATGTGAAAGTTTAAGAACCAGCTGATCCTCCCAGCAAGCAGATGTCATTTATAAATTTGAATGCAAAACATTAGCAAAATCTTCTTCTTCAACTTCTTATGTCATTTCCTGGCGCAAGGATGAGTTGCTACTTGATTAGAACGGGTGTCGAGGGTTATGGGGGAGAAGGCAGGAAAATGGGATCGGGAGCCAGAGGTCAGCCATGGTTGAATGGCGGAGCAGACTCGATGGGCCGAATGGCCTAATTCTGCTCCTTATAACTTGTGAACTTCCAGTCCCTGAGGCCATAAGACATGAGCAGAATGAGGCCATTCAGCCCATCGGGTCTGTTCCGTCATTTGAGCATGACTGATCTAACTTTCCCTCTCAACCCCATTTGCCAGCATTCTCCTTGTCACATAGAAACATAGACAATAGGTGCAGGAGGAGGCTATTCGGGCCTTCGAGCCAGCACCGCCATTCATTGCGATCATGGCTGATCTTCCCCTATCAATAACCTGTGCCTGCCTTCTCCCCATATAGAGACATTGAAAATAGGTGCAGGAGTAGGCCATTCGGCCCTTCGAGCCTGCACCGCCATTCAGTATGATCATGGCTGATCATCCAACTCAGTATCCTGTACCTGCCTTCTCTCCATACCCCCCGATCCCTTTAGCCACAAGAGCCACATCTAACTCCCTCTTAAATATAGCCAATTAACTGGCCTCAACTACCTTCTGTGGCAGAGAATTCCACAGACTCACCACTCTCTGTGTGAAAAATGATTTTCTCATCTCGGTCCTAAAAGACTTCCCCCTTACCCTTAAACTGTGACCCCTTGTTCTGGACTTCCCCAACATCGGGAACAATCTTCCTGCATCTGGCCTGTCCAACCCCTTAAGAATTTTGTAAGAATACGATCCCTCCTCAATCTTCTAAATTCCAGCGCGTACAAGCCGAGTCTATCCAGTCTTTCTTCATATGGAAGTCCTGCAATCCCAGGTATATCCCTTGGTTCGACTAGCCCCTAGAGTTCTATCTAACTCTCTCTTAAATCCATCTAGTGATTTGGCCTCCACTGCCCTCTGTGGCAGGGAATTCCACAAATTCACAACTCCCTGGGTGAAAAAGTTTTTTCTCACCTCAGCCTTAAATGACCTCCCCTTTATTCTAAGACTGTGGTCCCTGGTTCTGGACATTGGGAACACTTTTCCTGCATCTAGCTTGTCCAGTCCTTTTATAATTTTATATGTTTCTATAAGAACCCCCCCTCATCCTTCTAAGCTCCTTTACTGCCTTCGCCAATCAAGAACCTATCGATCTCCGCTTTAAAAATACCCAATGACTTGGCCTCCATCGCTGTCTGTGGCAATGAATTCCACAGGTTCACCACCGCCCAGTTACATTCCGCCACATCTCCATTCTAAAGGTACCTCCTTGTATTCCGAAGCTGCGCCCTCTGGTCCTTCTCTCCCTGACCTTTGACTCACTTAGTCCAGCTCTGTAGATTCGGAGGTTGCAGGTGAGTCAACTGTGAGATCTGCGGAGAGGCGCATGGAACTGGGGATGCGGTAATCTTGACCAAAACACAGAATGCTGGAGAAACTCAACGTGGTCAAGCAGCTTCCGTGGATCGCCGATGTTTCGGATCAGGGCACCTCTTCAGACTCAGAGGTAGACAAAAATGCTGGAGAAACTCAGCGGGCGAGGCACCTATTCCTGTGTAGGAATAGCTTCACCTGTTCCTTCGCTCCAAAGATGCCGCCTCACCCGCTGAGTTTCTCCAGCATTTTTGTCTACCTTCGATTTTTCCAGCATCTGCAGTTAAGTCTTAAACTCTTTAGACTCATGGTCTCTGCAAAAGATCTTTGGTCTCTGCCACAGGTGGGACAGGGTGTGTGTGGTGGAGCAGGTGGTTCAGTGCTGTTCTCGTTCTGTTATTTATGCTGAAATTCAACATATTTTTAAGAAGTACTTGACATTTTTTTAGTGCCAGCGTAAATGGTCCTTCTGCGTTGAGTTGTTGTGGGCCAGACGTTCCACGTGGTAAACCTGTTCAAGGAGGAATTAAGAGGCTTTGAGAGCCCTCAAGAGGAACATTGAGTTCTCTAATTTTAAGTAATTTGGAGTCATGGAGTGATACTGTGTGGAAACAGGCCCTTCGGCCCAACTCGCCCACACCGGCCAACAATGTCCCAGCTACCCTAGTCCCACTTGCCTGCGCTTGGTCCATAACCCTCCAAACCTATCCTATCCATGTACCTGTCCAATTGTTTGGAATCCAGAACCAGGGGCCACAGTCTTAGAATAACCGGGAAGCCATTTAAGACTGAGGTGAGAAAAAACGTTTTCACCCAGAAAGTTGTGAATTTGTGGAATTCCCAAGTTACTGGATGGATTTGAGAGAGAGTTAGATAGAGCTCTAGGGGATAGTGGAATCAAGGGACATGGGGAGAAGGCAGGCACGGGTTATTGATTGGGGATGATCAGCCATGATCACAATGAAAGGTGGTGCTGGCTCGAAGGGCCGAATGGCCTCCTCCTGCACCTATTTTCTATGCTTCGATGTTTCCTCAACTACCTCCCCTGGCACCCATCCACCACCCTCTGTGTGAAAAAAGTCACCCCTCGGATTTCTATTTAATCTTTTCCCCTTCACCTTGAACCTATCTCCTCTGGTCCTCAATTCCCCTACTCTGGGTAAAAGACTGTGTGCACCTAACTAACTTCTACTAGCACCTTCCTTCTCCCTTGCCCCTCTTTCTCCACCCTAGTCATTTAACCAGTTCCACCAGTTCTCTACACTGTATCCCTGTTGGGATCGCACCTTCCCCAGCCAACAATGGCCCTGACAGAGAACCATCCTGCCTGACGTTATCTGTTGGCGGCTCTGGCTTGTCCTGGTCTTTGCTCGCCTCCAGTTCTTCCCCCCCCCCCGACTTTCAGTCTGAAGACAGGTCCCGACCCCGAAACATCACCTATCTTTATCTCCCAGAAATGCTGCCTGACCCGCTGAGTTACTCCAGCACTTTTTACGTCCTTTCGTGCAAACCAGCAGCTGCAGTTGTTTGTTTCTCAATACCTTGGATGATGGTTTGGGATAGGACGATTTGCTTATTTTGTCAGTGGATTTAGTGAATTTGACAGTGAGAAGGTTGATAATATTCTGTGTTAACATAAGGGCGGCACGGTGGCGCAGTGGTAGAGTTGTTGCCTCACAGCACCAGGGACCTGGGTTCGATCCCGACTACGGGTGCTGTCTGTATGTACAGATGAGTTTGTACATTTCCCTGTGACTGCGTGGGTTTTCTCCAGATGCTTCGGTTTCCTCCCACGCTCCCACAAGTTTGTCGGTTAAGTTTGACAAAACGCTTACTCACTGGGAACGATTAGGAATTAAGACTTGGGAAGATATGTATGAAATGGGAATTTTTTTTATCATTTCAAGAATTACAGCTTAAATACAATTTGGAAAGCAACCAATATTTCAGACATTTGCAAATCCGAGATTATCTGAAAAAATATTCACAAGATTATCAAAATCTGACGTTGGATCCACCAGAGCAAGGCATGAATAGACAGGTAGAATTGGATCACTTAACAGCATATTTCCATAATACTATTTTAAACATAGATATACCTTCTACAGATGGTTTATGAAAAGAGTGGGAACAAGAACTGGCTATAGAAATCCCTAAGGACAGATGGGAAGATTATTTGTTATATGTACACAAATGTTCGATTAATGTCAGACACACCCTGATTCAATTTAAAATTGCACATAGATTAAACAACTCGAAAACTAAACTAAATACATTGTTTCCAAACGTCTCTCCCATCTGAGATAAGTGTCTAACACAAGAAGCAACAAAAGCACATTCATTTGTCTCCTGTGTAAAACTTCAGAAATTTTGGAAGGATATTTTTGAAACCTTTTCAAAACTATTTAAAACAAGACCGGACCCAAACACAGAATTGATTATTTTCGGAGCAATGGAAGCCTGTTCTGAGCTAACGTCATTTCAAAGATGTTTCCTCAACTATGGTTTGATAATGGCAACAAAACCTATACTTAAATTATGGAAAAACGCACCTATCCTAACGTTTAAAATGCGGATTACAAATATGTCGGAAATATTACATCTCGAGGAAATGAGACTTGTTCTCGCAGGAAAAAGCAGAACAATTCTTTAAGATATGTTCGTCTTTCATTGATTTATTACAAGTGTAATATGGTGCAACATAACCCTGGAAAGTAACTGTTTTAGAATAGGTGGGGGGTGTGTAACGTTACGAATTAGGCACATTCCCTTTCTTTTCTGTTTAGTTCTATCTTTTTTGCATTTTCTTCTTATTTCCTTTCTTTTCTTAAGGCCCTTTTATTTTAGGGGCCTTTTTTTCCTTTTACACTTCTAAGGACGCAGTCTATTTATCTAATTATCAATCATTAACCGTTAATTATTGCGCCGTACGCATCACTACTATCCTCGAGCTTCTCTTTTTTTCTCTCTTTCTTTTCTATCCAAAAAAATAAAAAGTTGTAGATGAAATATATTATGTTATATACCATGATTATTATGCAAGTACATTGCTTCTAATAAAAATATGAAAAAAAAAAGTTTGTCGGTCAATTGATTTGGTAAAATTGTAAATTGTCCCTAGTGTGTAAGGTAGTGCTGGTGTACGGGGATTGATGTTTCTGCGGTGTATCTCTAAACTAAACAAACGCAATATTTCTTTGTGCCTTGAGGTATCTGCTTAGGTAGTCCATGTCGAAGAAGGAAACGTGTAGCAAAGAACTGCAGATGCTGGTTTAAAATCGGTTAGACACAAAATGCTGGAGTAACTCAGTGGGGCAGTCAGCATCTTTGGAGAGAAGGAATGGGTGACGTTTCGGGTCGACACCCTTCTTCAGACTGATGTCGGGGGAGTGGGCAATACAGAGATAAAATGTAGTTGGAGACAGTAAGACTGGTGGGAGAAATGGGAAGTGGAAGGGGATGGAGAGAGAGGGAAAGCAAAGGCTTTCCAAGAAGGAAACTGGTGTTAGAAACATAGAAATATAGAAATTAGGTGCAGGAGTAGGCCATTCGGCCCTTCAAGCCTGCGCCGCCATTCAATATGATCATGGCTGATCATCCAACTCAGTATCCCGTACCTGCCTTCTCTCCATACCCTCTGATCCCCTTAGCCACAAGGGCCACATCTAACTCCCTCTTAAATATAGCCAATGATCTGGCCTCAACTACCCTCTGTGGCAGAGGGTTCCAGAGACTCACCACTCTCTGTGTGAAAAAAGTATTTTGCATCTCGGTCTTAAAGGATTTCCCCCTTATCCTTAAGCTGTGACCCCTTGTCCTGGACTTCCCCAACATCGGGAACAATCTTCCTGCATCTAGCCTGTCCAACCCCTTAAGAATTTTGTAAGTTTCTATAAGATCCTTATAGTTATAATGTTAGGAGGTCACTGCTTCCAGTTTTGATGTCCTGATCTTCAGACAAACGACATCACTCAGATGGCTGAAGGCTACGGTGGCCGGCGCACTGCAGTCACTGGTAAATTGAAGGCAGTCTTTGCTGAGAGGTAGCTCTTGAGACACGAGAGCGCAATCATAATGGTCTTCAAGCGTGATCTGCTGAGAACATTTTGACCCCTCATTCTCTCAGAGTCTATACAAGCTCTTTGCATCCTCAGAAAACAACACGTGGAACTTTCAAAAAAAGGAAAATGCCACTGGGATCGGGGGAATGAGAAACATACACAATAACATTATTGAAAGCTCCAAAGCTGAAGGGACCAGATTTAAGGAAAATGGCATAATGGCACTGTTCATTCAAGAGCTCTCCCGAGTTAAAAAAAAAATCAAACTCGTGGTAAGCATGGAGAATGAACGCAGCGGGTACGTCAGAGCTCGGGAACGCCGCTTAGCGGCTCGTAACGCTAACGGCAGGTGCTCGGGAAGACTCGCTAACGGCAGGTAAGCTCGGGAAGACTCGTGAAGATTTTTCAAATGTCCATGAGACCCCCGAGAACCGACGAGCGGCCATTGACGTAAATCTCCGAGTTCGAATCAGGGCAAACTGGGGAGAACTCTCGGAATGAACTCGTACCGTGGGACAGGGCTTTTAGTAATAAGGACAGTATTAAATGTCATGTTAGTCAATAATAAAGATGTAATTAGGTTTATGTTTAGGGTTATAACTGTACCGAGGCACAGTGAAATTAGATTTGTTAACACTTCAAGGGGCCTTAAACTCCCGCTACACTTTTGCCCTTAATTCACTCGGAAGAACATTTTGGTTTCACCTTTACTTCATCTGCCCAAGCTATCTTGTCGCATCTTGCCCTCCTGATGTTCCTCTTAAGTGTACTAGTTTAGTTTTCGCTTAGTCTGGAGAAACAGGCCCTTTGGCCCCCCAAGTCCGCGCCGACCAGCACAATAACACTATCTCACACACACTGGGGACATTTTATAATTTTACCAAGCAAATGAACCTACAAACCTGTACCCCATTGGAGTGTGGAAGGAAACCGGAGCACCCAGAGAAAACCCACACAGGTCACGGGGAGAACGGACAAACTCCGTACAGACAGCACCTGAAGTCAGGATCGAACCTGGGTCTCTGGTGCTGTAAGGCAGCAACTCTACCGCTGTGTCACTTGACCACACATGGGAACCCCCTATATTACTCCCTTACTACTCTCTCTTATGCTCTAAGGAATTCAACTGATTCCAGTGGCCTACATCTGCCACACACCATCTCCATTTTCCTGTCCAGTGTCTCAATAACCCTCAACAACAGGGGTCCCTAATCCAGCTAACCTTGCCCTTCACTCTGACAGGGACATACTAGCCCTGAATTTTTCCTATTTCACTCAATAAATGTTAGTGAGTTGCAGGACACTGATTATTCCAGAGTTATGGGATGGTCGCATTGGAAGAGACAATGGAGTTGAGTATAGGAGCAAAGAGGTCCTTCTGCAGTTGTACGGGGCCCTAGTGAGACCACACCTGGAGTATTGTGTGCTGTTTTGGTCCCCAAATTTGAGGAAGGACATTCTTGCTATTGAGGGAGTGCAGCGTAGGTTCACAAGGTTAATTCCCGGGATGGCGGGACTGTCATATGTTGAGAGAATGGAGCGGCTGGGCTTGTACACTCTGGTGTTTAGAAGGATGAGAGGGAATCTTATTGAAACATATAAAATTATTAAAGGTTTGGACACGCTAGAGGCAGGAAACATGTTCCCAATGTTGGTGGAGTCCAGAACCAGGGGACACAGTTTAATAATAAGGAGTAAGCCATTTAGAACGGAGACGAGGAACTTTTTCTCACAGAGAGTTGTGAGTCTGTGGAATTCTCTGCCTCAGAGGGCGGTGGAGGCCGGTTCTCTGGATACTTTCAAGAGAGAGCTAGATAGGGCTCTTAAAGATAGCGGAGTCAGGGGATATGGGGAGAAGGCAGGAACGGGGTACTGATTGGGGATGATCAGCCATGATCACATTGAATGGCGGTGCTGGCTCGAAGGGCCGAATGGCCTACTCCTGCACCTATTGTCTATTGTCTATTGCTGCTATGAATTATTTATAAACCTGATTACCAGGTCTTTAGGAATTCTGCAGGAGGAAGAAGATGGATTATGTTTGCATTGGCAAAGAAAGATTGTAACGTTCTTATAGATAAGATATATTAGTTCTGAAGCCATTCAGCTTGAGTTGAGGAAACCATTTATTTTGCACAGAGCTCCAAACTGTGAGGTGATAGATGATGGGTTGGCAAATTTAAAAGGCATCGTAACAAAGATATAGTCACGATAGACACCAAAAGCTGGAGTAACTCAGCGGGTCAGGCAGCATCTCTGGAGCCAATCGATAGGTGGCGATGCAGGCTGGGACCCATCTGCAACAACACCTAGCCATTTTCTCCAGAGATGCTGCCTGACCCTCTGAGTTAGTCCAGCTTTCTATGGCATCAACCAGCATCTGCATTTCCTTTTTATAGCAAGATACAGTAATATTCAGGTACTTTAGTTACCATAATATAGACAATGAGAAACATAGTGCTTGGCCAAGAAAGACATTTCCAACAGTAAATCTAATTATTTAATGTCTCCAGTCAAACAAGGAAAGAAGACATGTTTAAACTGGTTGCAGGAGCAGGCGGGTGGATTGAGTTACTGAAGGAGATCGTCTAGCTAACTGTGGCCTCCAAACAAAACCTGGTTTGTAGATACAAGCAACTGCAGATGCTGGAATCTTGCACAGAACACAAAGTAATCAAGTCACTCAGCTCAAAGCATAAAATACGACACAAAGTGCTGGAGGAGCTCAGCATGTCTGGAGAACATGGATAGGCGGCGTTTTGGGTCGGGGGCCTTCTTCAGACTTGATTGTGGTGGGGGTTGAGGATAGGAGAAAGCTGGAAGAAGGATGATGGGCAAGACAATGCCTGGCAAGTGATAAGTGGATACCGATCAAGATAGGCCACTCCTGCTAAATACAATGGGGTGACGTGTGGTACGCGACGGAGCCTTTTTTTCATCCATTTCCGTAACCCGACACGACCCGACCCGACTCGCAGTGTAATCAACATTGCGGGGGAACAGTTTGTGTTAATAAATTAAAATTCTGAAAATGAGGAGAAGATTTTTAGCAAAGAACTTTTATTTTTACGAGGATGTTTCCGTAACTGGCTTCCGTCGCCGCACTAGTATCTTTGCTCCGCTGTGAAGGGATCTTTGGTGCGGAGACGGGAGCCGGTTACGGAAATGTGGCCGAAAATGACCCGTGAATCTGCCCATGACCGTACTATGTCTCTTTCGTCGAGTGGTCTATCTTGCTCGCTGTAGGATCTTTGATACAGATGAGGTTGGTGTGCCGGGGGGACGGGGGATGGTGGGGGGGACGGTGGGTTAATAGGTAGATGGTTGAATAGAGGCCAGAGATGAAGAGACAAAAAGAGTGAGAATAGGATAGAAGAGGTGCAAATGATAACACCAGAGGAACAAATATAAGGGGGGGGGGGGGGGGGAGGGGGGGGGGAAATGGATGCAAATTCAGTTGGGGCACGGGGAAGAGGGGTGGGGGGAAGGAGGGGTTTGTTAGTAGGATAGTTTCAAGCATCTCTGGTAGAACTGGAGACGCAACGTTTCAAGGCAGGGCACTTCTTCATTTTGAACAAGAGTCCCGACTCAAAACATTGCTTAAAACTGATTATGCAATCAGCGGCAATTATTACTTATGAGAGCTTGATGGGCATAAATCAGTAGATGTACTTCTTATCTGTTGACAAGGACAATAAAAAAAATAATTGTAATATGATTTGCAAATTGCCCTAAATAAATGCAAGACCTTTTTCAATGAGAGGGAATAAAATTGATCGTGAATGGAAGATTTTCGAATGAAATGGGTTTGCAATAACACACCCAATATTAAGAATGGATCCTTTTTTAGGTCACAAGGTCATACATGACAGGAGCAGAATTATCCATTCGGCCCATCAAGTCTACTCCGCCATTCAATCATGGCTGATCTATCTCTCCCTCCTAACCCCATTCTCCCCATAATCCCTGACACCTGTACTAATCTAGAATCTATCTATCTCTGCCTTAAAAAATATCCATTGACTTGGCCTCCACGGCCTTCTGTGGCGAAGAATTCCACATTCACCACCCTCTGACTAAAGAAATTCCTCCTCATCTCCTTCCTAAAGGAAAGTAATTAATTCTGAGGCTATGACCTCTCGCCCTATACTCTCCCACTAGTGGAAACATCTTTTTTTTCATTTTAACCTTTATAAATGAAACTGAATTTAGCTGCAGATATTACAAGACCCAATGCAGAAATCTTCAGTAGGGCTTCATCTTCTTGCAATATATTTGCGATTTACAATAAGACTTGGTTGCTATGTTTTACTGATGATGCAAAAAGAAGGGGAGGGGGTAGGGGGATATGGATAGGTTAGGTGAGCGAGCTTCGATATGGCAAATGGAGTGTAATATGGGGAAGTGTGAACTGGTCCTATATGGCAGAGAAATAAAGAAGCACATTATCTAAATTTTTAAGGAATAGCAGAGTTCTGGGATATGAGGGGAAATGGCTATCCCAATGCATGTATTACATAAGGCCAATATGTGAATACTTTAGATTTCAGATTTTACAGATTCAGTGTGGAAAGAGGCACTTTGGCCCATCGAGTCGGTGCCAACCAGCGATTGCGTACATTAGCGTTATCCTACACACTAGGGACAATTTTATAGTTTTACAGAAGCCAATTAACCTACAAAACCTGCATGTCTTTGGAGTGTGGGAGGACATTGGAGCTTCTGGAGAAAAGCCACGCGATCACATGGAGAGCAGCGCCTACGGTCAGGATCGAACCCGGGTCTCTGGCACTCTACTGCTGCACCACCCTGCCGTCCATCCAGTCACTGAGACTGTCAACAGAATATTTTTGTTTATTGCAAGGGGAATTGAATGCAAAACTAGGAATGTTATGCTTCAGTTATGCAGCATACTGATGAAACCACATCAGTGGTATTGCGTATGCTATTAGTTTTATTACTTAAGGATGTACAGTAAATGTTTTGGGAAGCTGTTAAGAGAAGGTTTACTAGACGACTGTCTGGAGTGAGCAAATTATCTTGTGATAATGGTTTGGACAGGCTGAGCATATATAAGCAGCATATATAAGGAGCATAGAACTTGGAATGGTGATATAAATGAAGCAGATAAGATCCAGAGTGCTCGACAGTGCAGATGAAAAAAGGTCCATCTTCCCCTTTGATCACTCATTTTCACACCTTACCCTTCCATATCTCTAGTCTCTCTCTCCCCCCCACTCTGAAGAAGGGTCTCGTCCCGAAACGTCACCCATACCTTCTCTCCAGAGATGCTGCCTGTCCCGCTCCAACGTTTTGTGTCTATAAAAGGATGTTTCCTCTTGTGGGAGAAGGTAGAACTGACACAGTTGAAAAATATAGACACACCCACCTAAGACAGAGATGTATTTCTTTTCTCCCTGTACCAATACCAAAATGAACCAGGAGGACATAGGTTTAAGGTGAGGGGGGGAAGATTTAATACCTTATTACACCTGAGGGGCAAATGTTTTCACACAAAGAGTGGTAGGTATATGGAACAAACGAGCTGCTGGAGGAGGTAGTTGAGGCAGGTACAATCACAACATTTAAAAAACATTTGGACAGGTACAGGGATAGGGTAGGATAAGGTTTAGAGGGATCTAGGCAGGGGGACTAGTGTAGATGGGGAATGTCGGTCGGCATAGGCAAGTTGGGCCGAAGATCCTGATTTCATGCTGCATGACTCTATGACTATGCATAACAAATAGATTTTTGTTAAACAAAATTTTTAAGAGTTATGGTGTAAAAGATTCTGGACTTTGATGACAGATCAACCCTGAGCTAATCGGATTGTGGAAATATGTTCAAATGGCTGAATGGCCTGCAATTATTCCTTTGTTCCAGAGAGAAAGTTTTGACATTTTAAAGCCTTATGAGATCCGAAACAATGTAATGAGGAAATTAAGGAATTATGAGAGATGTATAATGTCGGGTCGAAATCTCACTTGATATTCCAGAGATATAATTTGTTTCCTTAGAAGGCAACATCAAACTGAAGCTTGCACTCAGACGATGGGTGTCAGGCACATTTCACGACAAAGTGGGATATACGCATGTTTTTTTTTGAGCAACCTGCTCAGGTTGTGTGTTCAACCTGCATCGAGCTCAGTTTTGCTTTGAACATCTTTGTTTGATAGAGCAGAACACAGAACATAGAACAGTACAGCCTCCAGCCCACGATATCCGACTGAAGATGATGCCGTTAAATTAATCTCGAAGACAGACACAAAATGCTGGAGTAACTCAGCGGGGGAGGCAGTATCTCTGGATAGAAGGAATGGGTGGCGTATCGGATCGAGACCCTTCTTCGGACTGAGAGTCGGGTGAGAGGGAGACTAGAGATGTGGAAGGGTAAGGTGTGAAAACGACAGGTCAAAGGGGACATAGATCAGGGATAATGTGGACAGGTTCATTATTAGCTGAGGGGAAGGTGACAATGAGGCATACAATGTCAAATTTAATCAGGAAAATCAGACTGGTCGGATGGGGGAGGGATGGGAGATAGGGAAAGCAAGGGTTATTTGAAGTTAGAGGTAGTCAATATTCATACCACTAGGTTGCAAACTGTCTGTATGTGACCAATATCCCTCCATTCCCTGCATTTCCATGTACCTATCCAAGGAATTGACTGTGATTCTTCAATATTGCACTATGAAGCCAGTAAAATCTTGAATCTGCATGGATCGGATACTGTTTGTCTCAATTAGTTGCTCTGCTGATGTATAAATACACCTTATTTCCCCATCTCAACCATCAGGACATAAGAACACAGCTTCCCCAGTTAAAGCACATTCTAAGTCACATTCAGATCTACACTGCAGCCGACTGGGGCCTACCTGGATCGGGAGCCTCTCCAGTACATCGAGCATGTGGACCAGACTTTGGGCTTTTTGTAGATGGTGCCAAAAATTTGCGAATGTGTGATCTATGCAGAAATAATTTTACTGTGCAGTGCATACATGACAGTAAAGTGCCATTGAACTGTTGACTAAACCTTGGGAAATCAACCTTGTAACACTGTCACTTGTAATCACTATCCGTCTGATTAATTTTGCTGATTGTATGCTGCCTTGTCACCTTCCCCTCAGCTAACAATCGTCCTTACCACCGTCTGCTTTGATCTGTCGTTTTCACACCTTACCCATCCATATCTCTAGCCTGCCTCTCCCCTGACTCTCAGTCTGAAGAAGAGTCTCGACACGAAACGTCAACCCATTCCTTCTCCCCCGAGATGTTGCCTGTCCCGCTGAGCTACTCCAGCATTTTTGTGTCTATCTACATTGTAACATTGACAGAGCGATTACATGGACAGTATATTCAATGGGAGCAACTTTGAGACTATGAACAAAACCAGTGACATGGTCGTGAATGGATTGAGGACATAATTTTGCCATGCAGTCAATCAAAACAATTAGATTTCCCGATCTTGCACACTCTCCACTAGCATATGTTAGTCTTGTCTTTGCATTAGCTTTGTCTATTGTGATAGAGGCCCCTTCAAGGATTGCCACTTTGTATCTCAAGAACCTGCTTCATGTTAAAATACAACTGCAACAAGCTATCCTGAAGATGAAACAATACCAAGCTGGTATAATAGACAATAGACAATAGACAATAGGTGCAGGAGTAGGCCATTTGGCCCTTCGAGCCAGCACCGCCAGAATTCAGATACTTACATGATTTTCTAATATTTGTGTTTAGACTTGTTTAAAGAGGTACAAACAGTGTGGAAACTAGCCCTTCGGCTTATCGAGTCCCCTCTGACCAGCGATCGCCCCGCACACTAACACTATCCAACACACAAGGGCCAATTTACAATTTTACCAAAGTCAATTAACCTACAAACCCGTACGTCTTTTGGCGTGTGGGAGGGAACCAGAGCAAACAAACCGGAGAAAACCCACGTGGTCACAGGGAGAACATGCAAACTCCACACACAGACAGCACCCAAGGTCAGGATCGTATCTGGGTCCCTGGCGCCGTGAAGCAGCAGCTGTACCAGCTGCGCCACTGTGGGACTTGACTCGCATCCAAGCCAGAAGTGGTAAGAATAGCAGGTTTTAAATCCTGAGTTTAGTTTCGTTTCGTTTCACGTGTACCGAGGTACGGTGAAAAGCTTTTGTTGCGTGCTAACCAGTCAGCGGAAAGACAATACATGATTACAACCCTAAACATACATTGCTTAATTAGTGACCAATGCCGGTCGGTCACAATGGTTTGAATTAACTTCCAGCTTTCATTATCCAAACCAAGACTTGGTTACATTTTGCTTGCGTTTTGTAACTATACAAACATTTTAAAATAGTCTTATCTTTGCTACTGTAGGATCTTGTTATCCAGACAGTTTCAGCTGTTAAGAGATATTTTCTTTTTTTCCCTTGATTACAATTTCCTTGATTGCAACCCAAATCTTACAGTGGAACCATCTGGTTTGCCTGCACAAATCGCAACACCTCTCTAGCGCAGAGAGCAAGAAGAGATAGCAATAGGAGGCATTGTGTCCCTTTGTTCTCTTCACAAACATTATGTTCAGCTCCCATTCAAAAAGCAAAACATAGACGCACGGAACGACCTGGCATTCCAGTTCAAAATATATAAAGCCTTTATGTACCTTCCCTTTATTCATATTTCTACATTTGATGAAGAGATTTACACTGAGATTTCAAAGCAAGAGACATGTTGGCTGGACGTAGCTGTTACACAAATGTTTGGACACCATTAAATGCTGATGTTATCTATGAAATATTTTAAAATATCTGTTTATTCAATCTTTTTCCATTATATAATTTTAATTATATTTTCTATTATATCTTTTTGTTATATCTTTTAAATATATATATATGTATATTAAGACTTAATAAATATATTTAGGATTAACACATTTTAGCAGCCTTGATCCCAGAATACATATGTTAAAATGTTTTAAATTATGTTGCTTAAAAAAAGATTTCCCTCAAATCTTCATTTGAGACTTTCACTAATGGTATCGAAAGTAAGAGAAATTGTTCATTCACTCGACAGGCATCAACTAAATTATATTTTGGATTAAGGGAGGGAAGATCATCGATTCTTCTCGACGGAATTTGACTGAGACCATGAGAAATCAGGCTGGCCTCATTGACAATCTGTATTGAAGCAGCTAATCCCAGCCCCGTGTTAAGTGGAGGAGATGCTATTGATCTCAGGCGCTCTGCATCAGTGAGGGGAAAACAGTCAGCTAGGGATCTCATTCTCATTCAGGCTGCATGATGGGTGAAGCTAAGCCTTCCCCCTGACTGAATATTCCAAGTGTAAAAAGCTTAACTTTCCCACATACGACTCTCGGTGGAGAATCAGTACAAAATAGTGGATCGCATTTTATGTTCTGCAGCAGTTCAAGGGAGAGCCCTTCAATGCCACGATTTACAAGGGAAATTAGACTTCAATGCCCGAAGGCTCATAAAGCTGCCACTTGGACCTGGTGTTGAGAGATAACTACAGATTAGGGAAGAGTGCATTTGTCACTTGTATCCTATTGGTTCCCCGAATCTCCTCAGAGGCCTGAATTCCATGAGAATCGTACAGGAACAGAGTCTTTACCCGGAGTAGGGGATTGAAGAACCGGAGGACATAGGTTTGAGTTGACAGGGGTAATATCTAATAGGAATCTGTGGGGCAACCTTTTTCACACAGAGGGTGGTGGGTGTATGGAACGAGCTGCCAGAGGAGGTAGTTGAGGCTGGGACTATAACAACATTGGCACAAGTCCATGGGTAGGAAAGGTTTCGAGGGATGTAGGGCAAATGGCAGCAGGTGGGACTGGTGAAGATGGGGCATCTTGGTCGACATGGGCAAGTTGGGCCTGTTTTCTGTGCTGTATGACTCTCTCTATGCCTCTACACCTGACAGAAGCCCGCGCTTCAACAAAAGCATGATGAATTATCTTGTTTTAAATGGGAGGAACTTGTTAACTTGCTGACAATAGCATTGTAAAAGCATTACCTCGGACAAGAAGGTGGAGAGGAGGTTTTCACGAGTGGGAGAGTCTAGGACCAGAGGCCACAGTCTCGGCTTGAAAGGGCGTACCTTTAAAAAGGAGATGAGGAGGAATTTCATTAGTCAGAGTCCGGTGAATCAGGGGAATTCATTGCTACAGGTGGCTGTGGAGGCCAAGTCAATGGATATTTTTAAGGTGGAGATGAACAGATTCTTGATTAGTGTGGGTGTTGGGTTATGGAGCGACGGCAGGAGAATGGGGTTAAGAAGGAAAGATAGATCAGCCGTGATTGGATGGCGGAATAGACTTGATGGGCCGAATGGCCCATATTCTGCTTAGTATCGATCCTTAGTATGAGGGGTTTGAACTAAAAGATTCAGCTTTTTCACACAATGATCAAAACAAGCTTTGCCAAAACAAATGAAAATATACGCAGATGATGGCAATTTGAAATAAAACCAGAAAATGCTGGAAGAACTCAGCAGGTCAGGCAGCATCTGGGGGAAAGAGAAGCAGGTAAAGCCTCAGGTGGAAAACACTCTCGAGTGGCCTGACCCGCCGCGCTTTTCTGGCATTTCCTTTTTTTTAAATGTTCAGCTTTGCTACAGTTTTCTATTGTAAATTGTACCTGATGTATTATGATGCTGCCTGTCCCGCTGAGTTACTCAGGCATTTTGTGCCTATCTTCGGTGTAAACCAGCATCCGCAGTTCCTTCCTACACACAGAGGACAGAGGTACTCAACAGGATGATAGTAAAACCAGGAATAGTGGGGCTAATTAGCTAATTATATCTCCTTGTTGTCCAAATATGTTGTGCCCATGAAGTCCCATATCGTTCAGGATGTGATAGGAAAGTGCCAATTCTGCTTTTCCAGACTTGACACTGGGCGAACTTGCAGCCAGGTTTTCAGAATTAACCCTATTATTCAGAATTCAGCTCGAGGTCGACACACTTCAGAGTAACGCC
This sequence comes from Okamejei kenojei, assembly GCA_035221665.1. Classification (NCBI taxonomy): domain Eukaryota; kingdom Metazoa; phylum Chordata; class Chondrichthyes; order Rajiformes; family Rajidae; genus Okamejei; species Okamejei kenojei. The sequence goes on from CM069154.1 coordinate 9,606,347, forward strand.
GCATTTGACACTTAGTTCATGCAACGACTCGTGAAAATCCAAGGGCCAATACAAGGAAAATGCAACGGTGAGGAGGAAGGAACTGCAGATGCTGGTTTTAAACTGAAGATAGGCACAAAAATGCTGGAGTAACTCAGCGGGACAGGCAGCATCTCTGGAGCGTAGGAATGAATGGGTGACGTTTTAGGGGGTCGAGATCCTTCTTCAGACTGATGCCAGGGGAGAGGGAGATTCGTAGATAAGGAAGTGTAGGGTGTGAAAACAGGACAAAGGGTCTGGAGATAATGTAAGGAAAATGTGGAATAGATCAGTGTTAGCTGGGAGAAGCTAGACAGAAGAAGGAGACAGTCAGACAGGTCAGAGAACTGGGAAGAGGGAGAGAATGGAGAGAGAGAGAGGGGGAAAGCAAAGGCTACTTGAAGTTAGGGAAGTCATTATTCAAGCTCCCTCTGCTCAATACTAGTGTTCGCTCGCGATGCTCAGAGTGCAGATGCTGGTTTAAACCGAAGATAAACACAAAAAAGCTGGAGTAACTCAGCGGGACAGGCAGCATCTCTGGAGAGAAGGAATGGTTGACGTTCCGGGTCGAGACCCTTCTTCAGATACCTTTACATTATAATATATTATGTTGGGTGGAATAATTCCTGGACATTTTTAGTGAACTCCGCCCGCCAACTATTCTCTACCACACACCACTTCCCCCCCCCCCCCCCCCCCATTGAGCTAAGAACACTGATACTAAATGTTGCATTTAAAGATGGGGCAAAAACAGGTGCCCGCCGATCCGAAGCCCAGGATCGCCCGCAACGCTGGAATATTTCAAACGGGACAATAAACAAGAAAATGGTCAACAATAAACGACAAAAAAATAAAAATAAAAATAAACACGGACCTTTCAGTGATCTAAACCGTGGGAAAACGGGGCTGCGCTGCGAATAATATATATTTTTTGACAAAAATGCAGACCTGGTCGTTTGAGCGGTTTATGTTAAAATCAACAAATCCAAAAAAAAAAAGACAAAACAACACACACACCCGCAGATGCCACATAGAGAATCAACTCGATGTGCATTATAAGGAAATCCAGAATTAAAATTAACCTGCGCGTCAGGGGCAAAACAAAGCAATTTGTATACAATATTTGCACACACACACTCACACTCACACTCACACTCACACACACACACACACACTGTATCTCTCTCGCCCCAGCATTTTGTTTACAGTCCATTTTTTCCCTACTCCGTTTGTTTGTGGCGAGCCTGAGCCCCCCTCTCTCTCATTGTCTCTCCCCTCCCTCTCTCTCTCTCTCTCTCTCTGTCTCTCCCCCTCTCTCACTCTCTCTACCTCTCTCTCATTGTCTCTCTCCCTCACACACACACTCTCTCTCTCTCTCTATAAATATATATATATCTCATATGTCTCCCCCCCTCTCTCTCTCTCTCTCTGTCTCTCCCCCCTCACTCACTCTCTCTCTCCTACCTCTCTCTCATTGTCTCTCTCCTCTCCCTCACACTCTCTCTCTGTCTCTCTCCCTCTCTCTCCTTGTCCTCCTCACTCTCTCTCTCCCCCCTCACTCCATGTCTCTTCCTCTCTCCCCCCTCTCTCTCTGTCTTCGCCTCTGCACTCTCTCTCTCTGTCTCTCACCCCTCTCTCGCCCTCTCTCTCTGTCGGAGGGGCGGCCCCTCTCCCTCTCTCTCCTTGTCTCTCTCTCTGTCTCTCCCCCTCTCTCCCTGTCTCTCTCTGTCTCTCCCCTCTCTCTCACGCTCTCTCTCTCTCTCTGTCTCTCCCCTCTCTCACCCTCT